>JAPZDX010000011.1:17458383-17474356 GCA_029783625.1 Naso annulatus | reverse complement strand
GCTATGGCAATATATTATAAGGACTTCTCTTAATTAATCTAAGCAAGCATGCACTATAAACATCAGAATATTTTAGCAAAGTGGTGTAATTACAGCACTATGGTTAGCACCTTAGATAAATTACTTAGCACCGTGCCATAGAGAGGTGACGGGAAAGAAGAAGATAGTTTTTGCTCTCCTCTCTCTCGTGGCTCAGTTCTCCTTCGTACCTGTAGTCGATCTACCGTAAGTGCGGTAGAAGAAGAGACTCCTGATATTATCCTCCTATCTTTTATCAAAAGTAAGAAAGCAAGAGACTGATATGCTTGATTTGAAACTCCACAGTTGTAGAGAACTTAATAAACACTATTGAGAACTAGAGCACCACACTTTTTTTTTCTATTTTATTTACTCGGACCTCGAATCTCCACAACGGCAGATATTCTCCCTAATCATCAGTGGCATTCCATTCAATAATGTAAGTATTAGCAATAAGCATCTAATGCACTGACCCTCCATGTGGACAGCTTGTGTGCATCAGCGTGTTGCTTCAGACGTTTTAACTGAGAGCTGTGAGGGAGCCGCTGGTTTTTCCCACGCTAGTGAGGAAACTGAAAGGCATGATTTCCCATGAGGAGCACCAGTGAATATAGATGTATGGATTTCTGCTCAGCTTAAGCAAAAATGAGCCTGCCTCTGGATTCATTCACACGGGCAAGATCACGAGGAGACGAGCACCAAAGGGTAACAAAATGGCCCCTGAAAAAATCCTTCCATATACGTTCAAAATATCAAATTATCTTCTCATTTTCTATTGCACTTGAAGATTATTTCTTTACATAAGATATACATGTATAAAAGTTAATAAGCATTCATATATATGTACATTTAACTGATCCCAATTACTTTAATTATTCTCTTCTAACAGAACTGAATTCCTGGTATTTCCAAAAAAAAAAGTACACACAGTATACGGACTGCTTACAGTTAAAAAAATAAGTTACTCTAATGTCCGCTGATTAACTTGGCCTTGGTCTCCCTACACTTAGCAATGTTCCAGAGAGATTGTGTGGCGTAGAGCCTTTGTCCTCCGAGCAGGCGTACATGTGGAGATCCTTTAAGAAGAGCGTGAAGAAGATTTTGCCGCATGGAGAAGCTATTAGTGCAAGAACTCCCCTACGCCTCCTCAGCTCTTCTGTGTTCCCCCAGCTCCCCGTGCTTCCTCCCTCTGTGTCTGCAGTCCAATGGGAGTTTGGAAGAGTGAAGCAGAATCTGTTTGGAGGGAGGCTTGTATTCGGCTGGATTTTTTTTGCCCTTGACTGGAGGAGACTGCTTTGATCACCACGCCTGCATGAAGTTGTCACCTAAGGGTGATGATCCATCCCTTCATGGTCAGATGACCCACACTACAACCCTCACAGGAAGCAAACAGGACCTACTTCTAGGTGGTAATGGGATCCAGGAGTAGTGTTGGGGAGGTTGAAGACGTCGACCACAGGGAGCAGGGTGGGGTCCAGGGAGTGGAACACGAAATGGGTCTGGTGCCAGCGGCCATCTTTCACCTGAAAGCCAGACAAACAAAACATTTTTCACTCCCCAGGAGAAACATCACAATTCGGGAAACAAGTAAGGAGGTCAGGATTGATGTCAACTAAAGGGCACAAAGCCAGGTGACATCATGTTGTTACCCAGCAGGAGTCTTCTAGGACTTCTGGCTCGAGCTCTCCTCCCACCTCGAACACCTCCCCACTCCAGGCTTTGAATCTCACAGACCTCTGATCAGCCGGCTGAGCCTCAGCTGACCTCCAAACCGACATGTTCAGGCAGTGGACGACGATGTGCTGCACCGCCTCTGAGCTCAGCAGGTGCAGAAAGTTAAGCTGGACACGACCGACACTGATTGTTGGCTGTTGAAAGAGGCAGAACAGGCACTGGTTAGCAAGTCTGGCACGCAGCTCACGAGGTCAATATTACCATTCTCTAAAATGTTATAATTAGGGCCTGACCGATACGGGATTTTTGGGGCTGATGCCGATATTAGGGAGCAAGAAAATTCGATATCTGCTATATCTGCTGATATATATATATATATATATATATATATATATATATATATATATAAGACTGTCCTCTGCTGGACAAACTAGGTAATTACAATATTTTAAAACAGTAGTCTGGTAGTAAAAACAGTTTTATATTGGTGCACATCAAAGAACATATACACCGAAACCGATATATCTGTAATAAGCAATATCGTCCGATAATATCGGCAAACCAATATATCGGTCGGTCTAGTTACAATCTTACAGACTTTGCTGATGTAATTGTGGTTGTTTTGTGTCTTAAATACCTTGGATGGTGTTATTGGTTTTAGGCAAGTCTGTCCACCTCCAGTAAAGTTGCAGGAGACCTCTATTGTATCTGACGAGCAGCCCAGGTTGGGGTCAATCCAATAAGTGCCTTAAAATACGAAAACATTTGGGAGGGTTAAGTCCTTTCAAATTAAAGCATTAAGTTGCAGTCCGTCTCTGTCACCAGCACAACATGTTTACACCCTCACCATCATTTAACTTCTGTTCACAGCTGTGCAGGTCCCTGCAGATGCGGGCGGGGTTGTCCCGAGTGCCCAATGGGTTCTTCAGGCTCCGGATCAGGTTACTGAGGTAGTGGAGGGTCTTAAAAATCTCTGCACCCTGGTCCAGCATCGGCAGGTCCATCACTGGCTTATTCTGGAGGACAAACAGAAAGATGAGCCTGCAGCAGTTTGCACCAGATTAAAAGACAAAACAAACAAAAAATGAAATGTTGAAGTCATCACTGCACGAACCTCAGTCCTGAGTGGGGTGTGTGAATCCATAAACAAAACACCATCTTCTTTCTGCAGCAGAACGACAAACTGTTATTTATCAAGTACAAAGTAAAAGTATATTTATATGCTTACATGAAAAGTATATTTGAATGACTGTGAAGCCTTATTAGATATAATGAAGTCAGCAAATATAACATGACTTACAAATGATAGAGGGATACCCGGGCGACCCTGTAAGGAAAAAGAGTTGTTGAGACTTTGAATCGAGCAATTCAAACCTGACATAATGTTTTTGTGACCTATAAAAACTTTATAGGTTTTGAATGAACCTATAAAAGTGAAAAACTTACTGGAGGTCCAGGGGGTCCGCGAGGTCCAGGCGATCCCTGTTAAAATAAAAAGCATACATGCCGGATGAGGTAACATGCCATCAAACAAATGTTCACAGTTAAATGCAAATGACTTGCAATAACAGGAAAACAGACAATGCTGTGCAAACATACCCTTGGGCCTTGCACTCCCTGGTCGGAGAGAGAAAAGACAGATTTTCAGCCTAAGTATTGTCAGCAGGTGTGAAAAATCTGAAAAGCATGGATGTGATAAGAACTTACAGTCTCTCCACGGTTGCCCTTCTCTCCTCTAGGACCCTGCAAGAAGATGCACAGAGTCAGTTTGTTAAAGAATAACAGAGGAGAGAAATGTCAAAGCTTGGTTCAATCAATATTATACATACTGCGCTTCCACTGGGACCAATAATTCCCATCGGGCCAACAACGCCTCCTCTACCCTGATGGAGGAAAAACAAGAGAAGAAGAATGAAACTTGAAGTTCAGTGCATTTTATCTTGGTAATCTAGATCACCGGTCTTCTTACCATCGTGCCCGGTGGCCCCTTTGGTCCCCGTATGCCTTTTGGCCCAAAGTCTCCTGGAGGCCCCTGAAAACAGAAGTCACACACACTTATTACACACTCTGTACACCTGTTTAAAATTATCAAAAAATAGATGTCGCTCAAACACATCAGCTTCTACTGTGTCTTTAACTATGTCTACACCTCATCATGGAACATCTGGCATCCTCTAACAGTTTCCACATTGAAGACGATGTTTCCAGGGGTCCTAACTGATTCTGGCTCCACTCTCTGTGTAGCGTTTTCAGTACAACAGAATATTTTTTTATTGCCACTCAACCAGACATACTTGGAATGTGTTTATGGGGCATGATGGAAACTCTGCTTCACACTAGCAGTTGTGTTATCGTTTAAAACCACACAAGATAACTTAACAAACACACTCTTAAAACTAGGTGCAAGTGGGACTGTTCTAGAAAGGAGCAACACAAACAGGTCAGGGGCAGGAGGTGAGAAGAAAAAATGCTGGCTTGCTTAAAAATGCGCGGTTTGTATGTGAGATCTGGTGATGGGGACGAATTTGAAGACAACACACGCACATTAGCAAGCAAGTATGCAACTATTGCAAGTTAACAGCTCTGCCATTCCAAGGCCAGGTGTTGCAGCAACCAGACTACAAGTGAGGAGAAAAACAAGCCATATTTGTACAAGTTCACTACTTACTGGTTAATCCGCTTCATGGAAAGACGCCACAGGTTTAATTTAAGAGGGGAGTGATCAAACAAACTGTCCCGGCATGAATCCACATTATACTTTCTTATTCTGAAAACCGTTTCCAAAGATAAACCAAACAGATTTCAGTGGCTTATGTAAAAGAGCAAACCAGTATTACCACATGTCATTGTCCTTTTGTCAACATCGGCCACATAGGTTACATAAACCCTACGCCTTTTTCCTAGAATGGCTTTATCTATGAGATGTTGTGTTTATTTACATTTTGTCCGTATTCATTAAACATTACAGAAAGAACCTGAAAAAATGTGTGACAACGTTAGCTAAAAAGAACATCTGTGTGGAAATCCTTCTTCATGCTAATATTCGAGCTAGGACAGCAGCACTGTAAGGAACTATTTTTCCAAGTGTAATAACTTTCGTGTCACCGGCTTCCAGCTCCCCTCTCTCTCTCTCACCCATCGATTTTTGACCAAATAAAGGCAGATGTTCTCTTTTGAAGGGTGGATTACCTATACCCAGCACCTTTTAACATGAATGGCCAGTGAATGGGGTTTAAAAATGCAGTCTGAGATTTACTAATCTACTGAGCCACAAATGTTCTGTTGCTCCTGTAGACTGAGCTCTACTTTTAAAAGTGAGGATTTAGAATCAAACCACAGGCTGGTTTTTGACAGCCTGCTCTGAAATGTGTGTGTGAGGAAGATGTGCTTAACATACCCTTGGTCCAAAAACTCCCAGAATTCCTGGAAATCCTGGTTCCCCAACATCACCCTACGCAAGAATTTAGTCAACAATCAGACACATGGCATCTCCAAAGAGGAAAAATCATTATCCTAACATATCCTTTAAAGTGTTGGTAAGTCATCGCTTATTTTACACACATTAATCTGCTGCTGATACTCACAGGTTGTCCTTTGGGTCCTTGGTCTCCCTGTGGCCCTGGTAGTCCCATTCCACCCCTAAAGCCCTTTTTCCCTGGAGGTCCACTCTGGCCTCGAAGACCCCGCTCGCCCTGGATGGATGCATGAAAGATCAAATGACTGAGTGATCCCTCATGAAAAGTATTCATGAAAATTAAGGCCAACATATCAATATATCCTTTCAGCACCCTTTTTTTAATATTATATCATCCTCACGGTGCAGTTACTGCATTTCATCACAGTTACTTTACTTTCTCTTTCTACTTTTCGCCCTTACCTTTAGTCCAATGTTGCCCTGCTCTCCTGGAAGTCCTGGAACGCCAGTTTTACCACGTAGACCAGCTTTGCCGGGAAGACCAGTCTCTCCATCATCACCTTGCTCTCCCTTGACACAAATCAAGAAAGCAAGATGAATGAGAATCCTCCCCAACACCAGCAAAAACCAAACTATTGTCCCAAAGAGTCTGCCAAACTGTGCGTTCCATATCTTTTAAGCTTTGCCTCTAAATTTGCTTGTTACATTCATGGCTCCAAGTGGATAAACCATTTGGGCTTCATGACCCTGTTGACTTCCCTCTAGCACCACCCTCAGGACAAACATGGTGTTTATTTTGTATCACTACAGGTAAACTGTTAAACATGGTGAATTCATAAAGTTGCTGGTTCTTTGCAGCACATTTGCCTTGTGTAGCATAATGAATATCTAATCTTCAAGGGCACACTGGCAAAGCTAAATATTCTTGTATATATGGGATAAATGAAGCTAATGAACAATAGATTTTTCAGTTTGCCTCACCGGCATGCCTTTACTGCCATCCTTTCCAGGGACTCCATCTATGCCTGGCACACCCTCCTGTCCCTCGCGGCCCACCACACCTCTGGGACCAGTAGGACCACCCGCACCCTAAAGAGAAAGGAGGACTTATCAGAAATCTGTGTTACTGGCTTCTCCTTAATCTGACTTTACTTGAGTGAATCAGCACAGGTCTAGCTTTATCTTTTTATGATTTTTATTAATGACTGATTTGCAAGTATTCTAGTCACAAATTCACATGGATGATTGGACTGACCTCTGATCCTCTTGTTCCTTTTTGGCCTGATTGACCTTTTTTGCCTTTCTGACCCTTAAGAGAAAGAGAAAGTTTGTTAGATGAAATCAAAAACCATTGAAATTATTACAGTCTCACATCTGCAGACCATTGCATGTCACTTCCTATGACTTACAATAACTTTTAGGTACCAGTGACCAACTCAGCATTTCTTCCTCAAGCCAAAAGAACCAAATGACAGCACGGTACTGCTGCATTATTGCATTACAGTACATTCGGGCTCTTTAATTGTCTCTTTACCAGATGTTTCTGTTGGATCTCAGTTATATTAGCTAACTTTCTCACTTGGTTGAAGACCTACTTATGTGGTTGCAGTCCATACAGTGATTACAACATACAAAAAGTTGAACATAGTACATTGAAAGCTTGGTTTTGGCCGAGGGTTTGAACTGAAGCTAATGCACTATTGCATATCAAACTATAACCCAAACATGCACAAAAGGCACAATCACCCTCAGACAAACACACTTTTTTTTTGACATCCTTACTTGATCTCCTTTGGCTCCTTTGGGTCCTTGTTCCCCACGAGGTCCAGGCTCTCCCTGAAATGGCCAGTTATGTTAACAAAAGCAAACACCTGCTGCTCGTTTCAGCAGATTTATACCAGAAATGCAGATGGAAAAGACCATTTTTGACACTCACAGGCTGTCCTGGAGCTCCAGATCGGCCTCTCTCTCCATCCACACCAACCTGACCCTGAGGAAGAGTAACGGAATAATGATCTCATCATCTCAAACACCCCAAAAATTAATTTTAAAATCACCTGAAGTGATGGTACGTACTTTGTAACCTGGATCTCCTGATTCCCCTCTCTCTCCTCTGTCACCTGGAGGGCCCTGAGAAAACCAGAAATAAATGAGCAAACTGCAACTGACTTGATTCTTAAAATCTTGCAGCAGAGAAAGAGAAGAAGGAGGGAGAGAAGTAGGTCAGGTGTGACTTACAATGTCACCCTGAGGACCGGGAGGACCCTCTATTTTCCCATCATCTCCCTGCTCGCCCTGCGGATAGAAATCAGAACAATCATGTTGGATTTTTTACAGAAGACACACATCCCTATCTTTTGAAACATCTCCTAAAATGTTAAATATGTTAGGAAATTACTCTGGGAGCTACTTTGTGTCATACAAGTCATTATCACACCGTCAATCAATCAGTACTTTAACATGCACACTAGTTTTCTACTAATATTCCAAACATGGCAACATTCAGAATGTGACACAGGTAATGTACAACGTATTTTGGTGGTATATTCCTAGTAAGGTTTTAGTCCAGATGAAGCCTTTTCTGATTAAGACATGGGATATGTTGGTACTGTTCCTGTTTTTGAAGCTTCTCTGGACATGTGTAAGGCGCAGGCCGAACATGCGCCTCAATCAGGGTTCTTATGGCAGTCTGCAACACACGGCCTTGTGCCTTTTTACGACATATGGTCACCTTTGTGAATTGTGAACAAGCTAGCCAACTTGCAGAAGGGTGACAACGACGGTACAAAAGGGGAAAAATATAACTGCAGTGCAAAAAGAAAGTAAATTCCTCCATAGTGCTTAAACAGGATGTGCATCATTACGTTGATTGGAGTATGCACGGCTGCATGTAAACAGGGACTATTAGTCAGTAAATTAAATAAATAAGGGCAAAAACTGAAGAATTTGTGTGCATGTAAACACACTGAATGTGTCATCTATTGATGACACTGAGATATCAAAACAAGGCTGATCAGTGCAGGCTGCTTACACAGAGAGAGAGGTGCATTTTGGGATGTGTGTGTCATAGCTCTGTTAATATATTTGGTGTTTCTGATCTGCACTCAGGCGATGGGCTGCTAATCCAAACTGGTGCTGAAATAAACGCTGGGAACAAACTGAGATACTGAAGAACAAGAGGCAGAGGAAGAGCTTATTGTTACACATAAAGTGAACGAGGAGTACCTTTTCACCTTTTGGTCCTGGAGGCCCCATGGGGCCCTGTGGTCCCTGATGGCCCTGCAAGGATAGACACAGCAAAATGCGTTAAGTAATATGATTTAAATAACTATAACAGGCTTTTTTAATGTTTGATGTTCATCCAATCACAGACACTTCCTTGATGATAACGCCATCTTACCTCATAACCTGCAAGACCAGGCTCCCCTTGTTGACCCATTCGCCCAGGAGCTCCCTACAGAGAAAACATGTCGACTCTTCAGTCACACATGGTGTAATTTAGAACATGACACAGTATACACATGACTTGTGTATGAAAATGAATGATAAATATTTAAATCATTACTGTTCCACTTTACCACGTGTCCAATTGTTCCTCTGGAACCCTTCGGCCCGACAAAACCTGGTGGTCCGGTCTTCCCCACTGACCCAGTCTCCCCAAGGTGACCCTGTTGACCTTTGGCCCCCTACACAAACACAAATAAACAGCATTTCTTTGTCATTGGGAGTGAATTGTATTGATTTCTGAAGGATTATTATCAGAGGTGATTTGATGTCATTACCTTTGACCCTTGTTTGCCTCTTTCCCCAATTTTTCCAGGCTTCCCTTCAGGACCCTTTCGAGAGAAAAGACAGCTGAGAATCAGTTTGCAAAGACAATGTGTGTATGAATTTATCCGGAAAGACAGACCACTTACTCTGACGCCAGTAAGTCCAGGACTTCCAGGTGGGCCCTCTTTTCCCTTTAGCCCAGTTTCACCTTTTTCTCCTTTGTCGCCTTCCTGACCCATGTCGCCCTTTTCACCCTGAGAATAAGCAAATAAAAACAGATTAGCCTGGTCGATTAAGATTACGAGTGTAATATAGCAAAAACATTAAGGACGTTTGGGGAAAACACATTACCTTGGTTCCATCAGGACCAGCTGGACCAGGTTCTCCCTCCAGGCCTGGCTCTCCCTATTATCACACACATACAAAATTTAATGAAATGATCAGCTCCACCTGTGAGGGATGCAAATCATCTGATATCTTAATGATGATAAACTTACCCGTGGTCCTATGAGTCCCTGCTCTCCGATGTTCCCGGCAGGTCCAATAGCTCCCTGACACACACACACACAAACACGTCAAACAGAATTTTTCTCTCTTTCTTGTGTATTTCTCTGATGCAAATCAAAACATATTAGGCATGCAATAGCATCTATTAAAGTTCAAGGTGCATATGTTGTCTCACCTTCTCCCCTGGCTCGCCTGGCAGCCCGGGTTCCCCCACCTTGCCTGGAGGACCCTTTTATAAAAACACAGAGGATGGACAATGGAAAATGTTGGATGATTTTCAACAAAAATTAGGGGGTTAATGACTCTTTGGCATTTAATACGAAGAATATGTCAGGTTGAGTTCTATTATTTATTGTCATGAGAGAGAAGAAGAGAAAGAGGACACCACTCTAATGAGGGTAATTAGTTTAATTGCGCAGATGACTTTAATCAGAGAGCATTATTAATTCACTGGTGTAAACGTTTAGTTATACTTTACACTGTGTGTTTGCGTGTGTGGATGAACACCAGCGACCTCATCTATGTGGAATATGCATGCTTGAGCGTGTGTGCAATAGTGCGTGTGCAAAATCTACCCACCTTATGACCGATTTCTCCCAACAGTCCTATAGTCCCCAGTGGCCCAGGGGGTCCCTGCAGAAGACAACATAAATATTTGAATGATGAAAAGACCAAAAACCAAAAATTGATATTTCACATTAATCAACATCAGATCTCATTTAACAGGCACAAAAATAGGACATCTCTGGCAAATGCTTCATATGAGAGAGCCAACAGCAGATAGACCATCTGTCACTGATTATGCCTGTAAAACTCTGAAACTTTGCCTCCAGTTCTTCTTAATGTCAGCACATATGAATCATTTATGTTCCCTGGTTGTTTTGCACCCATTCCAAACAATATTAATGGTATAACTGAAGTCACTTGTGTTGTGTTGACTTAAATTACTGGTTTAAAAGCCCAAGGAAATAGTTAGCAGCAGGTCTCTGAAGTGCATGGTCTATTACTAAATGTTGCAAGAGAAACCAAACCAAAATCTTTACTACTTATTGTCTTTACTGCTATAGGTATAAAGTGTCTGCTGTATGAATTAAACTGCATTCAGCTGCTTATAAATGGCCTGAGATCTACATTTTGTTTCAAAGGAAACAGAAGAATATCAGCCAGTGATTTATTCAGTCCAATGAAAACAAAGCTGGAATGGGCGTCTGTCTCTATTACTGACATTCTGCCTCTGTTCTGCCTCTTTGCATGAGCGAAAAACAAAAACCACAAGAAGGACAGCAAATCTTTTACAGGAAATGTTTTATCAATCATGGCAATAATCACATATATTTTCCTGCAAGTTCAGCAGTTTAACACTTCTATGAATAATTTGTTTCTTTTCGAAAAAATAGTCAGTCGCCCTCCTGCCACTACAGAGCAGATGTGAGAAGGATGAGACATTCTCTGGCTGCTCTGCAGGAAACATTTAATGCAGGCGAATATATTCTTAATAGGTACTAAAATATGTCTCATAAACTTTTTCTCAGTTGTGACATTTTGGAGCCAACAGGGCCGAGCAGAGAGGAGCAGGGAGCTGCTTGTTGCCAAAGAGAATCTAATAAAACAAGTGGAATTATGACAAACAGAGAAGAAAAGTTTGATGACTTTAAGGAAGAAAACTGCAAAAGATTTTATTTTCAGCAAAGAAAAGTGAAGATAAGAGAGATGGAAGAACACTGAGGCAGATAAGGATATCAAGAAGTGAGTCGATGCAGAAAAGATGAGGAAATGAGAGAAAAATAAATGAGAGGATGGAGAGATGGTTGAAGGGTCGTACCGGCTCGCCTGCTATTCCCTTGTCCACTGGAGGTCCTGAGGGCCCTTGGATACCCTAGAGACAGAAAGGTAACTGAGTACTTGTGTAAGCCAAAACACCATCCCACAGATATAATACATGTCGAGCACTTTTTTAATCATATATGCTTTAACCATTAAATGATATAACATGATTATACAGTATTTAAAGTCAATATTATGTAAACAGAATGTAGAGATTAATCAGAAAATAGAGATTAATCTGTGCAGCAAAGTCTCTGTAGTGTATGCATGCTTTTCTATGTACACGCTGACACCAAAACAAGTTAGGAAGCTGCTTAAACCAAAGAAAACATATATTTACATATAATAAATTAGAAAACAATTAAATTTAATTTGTCTTTTACATCATCAACTTCATAGATTTTTGCAAGTACATGCTTATTTTGAATTTGATGCAAACATCAAGAGTCAAACAAGTTGAAACAGGAGGAGCAATAAAAGGATGGGAATGCTCTGAAAACACCTGTTTGGAACATTCCACAGGTAAACAGCTTCATTGGTAACAGATGAAAGTATTATGATTGGGTTTGAAAGGATCAGTCATTCACAAGCAGGGACGATGCCAGGTTCACAACTTTGCAAAACACATGTTTGTGTGAAGGATATCACTGCATGGGCTCAGGAACACTTCCCAGACTGTTGTTGTTGGTGGTAAACAAATGACTGAATTCTGCTTTTAATTTCCTACTACACAGCGTCTTAATCTTTTTGAAAATGAGTTGCAAGCACAATGAACTCACAGGAAAACCTTTAGGCCCAGTTTCCCCTGGTTCTCCGATCTTCCCCTGTAGAGATACAATATATAAGAGAAGATCAATTAAAACAGGGTTGATTAGCAAGTGACTGAGGATGTTTAACACTGTCAGTGACTGGAAAGTATATTAACACATTGCGTCAGAGTCACTGAAGGTTTGTGCCACACTTTTTAGTCATATTCTGCATTTAAAGAATTGTAATTTATGCAAAAAAGACAATATCTGACCATTTCACGACATAAAACCCAGAAACAGAGATAACTTTATTTCCTTTAAGGAACTGCAAAACTTTAATTTTTTTGTAAAGGGACTTTTTGTCTTTTCTGTCTTTCCTCATTTCTTTGATCTCTTTCTATTTGCCGCAAAATTAAGCATTGACGTCTGTTCAAAAATCTTCCTACACATAAAGATTGTAGAAATGTACAAATGTCTAAAATCCTTTAATTACAGGCTGAATAAATATTTTCAAATCCCACCAATAAACTGCACCAGCTGCCATGTTGGTAAACTGTGCCCACAGTCTGCACAAAAACCTCACAAGGACAGTTCTCTCCTTCCCACTAATCTGCTGAATCTGACTGCGGGCCTCCTCACTGCTGGTATCATGTAGGTCTTCTAAATCATTCTGATGCCTCGCCTCTCCCGAGGCACCAAAAAAATCTATGACGGGAAGGAGTGGAAATGTAGAAAAACTTCCCAGTGCTTTACCTGTGGTCCGGGGAAACCTATTTTTCCTGGAGGACCTTGAGAACCCTGTGGAGAGAGGGGAAGGATGAGAGATGGCTGTGCTTTGGGTCATGTCAGTTTATTGCATATTTCTGCCTCCTGAGGGGAGGGAGAGGATGTGCTGCTTGTGCCCAAAGCTCATTTTCCCCAATACAAATTCCATTATGCATGCAGGAAGATATCATTTCTACACTTTTAAATGCTGATTTATGATGATTACTCTCGTGTCTGCACAGGTTTGGCTGTGCGAAGATTCTAGCATTTAGTGTCAACAAGGAAATTCAAGTAAAGCATCGAATCAAAGCAAGATTTCTTACCGCCTTGCCCTCTGACCCCATCTCTCCTGTTGGACCGTCAGGCCCTATCGCTCCCTGAAAAACAAGACAGCTGTCACTTCACCAACAGAGGTCACTGTAACACAGCCAGACAGCCAATAACGCACCCTAAAACAACAGTGAAGTGATGCCAAAAACACCCTCATGTTAGAGGTAATGTACCTGAATCTGTGAACTATATTTTTAAAGGTGAATGAGGAAGTAAATTATGTTAAAGTGTGTGTAAAGGTGAATGAAGACTGTGTTGAATAGCTGCAGGTCTCCCTATAGGCTGTCAGTCATGGCAGTGAAAGGCACTGGGGTGTGACTTGTATTAATTTAATACAAGAAAGGGCACAAAGTATGGACAGACACATACTGTTCACACTTTATACTCACACACACACTGTCAGAGCAGCCTGACTGTTTAGATTACATGGGTGCAACTGTCAAACATAGTCAATCTAAAGTGCTTAAAGGTCTGCTACTCCAGTGAGCAGCCATAATAAATAGAGGCCAGGCAGTGGACCAGCGCAGTCCATCTGCTCTGCACCTGCATCCCTGCACAGCTTCTCTCATCCAAGATGCCGCGAAGATCCTCCGTGGCTGTCAATGTGCTACTCTGTGCGCCGGTGTAAGACAAAAGTGCTTATTAATAACAAGCGGCAAACAGGGATTTTCTCAGGACATGACACAGCCACACAGGAGTGTGAGTGGCTGATGACTGAGCACAGTGGGAGTTTGGCCTGCGGAGAACGCCGCTAGCTGAAGTGCTGTAAGCCTATTATACATAGAGCTGGATAAGCAGCGCTCATTAACATTCCTGTCTGGGGTACCTGCTACCCACGGCCTGCGTTTACATAGCCGGATTAACCGACGTGTAGGGAAAATATTCCACTCTATCAGGCCCCTGGAAAAATGGGTTCGCCCTAATATCATGCTTCAAAGTTAAGTAATTACTAGAGTTACATTAATTTGTGACATAAGTGTTTGACCCTTTTCAAGCAAAGGCAGGAGAGGGACACAAGGAGCATGATTTCAAAACAAACACATCCATCGAAAGTGGCACAGTAATAATTATGGACTGCCGAGAGGGACGAATGATGAGATCAATGTAGAGAACGTCAGCTGAAGGTTTGGAGGTCAGATATCCTGAAGAGTTGATTTCGAAAGGCACAGTCAGTCAGGCAAGTGATTCCTCAAGGCCAAAATCCACAAACTTGAGATTTTTTAGATGCAAATAAAACTCAAGCTTAGAAAAGTGGCTCTAGCCTCAAAACTGCTGTGATGAAAACAAGCCGTTTCATTCAGCTTCATCTCTTCTCTCTGATTTTACAATATTTCAGTGTTATATAACAGCGCCAACGTCTGTGAGAGTGAGGCCACATGTTACACTGCTGCCATCATTAAAGGACCATACCAGTGTTACTACATGTCATTGCCTTTTGTCAACATCGGCCACATACCTTACATAAACCCCATCCATTTTTCCCCAAATAGCTTTATCCATGACAGATTGTGTTTGTTTACATATTGTCCATATTCATTTATAGAGAGTATCTGAAAATGTGTGACAGCATTAGTTTAAAAGAACATCTGTGTCAAAATCCTTCACGCTAACTGTGAGGAACTATTTTTCCAGGCGTAATAACTTTTGTCTCAACATCTCCTGGCTCCTCTCTCTCATTCGCTAAGCAATTTTTGGCCAAATAAACGCAGACATTCTCTTTAGAAGGGTGAGTTACGTACACCTAGCAACTTTCACATGTCCTGTAGTGTTTCCGTACTCTGTGTCAACATGAATGGCAGTGAATGGAGGTCAAAAATGCAATCTGAGATCTACTGAAGTATACACGTGTTTGAATTTAAACAACATTTGCAAAAGATACGGGAGATCTCTGCTAATGGTGTTTAGTAAGAAACAGACTGGTACGCTCCTTCAAGCCAAGCGGCTAACATCTAAAAGACATATTGTGTTAAATTTTGTGTAAAAGTTGTGCACAGTCTCATTTAGCAACCAGATGTTTTATAATAGTTTAAATCCCCTTATAAATTACAAAACGTCCTCCATTTTGTTTGATTAAAAGAGACGTCAAAGGAAACTTTATAGCATCTTTGTTTTTACAGACGACTCAGTGAGTGGATTAGCCTTCGTAGCATCTCTTAAATGATGTAAAGAGGATACATGATATCTTAAATTCTAAAAGCTGTTGTGTTTCTTGTGGAGTGTGTGGGCAAGACATGAGTAAGCGTCTGTGGCTGCACACACTTACTGTCTGTGAGAGAATCAGCCGTAAGTTTTCTGGCTTGCAACACAGGCCTCTAAGCTTGGACTACGCATGACGAGTAAGTCATGAGGCAGCAGGCAGATTTACTGGCAGTGGAAGCTGCTGACATTAGTATTAATTGAAAACACAGCTTGAGATATGAGTGTGTGTCCAGGCCAACCGCAGTGAGGCCGGTCTCCCATGGACGTCTCGGATAGAGACGCTCAAAACTAGTTCATCCCGCTTTCCAGCTGGCTCGATGGATGAAACACATGTTTTTAAAAAAGGTCAAAGCATCTGAACTCCACAGGAGAGCGAATAAAGAGCAGAGAAAAGCCTGAAGAAGTGAGGTGTGTATGACAACGTCAAGAGAAATCAGCTACAATAACGTCGATTTACTGGCTTCTGCATCACTTCCAAAAAAGAGCAAATACAATAACTTATTAATTACTGTCACTACGTTCTCTTAGAGTCCACTTGAGTACTCTTGATGAACAAGAATTTATTTGCCATATGTCAAAATCTAATGAAAAACATTATTTATCTGCTGTAAAGTTACTGTTGGTAGTATTTTGCCAAGTTTATTCCAGCTGTAATGCACCTTCTTTTTACCTCTGACAAAATTCTCTGGACTTGTGTACATTTTTACTTTTATTGAGACTT
>JAPZDX010000011.1:17445064-17456325 GCA_029783625.1 Naso annulatus | reverse complement strand
ATTATATAAATTTATGATCTCTAATACACAGTAAGGGTAAGAATTTTGGTAATAATAATGACATAAGGAAGTAAAAAAACTATGATAAATTTAAAGCTGACATTAAAGCTGGGGTAGGCAACATCTGGAAATCAAGCTAGCTGTAGCATAAGCTAGCTGTAGCATAAGATTCCTAAGTAAACAACTCCACTGCATCCTCCCCTCTGTGTTTTATTTCGTTTGTTGTCACTCTCTCTTCTAAGGTCAGTTTACATAAAAGATGCACAACAAGACGAAATGGTTGCAGGGAAAGAAGCAGTGTTGCATATTGGTCTGTCTCAGCTCGACTCAAGCAGGCTGATGGTGTCGCCTGTAACTCAACTTGTCATGTCACCAGAGGCTAGTTTTAGCATGTAAGATACATCACTTGTTTCTACAGCCAATCGGCTCGTATCGATGTCACCTGTTGCTAAGATGCACACCACAGAACAGCTAATAGGAGCAAGCGCTCCCTGAAATGACCCTCGATTGGCTGAAAAGCGCCCGTCACAGTCTGAATACAGAGCCAAGGAAAGGTGCAAAAGTCTAGTGTTCTTTCAGACCACCTGAATTAAAACATGCTGAAAGGTTATTATGAAACTTTTGCTCAATCACAGCAAAAGCAAACTGCCTACTCCAGCTTTAATGTGACATCAGCTCTAGAGTCAAGTAACTTTTTAATTTGGACTTTTTTAAAAAGGCGTCAAAGACACAAACTCACTCAAAATTCTGCTGTTTGAAAGGTAACAAACTGAATTTCGGTCACACACATGCCCAAGCTTGCTCGCACAAGTAAACAACCATCTGCAGAAATGCTCTGCACACTGGAAACCACATCTACTGTGACAATAGGAGACAATGGGGAAAAGAGAAAACCAGAAAGCCCGAGGAGATGATTTTATATCTGAAAACATACTGCTGTTGGCTGCCTTCCTTTTGCATTTATTGGACCTCACTTTCTGGCCAGACCATTTGCGAAAGCATAACTATTAAATGGGGAGCATTTTAAGTTTGACCACTTAGATCAGCTGAGTGCAATAAAATCTGTACTGTATGCAAACCCATGGTTACAGTGGGCAGCTCTGCTCTCATGCATCCATAGGAATAAATCATAAAAGTCAGCAGAATGAGCTCTCTGTTAGCGGCTATACGTGCCAGCTGGTCAGCTCCCTTTAGTTTGTATGATGCGGTCTTTTCCAGAGGGTCTGTTTCTGTTTTGCAGCTGAGAGAGTGGGACAACAGAGAACTTCCTCATACGTTTCTGAGTGTGTGCGTGTGTGTGTGTGTGTGTGTGTGTGTGTGTGGTTAAGTCCTGAGAGAAATCCAGCTGGATGTCAGCCAGCAGGAAACTTCTCTCTGTTTCAGCAAGAATGATGACTAAGTCTTTATCCACTCCAGCCAGTCGTACAGTATGCATTAGACGCTCCATATCAGATAAAGACTGCACACGACAGAGCAGCGACTTGCTGTTTTGAAGACGAAGATGAGGTGTGTGACAACATTAGAGTCAGGACCATTAAACACATGACCTTTGGGGACACTTTGGCGTCCTGAAGATTAAAGACAAAATATGAATGATGCAGAAAAGCATAAGCTCTTTTTTCTTTTACGCAGATTTGGTGTTTCAGACTGAGAAGTCAGCACCACCTGTTGGCATTTAATACCTTTAGGAAGTAAATCACTGGAAGTGATCCCTTGGAACTATTTCCTTCTTTGTTTAAACAAATGTTACTACTTTTTCCAGCTAAAGGCCTCCTGCCAAGTGCCAAACCACTGCTTAGAAAGCATGGCCCTAAATCATCCATGGGGGTGGGGGCTGATCTGCCTACTTTCCCCTTCTGGTATATTCTTGTTATGTTGACTTAATCCCACACATCAGTATATTCCCATGGGAATAACACACACAGTGTAGTTTAGGACAGCCATTTCTTGAGATTTCCTGAATGACAGCGCAACCAGAAAGCTCACGTTTAAGCATTTTCTCAAATGTCACTCTTTATCAAAACTCATTCATGGCGACTTACCGTCGATCCCTTTTCTCCAGGTGGTCCGGGAACCCCCATCTCCCCTCGATCTCCCTAAAAAAAACATGAGCACAGCATTCAGTCCTCGAAGTCACCTTGTGAGGACGTGCAACATCTGACAATATATTCACCAGGAAAGAGCGAGTACATACCTTCTCTCCTGCCAGCCCTGCCTCTCCCACAGGTCCGATGAAACCCACCAAGCCCTGAAACACACAGACGCAGTGTTAGACAGATGACTGGATGGACATTTGGAAAAGTGGAAGTGCATATGTCGGGGGGTTTCTTACTCTTTCTCCCATGGGTCCAACCTTTCCTGTGACACCAGGCTCTCCCTGCAGAGATAAACAGACATTTGTTTACTTTAATCATCAATATTTTTCTTATATTTTAACAGAGGGTCTGACTTTACTCACCTTAACTCCCTCTGGCCCAACCTTCCCAGGAAATCCTTTTCTGCCCATTCTACCCTGAAAAAGGACATAGCACAGAATAATGAGGAGTGAATTACAGTGAATGCATCATTAATATTCATCTCAGATTCTGTGAATACGAAGGATCTGCTTCCTATGAGATGACAGGGAGACTAAGAGCCGGAAAGTAGTCTGCAGCTGTTGCAGCTCACTGTACATGCTGCTGAAATATGCAATGGCATGTGCAGGTACTGCAGACAGAACATTCTGGCAGGCTGTGAAAGCGTTCAATGACTGCAGTGTTCCTCCTGCACGGACAGTAATTCCAGGGTTACGAGGGGGGCTAAGTGCTTTTTCGCCAGCAAACTCTTCAGGTCACAAAAGTGGAAGCCAAACTCCTAAAGATCGAGTGACTCAACAATTCCAAAGTTTGACTCCAGAGCAGTTGGCAGCTTTCGTAAGACAGCACAGGCTCCCACTGTACTTCACTCAGGAGCACACAGTAAAAACAGATTCTCGTAGTAACATGAGAAATAATATGAGCTGTCCAGGACTTCTTATCACCTGATTTAGATTTATATCTGTGACTAAAGGCATTAACCAAGGAGAGAAATACTTAAAAAGAACAGAAAATGTGTTGTGAAGAGTAACTGAGAAGGTGTGGGAAACTGTCCAAGAAGGAAGACAGAAGTAAAGAGAGGATGTCATTCAGAGCTGAGCAGGGAAGCTAAAAGACAGCTGGTTAAAGAGACGGACGAGGAGGATCAGCAGGAAGATCTGTGGCACATGACCAGAGATCAGCCACAGCTCCTGAAGGAGACCTACGCTACTTCCCGTCGGATTGACGAGAGAGGGGGTTAGAGAATGAGACAAGAGAGTGGGTGGGGGATGTGGGGGCGTGCGGAGGGGGCTCAAGTCAAAGAAAGTACAGGATGACTGGGAGGAGGAAGCAGACTGATGAAGAAAAACAGGTAACATCTGAGCTAATAAAAAAAGTTTTTTAAAAAAAGTTAGAAGAGTAAGGGTCATTTTTTGACAATCAAGTATTTGAGAAATAAAGTCAACATGTCTTATATTTCTGCTGAGGCTCATTAACAACTTCTGGCTCTTTATAGCAGCTATAAATCTTGCAACCTCTAAACATGGGAATGGCAGCTATCACCCCCTAGTGGCCAACAATATGGACTGCATGCAGTCCGTCATCGTGACAGCACTATCGTCCAGAGACAAACACCCTCCATTAACCTCTAACCAAACATATCTGCAGCTTCTCTCTCATTCAACCATTTAAAATTTATGATGATTACCTATTTTATCATCTCAAATAAACTTGAGATTGATTCTTACTGGGGCCCAACAAATTCTGGGATGCATAATTAAAACTAAGCATTTAAATTATATCAGCACCCGAGACTTAAAGTGAGTAACACGTGATTTAGAGAAAGGAACATATCGATCAAAGATGGCTGATTTAACTCATCCAGTGGCTTTTCTGTTCACTTAGATTTAAATGTATAGGCTTTCACAGCAGACTAGGCGGCTAACTAGCAAGGATTTTATTCTTCTGCAGATTTGAACTTCTCTCTTAATTAGATTGTTATCCTGTATCCTGAAAGGTATTCAAACAGATTTAGCATCACAATGCTGTGGGTTTACATAATCAGTGATATTTGTAGTCCTCCTCGCTCTCTTTCTTTGCTTTGTTTACCACGGACATACTAAGGTTATGGAGTGAAACCACAATGATGCTCATAATAGGTGGTTTGATTCTCCTGTGTTGAATACACTTTAAACGAAAATACAAACGTACATGAGTGTGCACACACATACTCAAGGCCTCTCCAACTAAACACATGAATGTTGTTTTTTTCACATGCTAAACTGGTAACAGGGATCCTTGTTAGCAGCTCTCTCTCCTGTCCACGTGTTTATCCAAAAACTCACCTCGAGCCCTGTTGGGCCTGGTGGTCCGATCGGGCCCTCGTCTCCCTGGAAACAGATGATATTGATCTTAGCATAAATTATGTTTGTGGAAAGAAAGCACCCCTCAGCAAAGAGAAGACTTGTTGTGCCATAAAACTTTTAATGTCTTTGGGTGCTTTGGGGGTGTTCTGATGTGGGCAGTGTCTGACAGTCATACCTCTAAGCCAGGAACCCCTCGTGGCCCTGGTAAACCTCTGGCCCCTGGCTTTCCCTGGATGGGTAAAAAAAACAGTCATCAAATGAATGCTGATGTCTAAAATTAAATATAGTGTTTATGCATGTTTTAGCCACAAGTGAAGTGGCTCTCATGGGAAGGCAATGTTGGTCCATCAGTCGGTCTGTCCAATTCTTCCAGTCTAGACTGAAATATCCCAACAACTCTTGGATGGATTAGTATGAAATATTGCGTAGTCATAGTTCTCAGGGGATACATCCTTCTGATGTTGTTGATTGCCTGATTTTATTACCAACGGCATCATCTGGTATAATTTTTTATTTGTTTAATACTTTGGTTTATGACTAAATACCTGCAAAACTAGTAATGTTGCCTTGAGGCTTAGCTAGGGATGGAATTAATAGGATTTTATCAATGCCAATGCCATTATCAATTCTGCTTATTGGTCCGATTTTTTAGTGCTTCCTTTATTGATTCCTGATCAGTTTTTTGTGTGGTGAAAAGCGGGCCTGCACAGCTTCCAAGTATCAGCATTGCAACTCTTTTATTATCACTGCTATTCATCAATGAGCTGGTTGTAAATAGGCTGCACTGCCCTTGCGTTTTAGTTCTGCCTTTTTCATTTCAGCATCACAGGCCTGGGAATTGACAAGAGGAACTGATAAGCTTGGAGGAAGATTCCAGTTCAAATTTGTTATTGGTTCTCAACTGGAACTGGGTCTCGATTCCCATCCCTAGGCTTAGCCAACTGGTTTTTGTTGCTAATCATCAAATGTTAGCATGTTAACACAATAAACTAAAAAGTGTACATAGTAAACGTTATAGCTGTTAAATACAAGGGTGCTGGCATCGTCATTTTGAGCATGAGAATGCGTTGCCCTGCTGATGTTAGCAATTAGCTAAAACCAACTGTGCATAAGTAAAACCTCACAGAGCTGTCTGCATATTTTTTTTATAACATGTTAGAATATATGTATGTATATGTTTTCATTTTGAAAAATATGGCCGTTGAGAAATGTTTCTGTCAAGAATGTTTTACTCACCTTTGCTCCTTCAAGGCCGTTCTCTCCCGGTGGTCCCATGTCACCAGGGAAACCCTGTCATTGTCAATAAAAAACAAACAAAAGATTTCTATTGTCTGTCTGAAATACACACTCACACATTCAATGCAGTAATGTAAATACAAACCTCAGGGCCTGGTGGTCCAGGAGCACCATCAGGACCTCTTTCTCCTAGCTTGCCCTGTAACAAAGACAAACAAGAACATACGAAATGACTTAATGAAATAGCTGAATATCTCGGGAAATATGTTGATTCAGTGGTTTGCCGAGATTCAGATGATTATTACCACTAGCATATGTGTCTACTCAATATAAAGCTATAGCTTATATCTTCAGACAGACCCAGGCTATATGTTTTCACTTTATTCCAGTATTTATGCTGAGCTAAGCTGATGGACTGTTGGTTGTAGCCTGCACTGAGCAGACAGAAACATGAGTGTTGTAATTCATCTGATCCAACTCTCAACAAGTCAACCTAACCCTTTAGAGAAAAGGCATTATATCCACATCCTAGCATCTTAATGTATTTCTGATCATTAAAGCCAGAGCTAACCTGAGGTCCTGGTTTCCCACGGATGCCTGGTAACCCTGGAGCGCCCTGGATGCCCTGTCCAACACAAACACAACACATAAAAACGAAGAGAGACAGTCAAACAGTGTTCAGAAGCAAAAAAAAAAAAAAGAATCCTGATCTCTTTTCTAGGCAAACAGACATTAGACATGCATGACTCTGCTCTGTACTTCTGTTATCTCTAGGGATCCACTCTGTTCTATGATGCTAAATGGGTTAGAGTTTGCTAATACACACAGACAAATGAGGATGGTTTACAAAAGAATTCCCACAAAGCCGGACAGCACACATCTGGCTAAGTCATTTTGCAAAGGTAGAGTTCTACAATAAAGGCTGTGTAACTGTGTATGTCTGCAGAATGCAGGGCAGGGGGGGGCTGATGGAGGGAGAGAGGGGAAGGTTAGAGGAAGGACATTTGTGTGTTTCAGTCATGATCTACCTTGTCTCCTTTGAACCCAATCTCCCCTTGCTCTCCAGGAATCCCAATTTCACCCTGATGCAGGAAGACGGAGGGTGTGGACAGAAAGAAAAAGAAACAAAGAACATTAGGGGGAATTGTAATGCTCTACGTCATCACTCATATTTAGCTTCTTAAACAGACACAAGTAATTAATGGTCTGTACATTATTAGCCTTCACACACAATGAATCGATTTCATTGCATTAGCAAAGTTCTTAATGTGGTGTCAAACTATCTTATGAAAGGCAATGACAACAATTACATCATCCTGCGCACCCACATGTCTCAGAGAAGAAGCCATAGTTCAACAGATTAGTGATCAAAGACAATTAATTATTCTGACTCTGGTCTGAGTTACCTCCTTACAAATGTAAAGCCAGTGGTGCAATCAAGTTGTATCCAAGTAAGGCACATCAGTAAGATCTTTTCCGTTATTTAAAAACTGCTTTTATCTCCTCCAGGCTCAATTTGTGATTATACATTTTTCTGGTCTTAAGAGGAGAAACATAAGTTGACTCGTATGCAGAATGATTTCCAGATTTTACTGCTGGCCTCAGCTTAAATCTGTGATTACACCTATGAGCCTGATCACTTCTTGAGAATCTGTTAAGCAGTTCCCAACACTCTCTTCTTCAAGGCTGAACAAACTTTTGCTGTACAGAACCCAACACTGTGAGAAGAACTAAGACAAGCAAAATCTGTTTTCTTTTTAGTTGCTATCTTTTTTATTTATTTTTGGTGATCTACTTGGTTATTATTTTCATTCATTATTCATAGCATTACAACTGTAACAACTTGCAATATTGTTTTTAAAGGAATTATTTGAAATTTTGCAAAACATTTATTCACTTTCCGAGTGCTGGATGAGAGAAATGAAACCACTCTAATGTGGTAAATATGAGTTGAAGCTGGTAGCTGTTAGCTTAGCTTCAAGACCAGGACAAAGAGAAACAGCTAGCCTGGCTCTCTCCGATCATTAAAAATTTGGTCTTTTAAAGCAAACAGATTTCATTAATTAACAATTTATATTTGTTTGTTTGATTTAGAGAATAACAGAAATGTGCTAAACTATTTCTTAGCCAGTGACTTTAGTGTTTTGTTTTGTTTATCGTGTGAACTGGCAAACTTCAGCGTAATTTGTAATTTCTAAAAAAGACACAAATATGGTGAATATCGTCGCCCTGTCCAGGATATATGATTGGCTGGTTGAAAAAAGCACCAGTGATGTCACCAGCGTCTTTTTGAAATGCAGAAGAATTCCGAACTAGAAGCACTCAGAGCAGCCACGCAAAAAAAGGTGGCCGTCTAGAAAAAAGACGCTGGACTTTTCTCCAGGCGTCTGCCTGCTGCTGCAGGTGCTCTCTCCTCTTTGAGAACATTTAAAAGGTGGACACAGGCCCCAACAGTTCCCCCTGTCTCTAGTCTTTATGCTAAGCTAAGCTAACTGACTCCTGGCATCAGCCTCATACTAACAACACAGACACAAGAGTGATATAATTTTTTTATTATTATTTTATTTTAATCTAACTCTCCTCAAGAAGTAACATAAGTGTATTTCACAAATTGGTAAACCATTCCTTTAATTTTGTTCAAACAATGATCTCCCTGCTGTCTTCCTACAAACTAAAGTGTGTAGATGAATGTTTCTTGAACACATGACACAATGGATTTCATAGAAATGACATAGAAAGGTCTCTTGGTTGGAAAGAGGCGACTACAGTTGGATTCAAAAGAGTACATATCCATCACATGCTGCAAAACAGGAATATTCAGATCACCTTATCACCTTTCAGTCCTGGTTCTCCTGCATTTCCAGGAACCCCCTGAAATAAGCAACAACAGAGGAGTTAGAGAGACTCCTGAGACCAAACCTCACCTAAAATCCACCCTGATATCCCACCTGAGGAGGTAAACCCTCGACAAATTTGTTCCCCATAAGCTTTCTCACATGTCTCTGAAATCTGAATGTTGGCCATTCTGTTGTATAATTTAACACATAATCTCACTAAAAGGCTGTCAAAGAAGAATTTACAGTTTTCATCTGAGTGTGTCTGAGATTACCTTCAGTCCAGTTGGTCCTGGAAGGCCCATCTCTCCTACAGGTCCCATATCACCCTGTTGCCATAGGAGAGGACAAATAAGAAACATACTCGTGTTTAATGAATTCATGTGCATAAAGTACAGATGAGCATGTGGCACAGACCCCTGACTTTTATTCAACAAACACAAATACATTCATTTAACTCTGGCATTTATTAAATGCATGAATAATCTTTATGATCCCGGCTTCAAAATCACGGACGAATAATGTATGACCAACTCCTTTACTTGAGGAATAGATGTTGGAGTCTGTTGCCAAGATTGTGTTTCATCTGAATGATCATCTGAATAATGTAAAAGCAACAAGTTAATGCTTGACAACATCTGTTCAATCCATAGACTGTTTAAAAGAAGTGGACAAAGTGTACACATGAGAAAAATGAAGCCAATAGAGAAGTACCTAGAGAGAAAGAGGCGACCACACTGGGTTCAAAAAGGAGCCAGACTTTATGGAAGTCTATAAGAAAAAAAAACTACACCTATCACTTGATTTATTACCTTATTAAACACTTTCTCAATGAGTTCATGGTCTCAGTTGCAACTTTTAAGTCTTCTCTGATTCACCTTGAAGTTATTTATGAATTTTTTAGTCCCACTGAGGGTAAAAATGCTGATAGAGCAGGACATGCTTTAGGGTGTAGCTGCCTTGGAAATGACAAATCTTTATGATGGCGGCCTCTCAATGAGGCCAGAGGCATCACAATGTACATTCATGGCACACATTTAAATTAGGGCTGGGCAATAGGGCCATATTTTAGACCAAATACCACCATATTGACATTGGGACAACATTGTAGGTATGACCAATGGTGCTTTCACAATATTAGGCAATAAAATATTAAAAATATAGTATCATCAGTAATGTGGATTCAATGAATAAGTGTGTAAGACAAATGAGAGAACAGCTAGAACTGTTTGATAAGTTCAGAGAATTATATCACTTTACTGTAAAGGTGTCTTTAAAAGCACAAAAGTTCAATACATATGCAATATCACAATATAACAATATCAAAAATGTAAAACGATATCTATTCTCATACCACAATATCAATAATAATTGTTTTATGGTCCAGCCCTAATTTAAATAACCATAAACTTGTTTAGTCTTTATTTGAAGTACCGTCAGTTTTGAGATCTGTTTTTTGCTAACCAAAGTAGTAGCCAAATCAGTACACCAGGTAAAGTGAATTAAGGGTCCTCGCTAAGCAAAATAGCTAGCTTGCGCTAGCTGCTAGCTTGGTTTTTTTTCTGTTCTAACAATACACGACCCCAATGGGTCCTCAGTCGAGTCTACCCCATCTTTTTTGGTTGCTCCACCTTCTTGTCCCAATATGGTCATTTGGGTTCAAAAAGAAAACAAACAAACGAAAAAACAAACAAACAACAGCAACAACAAAAAACAAAACAACATGGCTGCTGCAAAAATTTCAAACTCAAGGCTTGACATCACATCATGTGCGCTTCTTTAACACAGTCTATGGCTGCATTCCAGAAAAGGAACCGATGCAGAGATTTAGTCCAAAATAGAAGAAAGACAGAGCAAGACTGAAGTCATAATGGCAAAACAGAGATGATTCAATAATAATTTAATAATTTAATAAGAGCCAATTATTCAGAGTGATTTAAGACTCAGTGGTTTATGAGATGAAAACGTTTTAAGAGATCCCTCGTGAAAAAAAAAAGCCCTCTTCACAGAGAAGCATCACAGGCTGTGAGTAGATATTTCATTTTTATTCTCTGTTGCTTTGCATTTTCTGCCTAAAAACCTACAGGGTGGCCTTGGCTCAGTGTACTAAACATTTGACTCTTTGTACTGTCATATGTGACAACAAGTCACTTAATTTGGTGTTGGGAGTCTCTTAAAGACAAACAGTTTCCGTTCTATGGCTCCAGATTTGCAGGCCTCTAGAGGGCCCCATTGACACTAAACTGTCCCAACCACATATTTCCTGCTCACCTGACCAAATGCATGAGGAAATGCAATACACCATTAGTGCTGTATTTCATTAATTCAATGCGGATTTCATGGTTTGTTGTCATTGTGTGCCACAGGGGGCGCCGAGTTTTATTTTCTGGGCAGTAAAACAACATTTCAACCTCCATCATATCAAACAGATTAAGAGGAAGGTGGTGCGTGTGCATGACCCACAAAAAAAGATTTTTTACACTTCCACCACAGTTACAAATCCTCCAAAGTATAAGGAGAGAGAAATTTAGAAAGAAAGAAATCCTGAAAGTTCCTTTAAGTCTTTATAAGTCGTCTACAAGCCGACACCTCCTCTTTTACAGTGGTCTCCCTTCAACCTAAACTGAGGTTGGCAGTCCCCTGAGAAAGGTGTTTGTGTATGCAGCTCATGCTGTACTGTACAGTATATTGTTGGGTCAGATAGATGCAAAGGACACAGAGCTCAGAGCAGAGCTGTAATCAGAGAGTCCTCCAATTACAGGCCTACTACC
>JAPZDX010000011.1:17343708-17358303 GCA_029783625.1 Naso annulatus | reverse complement strand
TTTAAAAAAAAAAGGGGGGGGGGGGGTAAATTAGGAGTATACCCACCTCACCAGGGACCACTACAACAGTGGGTGAATACTTGTGGGTTACAAGCTGAATCTGAGTGGTCATGAGATGATCAACAAGGCGTGAGGTAAAGTAAACCATCTGATGAAAGCAGAGTGAAAGTGTCTCTTTGTTAGAAACTCAATCTGAAAAAGTACGACAGGAGCCCCCAGTTAGACTCTGCTGCTCTTTATTAAGGGGGAGCGCAAACCAAAAAGATGCATGAGATCATTATGAGCATTTTCGACATTATTCCTTTAATCTGCAGAGAAAACTTAACTGTCCTTCAGTGCGTCCACTCTGTTGGAATAATGGCACAGATGTGACTTGTTTCTTCTCCAGCAGTAATAAGATTTCCCACTGGAGTCGGAGCGGCTGACTCAAGCCCAGGCACCCATCATAAGCTTAAAACTCTACAACAACCTCATGTCACCATCAGCCTGGTGAATCATATCACCTCTCCCACGTCTCCTCTGTACTTGCTCCAGTTTGCGTCATCAAATAAACAAAGAAATAAATAATCAAATAAACATCCAGTCAGTCAATCTTCACATTTATTTTCATTTCTTTTGGCAGCGTAATCTGGCTTCCCTCCCTTATCTTGTCTTTTATGCTGCAGCAGAAAGAAACTTCGGACCTGAGAACAATTTTGAAATTCTTTTATTTGAGTATTTCCCATTTATGCTGTTTTTTTTAAACCTCTGCTTCATTGCACATGATCCATTGGATGAGGAAGAGTTTTCCACTCTAAACTTAACAAATGGCTTCATTTAAAGGAGTTGTTGAAGCTTGAAGAGGTCAAACTATCTTCACAAAAACAGCAAAAAGTAGGGAGATGCCTAAAAATAAATATAAATTGGTGCAGCAGAACCTTGTTTTCTCTTCTTTCATACCTCATTAATCACCTCACAACCCCTCAAATTTATCTTGTGATTCTTTGGATGTGGTCTGAACTAGTTTTAAATAGTAAAAACTAGCAAAATTTTAACCAGCTTCAAAAGTGCTGCTTACACATGACCGTGTCTGTTAATGATATAACATTTGTAGTCACCGGATCCATTTTTTCTGCAGAAGGAGTGCTTTCATTTATTTTTCTGATACATCTGTGCTTGTAAATTAGAATGTTGAGGGCAGAACATTCACAAATATTTTTTACATTTTACTTTAACGAAAATAAAGGATCTGAGAATGTGATCCAGCACTGATTATGATAATGGACATTAAACGCAGCCTGCATAAAGTGTAAAATAATAAAAACAACACTTGTGCTCTATTATAAAGTATTCATGTGATAAACAATGACATTTTGAAACAGATAATGATATTTTTTTAGTTTATTCAGTCCTGTTCCTTAGAGAAATATCACATGTATTTCCCATGGTTTTCATATGTATCCACATCTGAGCACAATTATCACATAAAGGAATCATGTGGAAACATGTTTCTACATGTAAGAGTCATGGTACACCTGTTAAAAAGATGTGGCATCACATGCAGCACATGGGAAAAAACATGTTATCACAGGTGATAACGTGGATCACATGGGTTTTACACAACATTTAACACGTTTATCATGAATTCCCGTATGTTTCAGATGGGAATTAACATAGAATTCACACTGTACAACACAAAAATGTTCCAAAACCACATGTTGCCCATGTGCTTTTAACGTCTCACATTATTCACATGTGTGAAGGACGCAAGTTTCACATTTGTCATGTGATCACATGTGGTCTTGCACATGTAAAACCCATGTGTAAGGGCTGGGTTAATTCATCATATGGATGAATATTAAGCTGATAAAGTTCTTTCTCCTGCAAAATCTTTCTAGGGAGCCTGAGCGATCTGGTTAAATCTCAGTGTTCCCACACTTTCATTCCAGAAAAGCGAAGAGACCCGCAGCCTCCGACAGATGGCGCTAATCTCTCTCTCCTCATCAGGAGTTGGGTGATAATTCAACAGTTATGTCATTAGGTGTACCAGTACCTCAGCGAGGCAAATTGTCATCAGCGTTATGCTGGCTGCTGCAGACTTGTCCTCTGCAGCTCCCACAACATCTTTCCCTCTCACGCTGCCAGCCTCATTTGTTTGGCACCCAAATGATTTCATTTGCATCCTGTAGTTTGTCATCTTCAAGAGTTCCTCAGCCAGTTGTCACTTTGCTCGCAGCTTCTTTTCTGCGCAGGCTGAAAGAAACTCTTCCTCCAACATGCACCTGAATAGGTGAGGCGGGCATCACCCGCGCGTTAAAAGAGCGCATCTTTTCTCTCCGGGTGTCCACTCCTTTTTGCGCAGATCACCCTCCGATGCAATTAACCCAGGAAGACGACTTTGTCAAGGGGGACTCAACGCCGACCACCGCAGCTCTTCAGTCCGACGGCAGCGCCGGATCTCCGGCCAAAATGTGCAGTGAATGTTACGTGAATCAGACATTTGTGAACGATGACGGGACCGTGAACGACCACAAGCCACGGTAAGAGAGCCACGCAGCGGCTGCATGCAACAAGCAGCCTGTAGGAAAACTTAAAAATGTGAATATTAATGATGAACATGTTGGTGCTTTGGATTATTTTTCCACACATTTCTTAAAGTTCTAACATTCACTCAGGCGCGCTGCAAGATGAGAAATTATGAAAAGTGCCATCAAACATCTTTAGAATGTGTAAAATCTGAATATCTTGCGTTCAGTCAGTTGTTGTGTGTGTGAGCTGCTGAGTTTTGTTTGTGTTTATGCAGAGCTTCATCCCCTCACTACCTGACAGCACTGCTGTGTGCTCAGCTGCTCATGGGTTTGCTCTCTGACTCAGCTGTCAGTATCAGCCTGCAGCCTGGAATCACCTTCATGTGTTTGCATTTCTAAAAGTAATAATTAACACGTTGAATGGGGTTAGAATGTATGCATCTGTGCGTCTTATCTGCACCGTTTCTGTTGCCTCTCATTAAAAATGTGTAAAAAATGAAAAAGACGACACAAGGATGTGTTGACACATGAGCTCAACATCAAATCACAAACCTTCTCACTCAGCATGTTGGTTCTCTGTTGTCTTTACAGTAGGTTTTGTTTGGTTAAGTTAGATGAATGGATTTCACAGAAACCACATTGGAAATATACCCTTTATCTATTATGCAGTAAGTTTGAAAAACCCAATGAAGGACTGTAGCAAACTGAGAGGTTCAAAGCTTAAACTCTCCTCTGCTGTGCCTCTCTGTTTTATAAGTTTAGTTGCTTCTCTGTTGATCTGTTTGGAAGAGACCGAAAAATAATTCTTAAACAAGAGGATTTACGCCAAACCACAAATTTTAAATCTATGAAATCCCCCTGTGGTGAGTAATATTTAATGGAAGGTTGTTTTTTGAGAGGATTACTTAGCAAAAACTCTGAGTAAGTGATGCTTGTATTCTCCCCGGGAAAATTAACATGGAGCGTAATGTTACATGCAAAGTATAAAATACTGAAATCAGTAAATTCACTCAATACCAGGATTTCTTATTTATCATTCCGCTGCTCAAAATGACCAACATCAGTGAAACATCCAGCCGTACTGTACTCATCCTTTGCACGTCACTCAGGCTCTCTGGCTGTGAACTGAAGGAGGTGACTCAACATCTGCAGCCATTAAAATGATGCTCGAAATTGTGCTCTGCATCGGACTAACCAGATGTTGCTGGTCTGCAGTTTGGAATGTCAGGTTTAATCAGAAATAGAGTATTCTGAATTTCGTATTATTTATTTTTTTAATGTAGAATCTTCTTTAATCTATTTAGAATGAGAAAAATCTAGTGGTGCAAAATGTAGAGTATTTGTAGCAGAGAGGCACCGTACAGTAAAAAACAACTCAAGTAAGGTATAGGGCTGCAACTAACGATTATTTTCATTACTGATTTATGTGCCGATTATTTTTACGATTGTTTATACCATGAAATGTCAGAAAATTGCTAAAAATGCTCATCTCAATTTCCCAGAGCTGAATGCGACATCTTCAAATCGCTTCTTTTGTCCAAACAGCAGCCCAAAACACAAAGACTCCTCATGTATTATCATAAATGACACAGAAAAGCAGCAAATCCTCACATTTAAGACACTAAAACAGCAGTTCTTTTTACTTTTAAATTTGTAAATGACTGAAACAACTAATCAATTATCAGTATAGTTGATCGATCTATGGATCTCAATTATTCAGTTGATCTTTGCATGTCTGGTAAAGTACAAGTTCCTCAAAATTTCACTAAAAAGTACTAAAATAAATGAATTAGTTACATTCCACCACTTGTTGAAGCCTTGCCACACCAAAATAAATGATTTAATGTGGAGAAAACAAATTCTAAGTTTATTTTAGATGTTTTATTTCTGGAAGCTTGGACAGATTTATTATGAGAAACAAAAAAATGTTTCTTACCAGGGAAATACCTTTGAAAATATATTTTTGATCTGGGAGACTAGCTGTTTGCTGTTGTTAATGAATAAAATACCTTAATGTTAAGTCATGGACTGTAAAAAAAACAAGGTTCAGTATGTAGTTCAGCATGTAGTCTTCACTAGAATGCATGTAAACTTTTGCTTCTGCTCATCATGCTGAAATGTTCACTGATGTTTGCTTACAGCCAAAGTGTTTACGCCTGCATCTGCAGAGTAGTAAAGCTGTTAGTATGCATAATGCTGTAGATCAACCGCTTCATATCGTCTGTTCGACCTCAGTTTGAACAGCTCATATTACAGAGCAAGATGTAAACAAAAATGAAAGTAGCTAAACATGAAATCCAGAGTGGAGGTTTGCACTGGGAATCCAGTAATACTTCCTTTTATCAGTTTGTGACAGTATCTTCTTTTTTCTCTCCAATGTTTTTGCTTTTCTGCATTCTTGTATCAGTCTACCTGCACTTTTCCATCCCATGTTTCATGTCTTTGCTGCCTCTTCTCTTCCGCTCCCCATTCCTCGTCAGCATTGTTTCACTTTGTGCTTCCCCTCTTCTTCTCCTTTCATTTCCCTTCTGTTTCTTTACTGTTCTCCTCTCCCTCCTCCAGCTCCACTCCAGTGCCACTCCAGACCAACATCAACAGCAGCAGCAGCAGCGGCAGCAAAAGCGGTGTTATCTTAGACATCTCCACTCTTAAGATGGAGCAGTTGGAGAGTGAGGTTCCTCCGCTGCCTCCCCGATTTCGCTTCAGAGACCTGCTCCTCGGGGACCAGGGCTTTCAGAATGATGACAGGTAGGCGGCAGCGTGGATGTGAAAAGAGGAAACAGACACAGGTTAAGCAAAGTCTTTTTCACTCAGTCAGAGACTGTTGTCTGATGATGGTCAAAAGTATAAAAAAAGTGTAAAACTGTGTGTCAGAAGTCCCCCAACAGCCCTGCTAGATGACCTCAAGCACCTCTTCTTTTGCACCATCATATGCAACATTAGTCATTATACATTAGTTTGTTTATCCATTACTGACCTATTTTGACATTTATCCATTATGTTGAGCTTACTATTTCAACCATTAATGCATCGCTTTGTCAACTATTTTAACATTTTTTTAACAAATAGGCCTACTTTTAGCTATCTTTTGAGGCTTCTTATCCATTCATTTTAGCTAGCTAAGTTTTTCAACCATTTATCTCTTAGTTTCAACATTTTTTTTGTTGTTCATCAATTGAGCTTAGCTTTTTTGCCATTTATGCATTATTTTAAGCTAACCATTTTAACCATTAATCCAGCAATTTTAGCTAATTCAACATTTTATTAAACATTGGTAACTTTTTAAATTTGGCTACTTATCCATTACCTCCATTTATTGATTAGTTTTAGCTATTCCAACTGTTTACTGAACCTTTTTTGCCATTAGGGCGTTACTTTAAGCTATTTCAACCCTCTAGGTTATCCACTACTTTTGGCGTAATATGCGACCATTTGCTTCTTTTAGCTAACTGTTTTAGCAGTTTATGACCTATTTTAGTTAACATTTTCAACATTTTATCAATTAAATTTAGCCATACTCGTCTTACTTTGGCTTACTGTTGGCTAATTTCTTTGCTAGCCTGCTAACTATTTGTCATGCACGCTTGATTTTTTTTTTTCTGTGAAGACCTACCCTGCTCTGCCTCTGATTGGCTAGTGTTCTGAGCTTGGTTAAGGTTAGGTTAGGTGGTCGGGTAGATGGTCAGGATCAGAGCCAATCGGAGTCAGAGTAGGGGTGAGTTTTCAGGGAACAAACAGTTCATGTAAACTAATTATGTGGCATTCAGGTATGGACTAAATTAGTCAATTAGTGAATACATTGTTTTAATCAATAGTTTCTTTTTTCCTCCCTCAAATTAATAAATCCTTAGGCCATATAGTCTGTGCTGCTTCTCTTCAAGTTGCAGCTACTGGTTCTCTTTAATGCCATTTGTTTGCATTTGCACTATGTTGTCAGGATGGTTTCACATAGCTCCTCTTTCATACGAGGAAACACTTAAATTTTGTCCACTGTTGCAAACTATTTGAACTCATTACAGCTGTGTTAACTGTCTCATGTTGCTTTCAACTTTTAAAAGTGCTAATCTGTCAGACCAAATTTCTGCACCTGACAAGTACTCCTAATTGGCAGGAGGGCCCGTGTTTGTTGTTGTTGTTTTTAAAAGTTACATGAGAGTGGTTATGCATGTAGTGTTTACCTTGTTCACCCCTGCAGTGTTAAGGTACACAACAACATACACGAGTATAGTTTAAATGGAATTCTCTCTCTGTTGGTGTGAGTGCTGTTTGTGCTTGGGAGTCTGGGTGCTGTCCATGGTGCTGAAAAAGAAAAAGTTGATTCTGAATCAATTTGAGAAAAAGTAGGCTCGGTCCGTCTGTGTGTTTGAGGCATTCTCTTAAAAATTTATTCGAATCTTGCAAAAGTTTGAGTTGAAACTTGGTTTTTGGCAACACCTCTGACCTAATTCCCAAAAAGAATCTAACATAAGATCTCACCATCAATTCCTCTTTTATCTACCGTTCCTCATCCACACTTAATCCTGTTTTGCCTTCGTACACGAGAAGTCTGCTGCAGCATTCGAGCTCAATAGGCAAGATTCGCAGCAGGCTTCTGTTTTCTAGGATCTGCTTCATTTCTTGCTGAGATTCACAAGAGTGCTATAGCAAGGATGAAGACGGCACCTGCTTTTAAAGTCTTCAACAAAGAGTCAAAAAATAACTTGAAAATCATGTGTCCTCTTTTCTGTTATTGCAGAGTGTTAAATTCAACGATTCAGAGTGGATAGTTGTACACTCATATTTGGTATTTTTTCAGCCTATAATCTGGGGTTCTGCCAGATGGACGTCAGGCGAGTGTTGATGAAATGTAATTTTAGATTTGATTACAGCAGGAGCAGTCCTTTGAGGCCGCAGTGCTGTTGGTAATATTTGACAAATCTTTTTGACGAGGAAAAACAACAAGCTCTGCCAATGCTTTCTGTAAAAGGCGACCTTTTCCCCAGCCGTCCTTACAAGCACCTCTCTTTTCTCTTTGATAAAGCCGTAGACGTTTCCTGCTCCTATTTATACATATATTAGCATTTTTCCGTTCTTCACTGCAAATGAACCCGTTTTCTGTCCCAGGTAGATAGTGTTGTTGGAGGTGAGTGATGCTTTCCAGTGGTCAACCTGCAGGTTTGTTTCTCTGAGCTCCCAAATGTCACTGGTCACATCTGCACAGAGGTCATCAATTACTTGAAAGGTTGCTTATACAAAGGCAGGCCTAAGCTTATATACATAATGTTGTCAGACTATTAGTTTTAATTGTGCCGGCTGTGGCGTTTCTCCGTCAGACCCACTCTCTGATATGCACAGGCTCCTTTTTCTCCTTTCATCTGTTTTTCCACCTTCTGTCTGCAATTTCTGCTTTTTTTCAGTTTAATGTTTATCACATTTTTCCTCCTCTAAATGGCATCATTATTCCCACTCGATGTCTGTCTCAGCTAAACTTAGTGATAGATATATATTTGAAATGCGCAAGCGAAAATGTCAGAAATTTTAAAGGGGGGAATTACGCTGTAAGGGTCTTCTTATGCAGCTTGGAAAGCCACAGTGAGTGGCGTTACAGTACCAGTGTGGGCGAGGGTGGTTCAAGTGGAGTGGTCTCCTCTGGTATTTTCAAAAGCACTGAGTCACGGAGGAGGTCATCTATAAATTACTACTTCAGACTCTTCAAATTAGGAGAAGACACAAAGGTGGGAGGGACACAGAAGAGAGAGTGAGAAGGAGAACGAGAGGCAGAACCTCCTACATTGTTCTGATTTTCTTCTTGTTTGCATTTGCCTCTCAAAAGCAAGAGGGAAAAAGCATCTGTCTTTCTGTTGATGTTGCTGCCGTTTGTCACTTGTGATGCCGAAACCTCCACATCGGCAGAGCAGAGCGAGCCGCCCTCTCCTCTCAACTTTCGGTACTTTCTCTTGACAGAAACGCAAAACATAACAGGAAGACAGTAAACACTTGCCTCTGGGCTTTGTAGGCTGTAAGTCACGATGAGGGCTTGAGATGACACATTTTGAAGACTTCTAAGACACTAAACACTTTTCTTTTTCTAAGGAAATATCCACACACCCGACAATCTTAAACGCAGCTGCGTTGGACACGATTACCTCAGGCCCATCTTTAAAAAGATCAATAAATAATGATGCTTGGCAAGAGCAATGTGCAGGATTTTGGCCTGTTTTCTGAAGACTTAAGGCTCTAGATACTGGGATCCTGCTGCTGATGTTGCTACAATAAATGAATGAATAAATAAATAAATAAATAAATAAGGATAAAGTAGGACAAATCAGCGTATATCTGCTCACTTGACCATTCCTCCAGTGTGTCACTGAATGTTTACAGCTTTGTCAGCGGCTGCAGTGCTGCTGGAGAGCAACATGCTGCAGCAGCATCACTTAGGGTTATTCCAGTCATAGCAACGTTGCTGTGGCAACAGGCCCGCGCACGAGAGAGAGAGAGAGAAAGAGAGAGAGAGATTGTATAAATTTATAAAAACGTTCCAATTAGCATTTAATACTTCAAAATAAATGACTTATCAAATACTGCTTTGTCTCTGAATACTTAAAAAAATGATCCTCGTTCCAATTGCGTATTGGCTATTTTTAATTTTTTTTTGGAAGCTCAAGAATTACTTATTCTCCGACAAACAGTTAACGCTGTGTTGGAGCTGCGGGGAGGCGCGCTGGTCAAGAGGCTTTTTACTGCAGGAGTTAAGACTGAGTGCACGACGCAGCCACAGGTGTCAATGAATGGACGATGGACCCGAATATCGTCATCTCAACGTGGGTCAATCCGTCCGTGGGCACGTGGAGGTCGGACCCTTTCGGTAGTGATGCCGGACAGAGGTAGGGTCACGCGGAGCAGGGAGAACAAGTGTTTCTCTTGAGTGTGCACGATGTCCTGATGTCAGCGGGAAGCTGCGCGAGGGAGAGCGAACTGTGAGAAGTTTTTTATCGACATTTTTCAGGCTGTTTATAACCTGGCTGCGACATTTTGACACGAGTGAAGCGAACAGCGTGCGCGCGCTCTCAACAGTTTGATAAGCGCGCCTAAAAACTGCTGATGCACAGAAATGCCCGAGAATTAAATGAATTATTTATCCTTAAAAACCGGAAAGTCGCATTAATGTACGGTTGTAACTAAAGATTCATTATTTTCTAATAGTTTTGTTTCTCTAAGTGTCAGAAAATAATGACATTCCCCTCACGATTTTGTTGTTGTTGTTGAGTTGTTTAAATGACCTCCTTGTTTTGCGTGACATAAAATACGACTTACTGTTTCAGCTCTATGATTAAATATTTGATAATAGTGATGCAACTAGCCTAACGATTATTATTAGGCTATTATCAATCACTAATAGGCCTAGTTAATACTTGGCTCAATGAAATGTCAGAGAATGATGTACATTTTGAAAACAATTTATTAAAGCTGAATTGCTGACTTCCTTTTTTGCTTAATTTATCTGAGTAACAGTCCCAAACCAAAAAGATATTAATTTTTCTATCCCATAAGACAAACAAACAAACAAACAAACAAACAAAAACATGTTTTAGAGTTCCAACTGTGTGTTTTTAACAATTTTGTTTAAAAAAATTATTTGACGAATATAACTAGATTGGATTGGATAATCTTTAATGTTCCAGCGCGGCAACTGGTTTGCAGGCAGTAACTGACACAGGTACAAATCATATATTAAATGGGACATACATGAACAATTGACAATGTCAGCTCTAATAGCCAATAAAGGGTTTCAAATCAATCAATCAATCAATCAATCAATCAATCAATCAATCACTCACTCACTCAATCAATCAATCAATCAATCAATAATTTAATCAATCAGAAATAGCCTATAGGGTTACTTTATTGATACCTGCAGGCAAATTGCAAAATAACAATCACTCACATTCGCACCATAATTGAAAAGAAAAGAAAAATAAACATAGAGCTAAAAGAATAAAAAGTAAAAATAAAATAAAATACAGTTCTAAATCTCCTCAAGTGTTCTATCACACAGTTAGTCTAAAAAATCTATAACAGTCCAGTCTGTTGACTCTGAGTGTGAGTTACAGAGTTTGATGGCCACGGGCAGGATTGACCTCCTGCGGCTCTGTGGTGCGTCTTGGTAGAATGAGTTCACCACTGAAGATGCTCCTGACCAGCACACGGAGTGGGTGGGAGGTGTCATCCTGGATGCTAATCAGCTTAGTCAGCATCCTCCTCTGTGCACTGCTGTCAGAGAGTCCAGCTGCAGGTTACTGCCACATAAGACGAGAAAAAGCTCGAACTTTGACATATTTTATGCTAATTGCTGCTTGAAAAAGGACATAAATGATTAATTTAGTCATTTTTTTTGTTGAAACAGCAATAGGTTAATCAAGTAGTCATTTCAGCTAAATTTGATGCGGTCCCAAAAAATAGGCTACTGTTTTTTCTTTCTGTCGTTAGGTTAATTGATGAGATTAAAGCAGGCCTGTTTCAGAGCTGATTGTTCTTGCAGAACTCACTCGGCCAGAATTAGTCGGTGTAAAAGATCTGATTACACCCGGAGCTGCACGCATCTTATTGCCTGAAACGCCAATGTGACACCGCAGTATGAATAATGTCAGACCACTTAAGCTAGTAATTGTGTTCTCAACAGGAGCTGATTATGGGTCATTACTTGCATCGTTCTGTGTGTGTGTGTTGGTGGGTGTGTGTGTAGGTGGATGGATGGAGGGGTGAGACACAAAGACAGAGATCAAACTTTAGGACCCTCACATGTGACAGAAAATCAAACTTCTCTGCTGAAGTGCCTTTGTCTCCGGAGTCCTTCTCTGCTCTGCTGTTGGCCAGATGTGATGGACAGCTGTTTTCATATGCACAACAGAAGATTTCTGCTTCGTTGTTTCGCCTCCAAATGAGTTGCTCAGCTCTGTGGTGTAGTTTTATCATCGTGCAGACCTGAAATAGCTGTTGCAGTGCACGCTGAAGGGATGTCGTGCATCCAGCATCCCACACTGCCTTTTCCTTCCCACTATGAACCTTTCAGCCACAAGGTGAAATTTGCAATTACTACAGCAGCACAGCCGCACAAGCTTTCAGCCACACTCAAATTTTTCTAATCTCCTTCATGCTTGCACCGTGCCGTTTCAATTTTCCCTGTCTGTGCTCTCTTCTAGAGGCAGCACATAATAGTGTAAAGATATTTTGTGTGTTGCCAAGCTACCCTACTGTATGAGTTGTTCTTATTCTCTTTGACTGACTTTGCTTCTGTGCTTTGCTATGCCGAGCAAATTAGCATCCAGCATGTAGGCTTCTATTGTCTCACAGTTAATGGACTTTTTTCTTTCAAATAGCAAGAGGAAATCTTCTTTCTATAGCGTCTGTTTCTACACAGGTGAGAATAGCTACATGGCAGCTGTTTGGTTATTTACCTCCTTGACCTGTGACACAGTATGATTAGTTGAAATGAGCATTTGAATGAACAAACACAGAAGTGTCATCCAGGAGACTAAGATTCAAATCTTATGCAAAACCAAAATGTTTAGTTGCAGTTTGGTTAAGTTAAGGCAATAAATCTACTTGGTTATATTTGAGAAATTAACACCTTTGGTGCAAATAGCATTGTTGCACATTTGAATTCTTTATTTTTATTTTTATTCATTTATGTATTCATTTTGTACCCATGAGACACTTAGTTCTGATGGCAGTGGCAGATTGTCAGAGAGGTTGGGGCATAAAAACTGATCAGTTGCATGTGGTGCAGAGCCCGTGCACAGAAAGTCATGATGCCTTAATGGCAGAACAGTTGCAAACCTTGATTTAAATTGTTCAAATTTAACAGTGAGTAGAACTGCTGCTCCTCAGTGACTCATCATCAATGAAACTAATAAACAGGTGTGTAGAATTCATGATGTTCCAACGTACAGGGCATCCTATAGGGCACTGCGTTGTGAATTCTCAATTTTTGAGGGCACCCTTTGTTTTCTACTGTTACAGATACCACAGGGTTTTCTCACTATCTATAACTGTTTTATGTTTAATATGGAAGCTCCTTGGCAACAATCAGCCTCTTCTCAGAAAAAAAAAAAAATCCTTCAAACTTCATTCCAACAGGAAAGTTTCCCATCACAGTTTATGTTGAAATGGCATGAAAACTTTCTATGAGATTATAATTTTCAACATGACTTTTTTTTGGTGGGGAAGAAAAAACACTACTTTGCAAAAATAGTGATTAAGCGACAACTTGTGTGGTCAGAGATGTCACTTTAATAAGGAGATTTTAACCAGAATTAAAAGGGAGAAAAAAGGAAAATTACATAAAAGGAAAGCACTTAACCTGCTATTATACTGAGGATATTTAGACTTTAATTAAATGTTTAAAAAGATGGAAACAGGAAGAAGAAACTGAATATTAAAGTGAAAAATTTATGTTGTGTAGAAAATTTGAATTAGAATTTTCATTAGAATTTTAAATTTTGAAATGGAAAAAAATGAAACTTAAAACATATATGAGAACATTTAATAAAAAAATCATTAAGAGTATAAACTTTTTGGTTTCCTTCTGCATTTGTCCTTTTCTTTAATTTAAATCTGCACCTGCCTTTAAGCTGTTTGTAAATGAGGTGTTGTGGTCTGAAGAGTTTAAGGTGGGAGGCAGAGGAAACTTTCCTTTTCACCGTATAATTTGGATATGAAATTAACTTTTTCTTTAGCTTTGACAAAATTACCTCGGGTACTAGAATAATTATTTACGTACTGTTTATTCTTTCAATTTTCCACTCTCACTTTCAATTTAAATTCTTGGTAAATTGATCCTCCGTACTGTGACAGCTGCTTGTTGGCTCCTTCGGCTTTAGCTGCATCTCCCTCCCTGTCTTCTAATTGGGAACAAAATCAGAGACAGATAATTACCCAACCCTCCTCAGGCAGATGATCAGAGAAACAACATGAATATTAACACTGTGTAAAATTCCATACAAAACAGCCTCCAGAAACATCTGTGTGGCTGCTTCTGATGCTGATCCTTGTGTGATATGTTCCTCTTCCTCTCTACCCTGTCAGGGTGCAGGTAGAGTTTTATGTGAATGAAAATACCTTCAAGGAGCGTCTGAAGCTTTTCTTCATCAAAAACCAAAGATCAAGTAAGTGGATGGTGCAGTCAGCCTTCTCACATCTTTTTATTGGCAGTTGCATAACTGTAAGTGCTCATTAAAGGACAACACAAAAGGTAATGCCTAAATTTGTGCCTAATGAGACTCAGATACATAGAAAACACAACAACACTTTCTTGTTTAGCAACCACAGTGAAGAGAACTACCACCTTGCTGCACTTACTGCGAATTTGCACACACATAAGCACATACAGTTCACACACTTATGAGTCGCAATAAATGCAATTTTTGCAGCAGCACTATTGTGTTGTTGGAACATGGGTCCCTCTTTCGCCTCCAGGTCTTCGAATTCGTGTGTTTAACTTCTGCCTGAAACTGCTCACCTGTCTGCTGTACATCATCCGAGTGGTGACAGACAACCCGGGTCAGAGTGCCGGAGCCAATCACAGCGCAGGACAGCAGAACATTCCCAGTGGCAACAACAAATGGTTTGTTCACAACAAACATTATCACAAAGAAATGTCACAGAACCAGCGGGGGAGGAAGTATTCAGATTCTTTGCTCAAGTAGACGTAATAATGTCAAACTTACCCAGTTACAAATAAAAAGTTCTGCATTGAAAATGTTAGCTTGTTGAAAGTATGTAAGCTTTATCAGGAAAGTTTTTTGTATTAAAAATTATTTATTATTTTCATTAAGGATTATTCTGCTAATATATTTCTTGATTATCTGAATTGACTGCTTGAAAAATTCTGAAAAAAGTGTGAAATTCCATCATAATTACCCAGAAACCAAAGTGACACCTTTACAATAACTAAAAAGAAGAACAACAAACACTCAGTCACACACTTTGTGAAAAAGTTAGTTGTTAGTTAGTTGATTGAACTGAATTTGTACATTTTATACTTTATTTTTGCTCTAAAGTATTAGTTTGTAATATAGTTCGTAACTGCAGCTATTGAATAACATAGTAA
>JAPZDX010000011.1:17327754-17338901 GCA_029783625.1 Naso annulatus | reverse complement strand
AAGGGATAACAGTTTAGATGTTGACAGCAAGATTAATGAGAAAAAAAAGTGGTGGAGAAGGATAAGAATGAGGATGCCTGCAAGAATGTTGGAAATCAAGGGCAAAGACACTAACCAATATGGCTCTATCATGATTTCAGGGTTATAAAAATAAGCGAGGAATGATCCCCAGACTCTGGAATTTTTTCTCTGATTCGAGATGTGAGTGTTCTCCAATTTTAGACAGGAAATAAGGTCCTTAAGCCGCTGAGAATGAGTAGGCAAAGTCTTACCCTTCCATTTGAGTAAGACAGCATGCCGTGCAATTAGGGAGGCAAAAGACAATGGTATCCCACTTGACTTTAGGTAAAAAAAACATCCAGGAAAAAAAACATTAACAAATAATTAACCTGAATAAAAATAAGGGGAATAGATAAAGGGGATTAGCAAACCAAAAACTGCGGAGTTGAGAATAAAATAAACTGCCAAGAAATACAAATAATAGCAAAAGCAACTTTTAATATGTTTTATCTAGTAATTGTAGCTTGCACGTCCAATCGAGTTGGTTAAATTTAATTTGGCCAAAAGAAAAAATTTAAGCTTTTCATTTTTAACCAACTGATCAGAAATGAAAGAAGTATTAAGCTTTTAATCCCTCATTGCATTCCATTTCAATTATGTAAAAAACTGTATTATTTGTTGGTATCCTACGTTATGCTTTTGAACTCATCTGATAGCTTGTTACTGCTTTATGTTGCTGAGTTCACAGTGATTAGTATATGTTAGTCATTACTGCTGGCATCATTTTTGTTTGCAAACATGAATTCTCCAACCTACTCTGCACAGCACATGTGGGATCCAGCACCTGGAGCGAGCAGGCAAAAACCTCTCCCTCTTTAACTCCTTCTACTTCTGCATCGTCACGTTCTCCACCGTGGGCTTCGGAGACGTCACGCCACGCATCTGGCCCTCCCAGCTGCTGGTGGTCATCATGATCTGTGTGGCTCTGGTGGTGCTGCCACTGCAGGTATGAAGGCATTGAAACGATCTTTGGTAATTTTGGAGTCTTTCTGTGTGAGTTCTAGTTTCACTCAGCTTGTTGTGTGTCAGTTTGAGGAGCTGATGTACCTGTGGATGGAGAGACAGAAGTCTGGAGGAAACTACAGCCGCCACAGAGCGCAGACAGAGAAACACGTGGTGCTTTGTGTCAGTGCACTTAAGATAGACCTGCTCATGGATTTTCTCAATGAGTTCTACGCCCATCCCAGACTGCAGGTACCAAACAACAGAGATGTTTATATTCAAGTGCAATGACTCTCAAACGTCACCAGTTAAGGAACCCTTAGATCTCAAACCCTCATTTGATAAGATTTTGTCCCAGAGTCTCCTATCTTATAAGAATTTAACTTTAAGATAATTTATTACAGAAATTTTATGAAACACATGACCAAAATAGCCATACATTATTTCATTATGTTACTTACGGATGGAATTACAATGAAACCATGGATCCTTGGAGGTCTCACTTTGAGAACCTCTACTCTAGAATACACAAGTAGGATGTAACAACAGTCTGTATGCTATGTTTCCAAAAATTTCTTAAAGAGGAAAAAAGTGATGTTTACATTTTCTTTGTCGGTCTTTATGCATTTGCTAGTAGATACTAAAGTGGCTGTTGTGTGATCTTGAAGGATTACTATGTGGTGATCCTGTGCCCAAGTGAAATGGACCTCCAAGTACGGAGAGTGCTGCAGATCCCTCTGTGGTCCCAAAGGGTCATTTATCTGCAAGGATCTGTTCTCAAAGACCAAGACCTGCTAAGAGCCAAGTATGTGACATATTCTAAGGCATCTAGGCCCAGTGAGGGATGACTTTTTGCAGGTGTTATAATAAATCTTTTAAAATCTTAAATCTTTTTTTTTAACTAACAAACAAACAAACAAACACTTTAATTTGTCTAATACTTTGTTTGACAGTAAAATCTGCAAAAAATAATGACCTTACCATCGGTCTCAGCTGTACTCTTTTGGTTTTAGTTAGCAAATACTAGCCTACTTAACTATGCTGAAAATGGTAAAAGTTACACCTGTTAGCTATCACCATGTTAGCATTCTTACTGTATTTTACTGTTAGCATTTGGCTCAAAGCACCACTGTTTTCAGCCTGAAAGAGTTACTAATGTGGCTGTAGACTTGTCGCTAAAAGTGTTGCTGAGGTATACTGCACAAATACAGCTGTTTTGAGAAATTACGCAAATTTGCCTAATTGCCATAATTAAAGGTGAAAAAAGAATCTAATTTTGATATCTCCATTACCTACTGGAAGGATGACAGATGTATGTGATCGATCCGAACAGTGTCTGCATAATTGATGGTGAGGGAGGTGTATGATACAGTATTTAGAATTTCATGTGATCGTCAGTCTGATTTTTCCAACCTGCACAAACCCACACAGCTTTGGTGTCAGATCAAATGATCTGCAATGAATGCTCACATTTTAGATTTTGCATTTTCGACAGGTATAAATAATTTTTTCAAACCATCAGTGGGCTATGAGTCTCTATTGTCGTTCTGTTCCTAAATGTCACTCAGATATTCTCTCATTCCTTTCTCTATTCTCTTAATCCTTTCTCAGTAAATAGCCTTGTCAGAGCTATTGTGCTGCTCAAACTCATATCACATTGTAATTATTCATTCAGGCTATACACATGTCTTTTCACATTCAGCTGTTGGGCCACTTTCTCTAAAGAAAAAGAACATGATCTGTCTCACATTGTTTGGATAATTTTAAGTCATGAAACTGTTATGAATGAGACGATGTGGAAAATTTTAACACTGGTGAAAGAAAACGAAAAACCTGCTGTCAGTCTAGAAGTCAACTTTATTTTCATAGTCTTAATCACATGCATGCAAGTACTTAACAGAGAGACAGCCGTGCTTAAAGCTTAAATCCAGCTGATTTTACAGACATGTCAGGAAAACCATCATTTTTAGTGGTACAAACCTTAGTTTGTAGAAACCCATCAGCCTATGTTAGCTGCCAAAGCTAACAGTTTAGCTAACAGTTGGCCAGTGATATAATATAGGAAATGCAAAGGCATAATGACGGAGGGGAAGGATGAGGTTGGAAATACCAACATTTCACCTGGACAAATTACTAAGATAAACTCCATACTTCTAAGAGTGCAGTAAAATACTTAGCGTGCACACAGAACTGATTTACTTCTATGGCCTCCGCAATTTTTGATAATGCCATCATATGTAAAAACTCGTGAACTCTGAGCTCTCAGACATTTTCCAATACAAAAGTCCTGAATACCTCATTTGGACTTTTCCTATAAACATTGTAAATATGACCTAAAAGGCATCTAATGGTGCCTTCAAATTAGGTAGTGTTTACCGTGTTCATGAGAAGAGACCATATGAACGCCAGCCTCTTGTGGTATTCACAACATCAGTGGTTCCCAAAGTGGGGGCCCGGGGCCCCCCTGGGAGCTGGGAGACACAGAGAAAGAAAAAAATTAGTATTGCATATTTAACCCATTATTGTACAAATTCTGGTTATACTCTTTCTTAAATCGATTAAAAATAATATGGCTGGTTGGCTGTTGTTCTTTTGTGTTGTATCTATGCTGTGTGGGCCTAATAGTGCGTTTGCGCCGGCTGTGCACAATGTTTTATGCCACCTCCAGGGTCAGCTGGGGTCTCCAGTCTCTGGCGCTGTTATTTTGGGGGTCGTGGGCTAAAAAAGTTTGGGAACCCATGCACAACATCATAAGTTGAATTTTTCTGAAAGCTTTGAATTCACAAGTTGTGACATCTTTGCTGATGTTTTCAGAAATGGCAGAGCCCGTACTGGCTGTACAGGACCAAAAGGAGATATGTCAAGTGTAGACAAATTGTAAAACTAGAAATAAATCTTCACCTTTGAGGTCTTGTCTCTTGTTCCTCATGGTGGTGTATAAACACAAAGTTATAATGTAACATTTTTACCTAGGAGGCCAGAAGGAGAACAAGCAATCATTTGCCACCCATATTGTTGCCTAGCAACGGTGTTAACATGCTGTTACCACTGAACGCCAAGTCTTTCCTGTAAACGACTTGATGACACGACTTCACGAGTTCAATTTGAACGCCACAATAAATACAAAAGGAGCTAATTAACTAACAAGCAACAGGTGACAAGGAAAATTGGCGGGAAAAGACACAAAGACAGGATGTAAAAACAAAATCCTGACCAGAATGAACCTACCAAAATAAAATGGGAAATATCCAAACTAAAACTGCAAGTCACGGCAGCATTGCTACTAGGTGAAGCTAAGTCAGGATATTTCTGCTTCGTTTGCATATCTCTGCCGCTTTGTATGTAATACTAAATAAACAAAAAGCAAAGACATAAAATAGCATGTTTGTGCACCGTAAGGTGAGGAAAACCTCACACCACAGTATTACTTTGAAGAGAACAGCTATATAACGTTTCCTGTATACATTTGGCAGGGTTCTGATAGAGCCATTAGAAGTAGAGGACTGACTGGGTGTGTGTCGAGCTCACAGCCGGCATCTGGCAGCGTTTCAGATCCTCCCACACTTGTTTTTCATTCTGCATTCTCCTGGCTGTGTTAATCATATGCAAAAACAGTTCCACACTCACAGCTCATATAGAGTGCAGAGCATTTCAGGGCATGTTTGTCAGTATGTATGTATGCAATATTAAGTAATGATTCAAAAGATGTTGCTATTACACTGACTGGTCATTTCAGTTGAGTTATGACTAGCTGGCTCTCCTGTGAGAGCATTTGTGATTTTCTTCCTGTTGTTTTGCATTTGAAAAATTTGCCTTTGTCACAGATTAAAGAAAAGTTTGACTTATTTTTCCATGCATTTAAGAAAATTTGCCTTTGTTTTTCGTGCATTTTAAGAAAATTTCCCTCCCTTGTTTTCATTGTCAAAGAAAGTTGCCCTTGTTTTTCATGGATTTGGGTAATTTTCCATGTTTTTTTGTGTATTTTGACTTTAATTTATCTCGGTCCTGCAGAATGGATGACGCAGAGGCTTGTTTCATTTTAAGCAGCCGAAACGAGGTGGACCGCATGGCTGCGGTAAGGACAATGAATGAACTCTCTGCTATAGCTTTTTGTCAATTATGAGCTGTCAGTCATTTGTTTACAGAAACCCAATTCATTTATGCTGTCAGTCATGACAACAATTACTAATTAAATAAGGGAGAATAATTAAAAAATACATTGATGAAAATACATTATCTTTGACTGTATCCCCTCAGGACCATCAGACCATCCTCAGAGCCTGGGCAGTGAAGGACTTTGCTCCAAACTGTCCCCTTTATGTCCAGATACTCAAACCCGAAAATAAGTTCCATGTAAAATTTGCAGGTGAGCGTTTCAAAAGTTTCAGCAAAATGCTTATTTGCTTTTTTGACTGAGTCGGTCTAATTGGTGGAGATAACGTTGTTCAGTATTTGCTGGATGCGAGACTAGGCAACCGTTTGCTAACAGGTTTGCTATATTAAAAAAGGTGACAATATGTCAGTGTTGTGTGTTTAAAGCTTGTTCTGGTGCCACCAAATGGTCAAAAAATCAGCAGGATGTGAGGCTAAACCTTGTACTCAGTTTGCTTCACTTAGCCAAAATACTGTAAAAGGCTGTAGCCTGGCTAACGCGAGGTAACAAAACCTGTCTACCAGCACCTCAAAATGTCATTAACTTATCTCTTTTTTTAAAGTTGCGGTAGATGACCTTTGCAAATGAGCTAGCAAGCTAATGTTAGCTGTAGCATGAGACTCGTTGGGAAGCAAATCCACTGTAGTCGTTTGCGCCAGGTAGTGCTTTATTTGGTTTGTTGTTGCTCTCACTTTTAAGTCCAGTTTGAACCAAGACAAAACGGTTGCAGGAAAACAGCAGAGTAAACTCGAGCTCAAGCCGACTGACGGTGTGGCTTGCAGACACTCTGTTGTCTGCGGAAGCGAGTCAAATCAGGGTGAGCTAATCAGCTCGTACCGACATCACCTGTCACTAAGAAGCACAGCGTAGACCGGCAAATGAAGACAGAGAGTACAGAGAGCGTCAGTGATTTTTCTTTTTTCTGTGAAACCCTTGTTCCAGTGGCAAAGAAAATACCATGGTAGGGTCAGGGTCAAAATCAGAAATGTTTAAACAACAAGTTGAAGTTTGACAAAGAGGATGAGGCAACCATTAATGCTTCAGGAAATTACTGTGACAGGCTGTTGATACCAGAAATTCATGCTACAGCACACAAGCCTACACAACTTGTCAGATTTAAACATTGTTTTTTGTAAGGCGTTAAAGAAAAAGATTGTGTGTTAATTAGCAAGCTTTAGAAGTGTTGGTGGTTGTGTTTTGCAACTTTTGAGGGAGTTACTGTAGTTCATCTGAAGATATATTTTATTGATCTCCTGCTGAAAGAATCAACTCTCAGCGCTAACCAGTCATATTTACCAGACAGATAAAAGAGTGATGGAGATCTCCTCCTTTAACTCTCCGCTAAACACAAAAACAAATAAGCATGTTTTTGAAAATTTTAAACTATCCCTGTAAAAATGTTTCTCTAAACATAAAGCAATACATGATAATCTAACTTCTACCTTTTGGATAGTCCCTCTGATCATATTTACTTCTTTTCAGATCATGTTGTGTGTGAGGAGGAGTTCAAGTATGCCATGTTGGCTCTCAACTGTGTGTGTCCTGCCACCTCCACCTTGGTCACGCTCCTTGTTCACACCTCCCGAGGACGGTCAGTCACCTTGCGCAGCCAGAGGCCGCCTCAGGCTTTTTCATTTTTCCTTGGTGTGATCGCAGAGTTCAAATTCCTTCTAATGTTCATGTGCGCAGATGTTTTTCCTCCATTGAACTGGCACAGAGAGGTGACTAAGCCCAAGCGAAGACAAAAGTCTTTGTCGGAATGAAGTAAAAGTAATGCATTAAACCCAAAAAGAGAACAGGCGGCACCTAAATGGATTTTGTAGGATGTGTTCGCTGTAAAAGAGTGTGAAAAGCTCTCCGGTGGAGAATGATTTTTCACAGCATGCATTCAGATCACTTTTAAAAGCTGATGTCAAAGGCTGAGGAAAACAGCATTAGGGGGGAATCAATTGGCTGTTGTACCTACTGTGTGACAACTCTTTGGAAAGTGAGGCTTTGTGTATTTTTATGAGACAAAGGCACACAGGCTTTCAGGCTGCACACAATAGCCACAGAGATGAATATGAATGTGTATTTCAGCTGTCTCATTGTTTATGCACAGGTACATTTAATGTGTGTATTTGCATTGGGTGTGGGCGTCTTTGAGTGCAAGAGGAATCTAGAGACATGCAGCCCATCAAGGTCTTACTGTAGAAATAAGTTGGAAAAGGACCAGGAGCTATCATTATAATGAGCATATTGTTTTTTCTTTCACGGTGAGACAAAGTATGAAAGCCTCGGAGCATGGAATACCCTTTATAAGCTAATGTAAATATTTATTTTTATTTATATTTATTTAAGTACTGAGAAACGAGTATGTAAACTACCTACTTTGGACATAAAGCTACCTTGGGGGAAGCATCCCTCAGAGCCAATTAAACTCCGTCAAAGTGCTTAAGCAATTACTGTAATTACCGGAAGTCATTACAAAGGGCATATGAGAGCCAAGCAGACTGACTGACAGATGAATCAAGCTGTCTGCTCTCACCAGAGAACCTGGAAGACCCCGTGCCACTCTGAGAGTCTGGAGGGAAGGTGGAGAGTTGTGCAAATGACGATGATAATCCGGAATAGATGATCTCAAGAGCAGGGTTTCACCATTCAGACTTGTAAAGACTGCATGTGTATTAGCATATGTGCCGAACACAAAAGGTATCATGTTTACTAACCTTCTGTATGTTTATTTTTTTCCTGACTGAATGCAGAGAAGGACAACAGTCTCCAGAGCAGTGGCAGAGGATGTACGGATGTTGCTCTGGCAACGAGGTCTACCACATCCGAGTGTGTGACAGCAAGTTCTTTGGAGAGTACAATGGCAAAAGCTTCACATATGCTTCCTTTCATGCTCATAAAAAGTGGGTTAACAATTGCAATGCCATTTAAGTTATCAATCTGATATTTTGATGATTATGTATAACTATGGTGAAGTGGTGGAAGGCAGGGACCTTGGCTTGGCAGCTGAATCCATTTAGCTGGTGTGATAAAGGAAGGGAAATGAGGGTTATCTGGTCATACCAGTATCAGTAGCGACTAGCTATGGAGGTGTCTGCTCCAGTCTGAGGACAGTTAAGCTTGCAGCTGAGATACAGGTGGAGAGATAAGATTGCTTCTGAAGTGAGAAGAGGTGATTGAAAAGCGAGTGCAGTGTTGCCAGATGGACAATGCAGCAATATCATACTGCAGCTTTTAAAATTATCGTATTTTGCCAAAAATTATCATACATATGAAAAAAAGTTAGAAAGGGACCAAAAAATACACAATGACAAAACAATTCCCTGAAAAATGGCAAAACTATCGCACATTTGGCCTTTCTTGTCATTATTAATTGTACATTGTGCAGAGGGCAAAATTATCGTAGAAATACGATAATTATCATATATCTGACAACACTGGGCAAGTGACTCTGCATCAGTGATTTATAAGGTGTGGGGCTCTGACCCAGACATCATGACTGCCAGCCAATCAGGGCTTGCATAAGACATTGGTACTTCTGTGAACACGCAAGGGGCATATTCCATAGTGAGACATTAAAATGAATGCAAAGAAAGAGAACCACCATGTAACTTCTTACATGGTGGTGAAGATGAAGGTGGGAGCACCAAATGTCCATTTTTACAAATTTCTTAGCCATGAAAAAGAGTCTGGCCCGACCAATATGGTATTCTTTGGGCCGATGCCAATACCGATGAAGCAAGAAAATTCTGATACCTCATACATGACGTAATTATAAATCCGCTGAATGTTATATTTGTGACAAAGATATGTACTGGAGGCAGGATACCTTACATTTTAATAAACTTTATCCCAAACATCAGTAAACACTGCATGACAAACTACGTAATTACACCATTTAAAATCACCAGTCCAAGCATTTTTCCCAGCTTTAAGAAACAGTTTTAAATTTTGCCTATATCAGAGAACATTAATGGCATTACGTTCGGCCAATAATACCGGCAAACCAATATATTGGTCGGGCCCTAAAAAAGAGTCTGAGAGAAAAGCACCGTGGTCAGAGGCTCATTCTGGACATTGAGTCATGCAGAAGTTATGGGCACTAGAACACAAAGTAAAATCATAAATCTGTGTCTAAATGTTTTCTAGCTAGCGGATACCTCATGTAAAATGAATAGCCCAGAAAAATAGCACAGCAGTCCAGTTGGCACAAGGTCATACTGTTACGATAGTTGCTGTTTTTTGGATGCTTAACAGTTCCCGGAAACACACCACAGATTGACATCTAATGTTAATTAGTGAGCTTTTAGGATTCAACAGAGCCAGGCTAGCTGTTTACCCTGTCTCCATTTTCTATGCTTAGCTCATCTAGGCTAACTTGGCAAAGAGACAAATACCAGTGAAGGTATTCTCCTGAATGTCAAACAGTTCTTTTAGTTGCCAACTATCAGGTTTAAAAAGTGTTAAGTTTAATGACAAAATCTGTGCTAACAGCAGATATTTGGCATGCAGGTACGGGGTGTGTCTCATTGGTATAAAGCGGGAGGACAATAAGAGCATTCTGCTTAACCCTGGCCCGCGCCACATCATGGCTGCCACAGACACCTGTTACTATATCAACATCACCAAGGAGGAGAACTCAGCCTTCATCTTCAACCAGGAGGAGAGGAAGGGCCGCACAGCTGGGGGAATCTATGACGGACCCTCACAGCTTCCTGTGCACAGCATCATTGCCAGCATGGGTGAGAGATCATGTAGAGTGCAATAAATTGCCTTTGTGTATATTTACTGTGGAGACAGCTGTTCAATATTTGTGATTCAAAGCTCAAGGGTGTATATTTTTACAGGCACTGTTGCCATGGATCTTCAAAATACGAGTCCGCCTGATCCCTCAGGTGGAAAACTGGTCCCACCGACAGTAAATGTAACAGGTGGCCGCCGGCCAAGCATCGCTCCAGTTCAGGAGATCGCAGACTCCTCCTCAATTCTGCCATGTGACCTCCTGGGTGACCAGTCAGAGGATGACTCTGTCTTTACAGATGAGAAAGGCCACGTGTCTACTGAGTAAGGTTCCAGTTTATGTGTGCATTAACACAAAATACCTTAAAAAAAGATGTAAAAATGTTATATGGAGTAATGAAAAGAGTACTCAAATGTCCTTTTAAAGCATAATTACTAAACAAAGGTTTCCTGACTTTAATGTTATTCTAGTAGACATTGGACTCTTTGTGCTAAAAACTACTTTTGTAAAATAAATCTATGATGGTTTCTTACGATTACTTTGGGGAAAAGTCACTTACAGGTCTCTTAAAACTGATTAAATTAGCTTTTCTGTATTTTCCACTGATGGAAATGAAGCACAGATTTGACATCCTTGTGCTTAACTTGGCTTTTTCTGTTTCATGGGATTTTAAATTCCTACCTCACCATGTTTCAGAGGAATCTAGTGAGGTTTTATGTTACTATATTTAATTTAAAGTTAGTTTCTTGGTATTTTGCATTTATACACAACATAAGAGGAGTTCATGAAATATGATGCATTGCTAGAGGTGTAACTTTTCAGTACGATTTCATTTTCTTTTTATATTTGTCATTTTACAGATTTCTATTCTCATTTCTTCATGTAAATTAGAAAACAGTCTTCCTTTCTGAATATTACTATGTTAATTTTCAGTGTTGTACTTTGTCTGTAATGAAAATCGATAAATACTTAAATAAGAAAAAAACTTCACAGCAGTGTAACAGTTAAATAAGCTCCATCTCAGCAAACTGCAACAGTAACACGTAATAATACGTATGTGTTGAACAACAAAAATCATAAACTGTAATCTTTTAATTATGTTTAGCTAATAATACATCTGTATTTTTACTTAAGGAATATTTTAAATGCATGACTTTTGTATATAATTTGATATTTGCATTGTGAAAGCCAGTTTCACTCAGTTAATGCTGTTTCATTTCAGCTTGGGACAAAATGATTTAAAGCATGGTCATTAAATAT
>JAPZDX010000011.1:17290877-17304868 GCA_029783625.1 Naso annulatus | reverse complement strand
ACGTTCTAAAACTAGCCTCTGGCAACTAGACAAGTTGAGTTGTAGGCGACACCGTCAGATGGCTTAAGTCCAGCTGAGATGGACCAGTTTATACCGCTGCAACATTCCCTGCGACCATTTCAACTTGTCAGGAGTCTTTGGTGTAAACTGGACTTTAATGAGAGCGACATCAAACAAAACAAAACGCAAGCCAGAGCAAAAACAGAGAGGAGAAAGAGAGTGCAGCGGAGTTGCTTCTTTAGGAGTCTCATTTTACAGCTAGCTTGATTTCCAGAAGTTGCCTACCCCAGCTTTCAAAAAATTGTACACAAATATAAACACCGACACTTTCCTCTGTCCAGTAAAATTCCTCCCCTGTGATGAAAACGTGAGGACATACAGTATAGACAGATGCTAATATAATGATAACTATGGCGTGGTTGTCCCAGTTTCGTCTAAAAACCTCTGGCATAATGTGTTTGAATCTGCGATCAGAGGGTGATGTGAGGCAAGATCCAACAACTACACCTACACAACCAACAGTTAATGCATCCAGTGAGGAAATGATGCATGTGTGTAAAATCACGACAAGAAGGACAATAAACAAAGGCAACAACATCACTAACGGAAGATGCTATTCAACAGAGAGGAAGCTTTTTTCTGAACCGGTGACAAAGTGTGAGACAACACAAAGAGACACACACAGGGCGTTACCTTCTGGTGACTGGGTGACTCCAACAGGTGTTGCTTCATTTTCAGCTCCTTTTCCGTGATCTCCCTCATTTTTATGTTCACCTGTAGCGACAAAGATACTGTAGGTCAGCACAGTAAGACGAGCACGTGAACTTGTTTACCATCCATGTCTGGTTCTTGCCTTGTTGATCCAAAAGACCATCGCGTCTTCGAGGTCAAAAGGCAGCTCCTTAGAGGCACTGAAGTTGGAGAAACGCTTGACACTGGACACCACCTTTTCTATGCTGATCATCTCCACTGTGTAGGCCATCATCAGGGCGTCGATGAGGTGGATGTGACAGCTCTAAAAAAACACAGATTTTGAGTTGCAATTAACCGTTGCATCAGAAACATAATTGTGGATTTGACAATATTACATTATTACCATAGGGACAGTACATATGGTGTGAGTGCTTTCTGTTCACAGTGGAAAAAAAGCTGATTTTTAAATTAAAAGAGAAAAGATTCTCTGTCACTCAGTTGCCATGGAAACAGTGCAGAACTTCCCGACTGAAACACAGAGTTCTAACAGCAACATCCTTGTCAGCCCACACGTGAGACGACCGCTATGTCGTTACTGTATGACTCACACACTGTTTTCTATCGGCACAGCAAGGCCAGGGGTGAGCTTAAGCTGTACAAAACGAAAGTGTTTGTTTCGCTGGAGGACTGACACACAGATTTTTTTTATTTAAAAAGATTTTTTCATTATAATGGCAAGCTTTTGTAAGATGGTCATGGATGATGAGTTTGGATAATGATTTTCAGAGAATCTAATACATGTAATGATGGTCTCAGAATCTTCTGAGTGAGCTTAAAGAGATACGCCAACTTTTTTTCCCTATTATTATCTGCCTCCCTCTCAATTTGTAGGCAAGAAGATAGAAAGCATTCTTTTGACGGTGCATGCAGTAACAAGGACGAGACGGGCAGAGCTCGCCCACTGCTAACTAACTTAGCTCAAATACAGGTGGTCATGGGAAGTGTTAGCCTGCCACTACCTAAAATCATCAGGTGAACTTTCCAACATTTCTAAACAGTCCAGTGTGCTTGTTGTGACTTGTTTTTTTTTACCAAAATATGTTATTTTTAGAGTCAAATTAGCACTTTATGTAGTACTTTATGTATTTCTTCTTTCTCCTCTTCTGCCGTTTACTGGTGTGTATGCTCCCTTCAACTTACTTCCAGTGCTCTTCGATTCTAAAATGCCATAAAGTGCTAATCTGAGTCTACAAAATGATGTAACGTGGTAAATGAGCAAGTCACAAAAAGCACACAGGACCGTTTAGAGTTCTTGGAAAATTTTTCTTTTGACTTTAGGTGGAGGCAGGCTAGCACTTTCAATGACTGCCAGTATTTGAGCTAAGCTAGTTAGCACAGGAAGAGCTCTGCCCATCTCTCCCTCGTTACTGCACGCAAGATTACATTAATGTGGAGACACCTTAACGCTGCATAAACTGTTGCTTCTCAGTCGCTTGTTGCCTTTTGTGTTTTCAGACCTGTAGGATATGTCTAATCTCCAAACATTGGGTTCATATTAAATGACAAACACTGAGGCCTTGTTTCATTTTGCTTCATGAATATTTTAGTTGTACACTCTAAAAGCTGCAAAACACTCAAATCCACGGGTGCATTATTTATTTAAATACTGTTGGCTCATATTTGGCTCAAGACAGCAAAGTCACATTAGCTTGTTACCAGATGGCAAGTGTGTGTTGCCAGTTTGCGAGGTTATAATGCTGCAGAGTGTTGCCTAATTTACATAAAAAGCAATAATTTCCTGATTTACTAATTTTCTCTTAATTCCTTTAGGCAGGATAATTAGATTTTTTTTTGTGACTAGGGATCAGTGAAACTCAACACTGACATATTATGACTATATGACGCTTTTAGTGAGTGTGTTTGCCTCTTTCACATGCAGTAGAGACAGAGCTTTATTAGCATTTATTCAAAGTTTTGGTCTGGTCACCTGATGAATGTAAGTCCAGCACTCACTCCCTTTTTAGCTCTGTTTTGGTTTTTACTCACTCTTGAGGGAAATATCGGGCTCTCAAGCTGTTAAATGTTCAACATGTTCACCAGTTAGTTTCTGCCTTTTTCAGTCTACAATTTAATGCTGAGCAGGCATTGTGCAGCAGGTTCACCAGAGCGCAGTCGCGGAAACAGATGCCTGCAGTGTCTGGAAAGATGCTAATAGGAGAGGTGACAGGCCATGTTTAACCCTCTCCAAACACATTAATGCAAATATTATCTTGAAATGATGAAACTGCTATGGTAATATCATCACCTTACAGTGAAGGAAAGAAAAAAAATAAAGATGTAAACTAATTATTTACGGCTAGACTGACTGGAAACTATAAAATATAAACAAATATAAATTTAATAAGGATTCAATTCACAGAAACAGACAGCAATTATAATAAATTAATTAATTTTGTTATTTTCTTGAGGATCACTGTTTACAGCTGTTCTAGTCTCATCAAAGAATTTCAGAGTAGCCAAAGCGTCACTTCTGACAAAATGATTTAGGTTCCTTGAATCTGTGCAGCCTGGTTATATTTATCCTCATTAAGTTAACTTCATATCAAAACGCCAGTCATCACCATGATGATCTGAGGGACCTTTTGAAACACACAAGACTCCTCAATGCTGAAGGTTCAGAGATCAGTGTGAAAAAAAATACAGCTAATAGACAGATTTTAGGTTCAAAACACCTCAGGCTGGGCTAAAGCAAAAGTTAGTGGTGGTCTCAAGCTATAACATGAGGTGAAGCAACCCACCATCTTAATGGGAGCCGAGCTGAGGTCCAGATCGGAGACAGGTGTATTGTCCGCCTGCAGGACATAGATTCCTTTCCTGGACAGGGCCTGGATGACAGACTGGTGGCTCTGGAGCGAGGCAGCCTGCTCGGCGTGCAGGATGAGCCCACACACCCGGCAGTAGAGCTCTCCAGACAGGAGCAGGCGGATGATGGGGGGCTTGATGTGCTCTTGCTCATACTGGTCAGTATAGAAGGGGTACCGCAGGTCTGAGGGGATGTGATCTAGAGAATGACAAGCATGCATCATACATCATGTTGAGATGAGACATTCAGGGCTAGCTCGTGCGTTAAAGTTTCATGAAGTCACACGTCACACCACGCATGCACACTCAAACTATTTTTGCGCAGACACGTGTCTACTAATATCTCAGCATGTTACATAACAAAGAAGCTCGCAGGACACAGACTTTCAAGGTATTAGACTGTCTAAGAAGAATCCAGCCCAGGAGCAGAGCAGTGAGACAAAGTCAATGGTTAAACAGCATGCCAGGCGGCAGCCCTGCGGGTATACAGGTGGAGCAGAGGCTTTAAGCCAATAAGCTAACAGGACTTAGCTACTTAAAGTGATGGTGTTGTCCCAGCAAGCCCGGTGTTTTCCTGTTCATGGACGCAGACATGAGGCAGCTATTTTTATACATATTTGGACATGTTAATCCAGAGTAAAGGCCTGAAGCACTCACGAAATTTAGCTTCAAGTGCTTTCAGGGTAGATTTAGGCAGGAATAAACAAGGCCGCTGTTTTCCGATAGACTTACTGAGTGATGGACAATACAAAACTGATTTGCGAATTTACATTTTTGTCATTCATGAGATCGTGCTTGGGCGATATCTGAATTTTAGATCATGAGTTTGTCTCACCCAAATATTACGATACACAATATTATCATCAGGGGGATGTGGCAAATTTGTAGTGCTGTCTTGTCATCACCTGCTAGGGGCAAAGACAGCATCTGGACTCTATGGAATCCTTTGGCTCGCCATTTTCTCCTGCTCTAACCCCAAATATCCCCAAACTGGCAAGCTGTCATTCTTCTCATTCAAAACTAGAAACTAATTCCTGCTTGTCTATACATTAAAGTGCTTCATGCATGCCTACATCATGCCAATTAACCTGTGATAACGTCTTCAAATTGCAATGCCATGTCGGCTCCATGTGAATTTTCTTTTCAAAATAAAAGCAAGAAGAAGCCATGACAGCAGTTCGATATTCAATAATATCTAATATCTGCGCAAGCCTCGTAGAGGCACCCGCCCACTAATGTCTTTATGCTAAGTACGAAGCTACAGCCAGCAGTTGATTAACTTACAAGAAAAGGTCAAATACAGCATTTATACACTTCTTTTTTGAATCAGTAAACAAGATATATACTGTACATCCTAAATGATGAACTTCAGTGGTGTTTTGTTAATCTTTCAGAGCCGGGCTAGCTGTTTACTTCTGTTTCTAGCCTTATCTTACACTAGGCTAACGGAATGCTAACTTCAGCTTCATAGATAATGCGAAGACATGAAAGTGGTATTTATCCTCTCATCTTCTGCTTGCCAATAAAGTGAAAAATCATATTTCCTGAAATGTCAAACTGTTTATTCAACCATAAAGTCAAAACCACACAAGCAGCCAGCTGTGTTATTCTTTTGGTACTACATTAATAAGTATAAAGTTACACACACATAGTTATACAATTCTTAGCACAATAGCAATTTTGTATGTGTTCATTTTTAGTTACCAAACATATGGTTTAGTAACACTGTGCTCATTGGTGACACCTTGTCTGTACATCACAAGTCCCAGGATCTCAGCAATGACTTTAAAAATAAAATGTATCTTCAATGATAAGAATCAACATGAAAAGCAAGAAAAGAAGACATCAACTTTAAAATATCCACATTCAAAAAGAGGGCAAGTGATGATGCTTGCGTCAATATTTAACCACTTAACAACAGCATCTTCTCTCATCTTGTTGTACATTAGAAGCCAACTGCCTGAGAGGAACTGACAAAATAAGACATCCATCAGTGGAACACACACACACACACACACACACACACACACACACACACACACACGCACACACACACACAGCAGGCTTGAATGGGAGCTAATGCACAGTGTGAAAATCTAAGTTGTCTTTCACAACAGACTGCTTGCTTGGCACAGTCTGCCTACAGTATCTATCTCACTCTCTGCTGTTGTGTGATGCTGCCATATGAGCGTGAACATTTCGGCTCATGTGAGAAAATGCTCGTCTCACATCCTTCCAGGTTCGTCTTGTTCTGCTTTATTGTGATTCTCTCAACAGAGGCAGATCTTGCATGGCTTCCTCTGGCAGATTTACAAACACATATCTCTTCATCCTGCCACTTCCTCAGCCTCAGCTGCCCCAGAGTGCCCCATCATCCTCCCTGGTTGCCGTGGAGATGGTGATGGGGGATGCCAGCGTGTCCGGAAGTGGGGGCTGGGTTGCTGTCCCAGCTCCTCACTGAGGTCTGCTCATTGGATCGTTTCATGGTCCCTGACATCGGGAGTTGTGTGTGTGCGTGTGTGCGTGCGTGTGTGCGTTTGTGTGTGTGAGTGGTGTGAAGAACAGAAGAGGGAGGCGGGAGCTCCTCTCTAATCCTAGCTGCTAATACTACTTAGATATTTATTATCCACCTTATCCAAGCGTTAAGGCCCACCGTAGTGTGCTCGTGTGTGGGGGTGTGTGTGTGTGAAATCAAGAGAAGGGGGATGCAGTGAAAGCCTTTGTTCCTATTCTTTCAGACAGAGGTACAGATTGATCAGCAGAGATCTTGCTGACAGTCAGGGCAGGGCTGTTAGACCGCAGGCTCTGCAGGGGAAAGGCACAAATATTCTCTCCAATAAGAAGGCTTAATGGAGAATCCTACACAAGACAGTATGTTGGGAAACACAGCCCTTAAGCTGATGCACCCTGGAGACACACACTGGGAAGTCTGACCATGCAAAGAGAATGAAAAAGCTGGCATATGCAGCCAATCTGTCAAGTGCATAATGCATAGCTCTTGAACAAGCACTTATTTATTTAACACATATGCTCATATTCACCAACACTTGCAGTAAATAACTATTTATTTTTCATCTTCTATATGTAAAAAGTTAAAACAAGAAACTAGTAAGCAGAATTTCCTCTATCCCAAAGATTATTCATGATTCAGGTGCACAAGACACTTTTTTTCAGTGAATTATGTATATTTTTCATACTCTAAAATATAAATTCAAATCTTGCATTTTAGGTCTGCCTCAGAATATGAGTTAAAGCGATAGTTCACCCAAAAATGAAAAAAAAATTCATTATCTACTCACCCTCATGCCGATCGGAAGATGGGTGAATTTTTTTAGTCCACGAAACGCTGCTGGAGTTTCACGGGAGAAAGTGGTTGCAGTTAGCAACTCAAACAAACAACTGAAGTGAATGGTGACCAGGTTTCAAATATTAAAAAAAAAGTTAAATGCCTCCAAACTGCTTGTCTGAAATAATCCAGGTGTCCTGAAGCTTCAACATGTTTATTTGTTTTGAAAAACGCCACTGTCGTCGTGTTTTTAGCCTCTCTGTTCACTGTAGCCTGTAGTTCCAAAGAAGGGGGTCACTCGCGCAAACATATGTGAACAACACACAACATCCGTGATGTTATTTAAAAACAACTTGGCATGTTGGGGCTTCAGGACACTTGGATTACTTCAAATGAGCGGCTTGGAGACATTTTATGGTTTTATTATGGGTTTTTTTTTTTTTTATGTTTGAAACTTGGTCGCCATTTGTTTCAACTGTTTTAGAGACTGCTGCAATGTCTTTTTCTTGTAAAACTCCAGCAGTGTTTTGTGGACTTAAAGACTTCACCGACTTTTCAATCAGCATGAGGGTGACTAGATTTTTGGGTGAATTATCCCTTTAATAGGTTTATATTTTAGCTCATGTGTCATTACTATTTCAACATTTAACAATAATCCTAAAATATAATTTGGAAAAGATTAAATTCTGGTGATGGCTGATGAAGCTTGACAGCAATACAGTTAATAAAATAAATGAATGGCCCTGGTTTCTAGTAATAACATTTAGAAATAATGAGGACATTTCTCTAAAGGCCATCAATGAAACTGTCATGAGTCTAAGCAAACAGGCTGTGTTGCACAAAGACACAAGCCTTCAGGTCCAATCCCATTAACCACTTAAACATGTGACTGGCTGTGTGCTGACTTTCACACCAGCACACACAGACAACAGTCCTCACAGCCCTGCTGTGCCGGTTGGTTTGCACTCTCATCTAATACGATTAAGGTTCTTCTGACCTCCACACTGACTATCAATGAACCGGGATTGCATCACGGAAAACGCAGTTTCACAGCCTGTTCACCAAGACATGCATTGGTACTGTAGTGTTGTAACAGGAGTCAGACTCACTGGATGCAGACTGTGGGAATAAGCCTCATTAAATGAACTGCATTTATACAGTTTTTCAACTATCTAAATGACTTTACAGCACAAATCAGCATTCACCCATTCAAACTAACGGCAGGTGGCTTCCCTACAAAGCGCCAATCTGCTCACCAGGAACGCATACACACACACATTCACACACCAATGAAACAGCCATCGGGAGTGATTTGGGGTTCATTATCTTGCCCAGTGACACTTCAACATGCAGACCCGGAGTTGGGGATCAAACCGTCGACCTTCTGACAAGTAGATGTCGCGCTCTAATGCCATCACTATCCATATCAATAATTTTTCTGCATCCCAAAGGGTGCCAAACCTGACTACAATGCATCATTCTGACACACAGGCTGTTATCTGCCTTAATACTGACTGATCCACAGAAAATTTTTTTGTTTTGTTTATTTTTTTCCTTTATTTTTTTGGTCACTGTCAATTATTTAAACATGTTGGCTGTCAAGACATTTTGACACACTACAGTAATCCACAGCCTCACATTAATTTATCAGAATCAGTATTAAAAAAGAAAAAGTTGTATTTAAAGTTTATCAATCAATTGATTAGTTGATCAACAGAAAAAGAAACAGCGACTATTTTGAAAATCAGTTATCTGGATTTTTTCCAGCAACTCTTCCTGCTTGCTGCTTCTCAAATGTGAGATTTTGCTTCTTGTCGTTGTCTTAGCAAAGCAAGAACTCCGTTTCTTGATGCAAAGGGCTCCTAAGTGTCCCTGGCACACTGACGCTAAGAGATGCCAAGCAGATTACGGGAAGCAGGAAGCTTGACGGGGGAAAGAGTTATGGTTTGGTGTTTATTATGGGTCCTGGAACGACACAGTATTGGGTAATAGAGAGGTGAAGCTTTGACCGGCGAGACAGAGCTCAGGATATTTCCAACATCTGCGTAAGTATAAAAATGCTCAAGTTGCTGATGACGATATTTGGTATCACCATATTTTGAGTGGCAATATCATATTGATCCATGAGTACCAAGTGCAATATTTTATTATGTAAATTATTAATATAACAAATACAAATTTAACTTTTTGGTACTAGAACAACAAAATCTACTGCACTTTTTGTTTAGGAGATGGCAGCCTTTTTTATAAACAGTGAGGTCAGCAGAGGTCACAGTCAGTAAGATTGATAGTTTTTATGACAGGTTTCCCTGTTTGTCTGATTAAAATTTCAAATTAGCTGCAATAAAAACGACTAAAGTGAGAAAAACAAACTTAAAGCATTATTTTATTTTGGAAAAGTTTCCCTCTGGGGAAAAATTTCGTGGTTAAAAAATACATCTTAATATACTGCAATAGGTTTGGGTATTGCAATATTAGCATAATGTGTAAAATCACAATAATATCATGATATCATAACTTGAGATGATACCCATCTCTTGCGTTTGGAGCCAAATTAATTAGTCCTAATTTTGATTTTTACACCATCCATAATGATCAGCTGCTGATTACCTCACCACACATTACAAGCTTTGAATTTTAGCATTTCATCGCCCTATCAGAGTCAATTTACTGAGTCATCTGCTGCAACACAGGAAACAGGACTACAGGGCAGGAAACACTTAAACTACAATATGTCTGGCTTGCGGAATGGATGTGATGACAAAAGTTTTTCCTTTAATGAATCACTGTCTCTGTGTCTCTTTCCAAACGCCTCATTGTCAAACTGACTGTCAAATCATGGAGACGAGAGAGCTCGCGTGAACGGCACTGCTGACCTCCTGCTCGCACTCCCCACACAGCAACCACGGAGTGACACAATAACCCACATTCAAAGAGTGATTTCCAGACGTAACTCACAGTCTGACGATGCGGCACAATCATTTCCAGTGTTTCAGCAGAGCTGTCCTCGATGAAGCTAGTGAGGCGAGTGACCTGAGTGTAAAAGACTTTGTCCGATCACGTTGATCGAAGTCTTCAGTGACAGCCATTATGGTCTGGACTACAGCACTGCAGCCATGGTTTCACACAGGAAGTTTGTTTTTCATTTTTGGACCAAATACTGATATAAATCATTTAGAGTCATTTTTACTGACATTATTTACAAATCACTTGATGCATAGTCACTGTTTATGCATTTGAGTGTTTTATGTACTGCAATTCTTCCCTGACACCAAACTGATGTTTATAGCAGGGTTTTCCTGCAGAGGTGGGCCACCTCGCCATTAAACTAAGACAATCACAGATGCACAATTTCACCAAGCAAAGGACGTTTATTTATGTGTGACTATTATGATAGCAGTCGTCCACTAACTAAATGGATCTTGAGACAACATGCATAAAGATACAAGGGGATTACTGCCTCGGCTGAACAATCGGCTGATTGCATTCTCAGTTCACTGGTGTTCAGTTGACATGCATTTTTCTATAAAATATCCAAAATAAACAGCAAAAAGCTTGGCATTTTTGGCTGAAAAACATTTAATTGTGTTAAGATGCGGATTCATGTCCTGTCAATCACCGAATCATTAAATGACTTAGGGCTTCATGATTATACAAAAGCTTCTAATTGTGATTATTTGGACTGATATTGTAATTGCAATACGATTAGTGAAATTAGAAGAAATACACATTTTTTTTATCATTACTCTCAACTGTATTAAAAACGATAATGAAATGACTGTGTGATTGCTGTAGTGATTCTGTACCAAACAACATTATGTGAAGTCTGTAGAATATGATGTGCAGGCTGTTTCTCCTTTAACAAAATTGCGCCTCAGTGCAATTTAAAAATTGCATTTGGTCATTTTGCTGTTTCAATTAAATTTCAATTACTTGTGCAGCCCTAAAATGACTCATGGTTTGTCAGCTTTAGATATCCTGATTCGATTCCGGCCAGGTTTCTTTCTTGCTCATCATAAGCCTGCCTCTCTCTCTCTCCTCATGTCACTTTCTCAACTGCAAACTCTCTCATAAAATCAAATGACACATAGAGGCACATAGATTACACTATATCCAAATCCCTTCATGCACAGCATCAATACATTTGACTTTCTTTGTTGTATTTTTTAAAATTTATACCAAACTAATGGGACTATAATATATCCATAATACAAGTACTGCTCTTTGACAAACACATGTTGTTAAAAACTGAACTATTTTTGATGTTATAAAAGTGTGTTGTTTTTGTTGCTGCTGGAAAAAAGGAAATATTGCAGCTGCCAGGCTCAACTGGATTTGCTTCAGGTAAACTGCTCATGCAACTTAGGCACAGATGTTGCACAAATATCATATAAGCTAAAACATGTGATATTTCATCAGGCTCTTCATTTTAACCCCGGGCTACACTGCTATAGTAGACAAAGGGCCCGAGTTCAGCTCATGCACATCAGATGCTTGCTCTAAAAAGCCTAATACCATAAGAAAACAAGATTCCAAGTATCAGAGGTGAGAGGAAAACACAGAGGTAGCTTCTTACCTATACCGTAAGCTTTGGCGAACAGCCAGCGGAGATTTGCGTCTATTTTGGCTCTTGCAGAGTCGTAGAGCTCCAGCGGTACGACCTGAGCCTCCATGCCTGCTCCTCCTCCTCCTCCTCCTGCATCATCTGCGGCTGCTCTCCTCCAGGTGCTGTCCCTGCCAGCACTCACCTCCACGTCCATCCTGCACGGAGAGACACGGAGACATGATTGCCAACGCAGGCGAATGCATTACATCATCGATAGGAAGGAACAACAAGCAGGGCCTGGCTCAGTGACAGCACCTGCCCCAGTGATGAACATACAACACTTAACATTCACTCACCTCGTTAGAGCTGCTGAACTGCAGGTTTCCCTGCTGTCATCAAGTCATCAAGACGTTATTAAAGTTATTAAATCCCATCAGTACATTTTATATTTGCATTTTGTTTCATCTGATGATCAGCTGATGCTGTGTGAGGTTGGAGTGAGAGAGAAAGCAGCACTACAGGACATGAATGGGGGCGTTTCTGGATTTACTGGTTAAAGAAAATATTAGCATCTTTGACAGCTGTTGTTAAATAACAACAGGGTCCAGTCGAGGCTGGACAGGACGGCCAATGAATGACCGAGCACCAACCTAACTGACGTTAGCACTGTTAAGTTCATAATATTACCGTTAGCTAGGTTAGCTAACTAAACCGTGTGTGCACATTGCGACATTTCAGCCGACAAACACAACAAAGACTCACCTCTAAGACTGCATTAGGTCCACAGCTTTGTGTTTGAGATGGACGTGCTGTTACAACGATGACATGCTGGCCTGGCTTCAGCTCGCGGTGGAATAACAGGACTCCTCCCCACCCAGCGACACAAATCTCCGGCCTCTCAGGATAAAGCTGTGGCTGGCGGCTGATGGTCGTTAATCCAATAATAATTTTTTATAAAATGACACGGAAGTCTGTTTTCGAGGGAATTATTAATATCCGAAAGCCGGCTGTCTCATGCAGAGGCTGCCATCGGCTCGGAGGCAGGACGAGCTGGACTAACGGTGTCCTGTTGTCGGAGCCTGTCTCTATGGGGACGAGACGACTGTCTCCTGTCAGCTCGGCTGCAACGCGCCTGTTCGCCTGCTGGGGGCGCTGCAGGTCTGTACAGAGATACACCGATCAATTACATTTGCAAACGTGTTGCAAAATTTGCATTAAAAGGTACCCCAGAGACAGAGGTGGACTGTCCATCTGGCATACGGGGCAGTGTCCCGGTGGGCCAGTCTCTGAAGATGACTTTAAATTTTGGTGCTGAAAACCACCCTTTTCATTCTATTATGTGTGTATAGCTGTCAGTTTTAGTCCTTGTGTTCACAACTCTGTGCTGTATTCGGTAGCTGTGATTGAGAAATACGACTCTCCTTTGTAGTATGCATGATTAAGGGGGCTGCAAGAACGGTGTACTTGAAGGTGGTGTCAACCAATTATGTAGTGGGCTGGTCTGGGCCAAAAATGCCAGGGCTGATTTTTTGTCCCGGTCCACCCCTGACGTACTCTGGTGGTACCTCAGTTCACTTCGACAGTAAATGCAAATAACTTTGATCTAATCAAGAGAACCATCTGGCTTTGAGCTGAACTTGCCATTAAAAGACCCCTTTCTTTATCCCTTTCTGCTCAAGGAGGTGTGTTCTGCTGCCATCTACAAAGTTACTGCTGCATTGCTTCCTGATTTCCCAAACTACGGGGCAGACCGAGGGTCATAATCACAGAATGTGCGCTCGTAAATCACCTTTCAAAAAAAAATTTGTAGTGTTAAAAAGAATTTGCGTTAAAACAACACTATGAAACTGACCGCGATCCCTGGCTTCAAAAAATGAACCTTAATGATACACGTTAATATGTCACACAAAAACAGCAATTTTAGTAAAGTTGGGTCATATTTTATGAAGAAAATGTCCTCTGGTTTTCTCTCTGATATCCTACAACTGCTCTGCCTCAACTCTGTGATTCATGGAGGTTACTGAAAGCAATATGTCGGCTGCCTGCAGGCTGAAGCTGCAGCTGCAGCAGCGGGTAATTATTGGGGACAGCTCCACTAAATTAAGGCTACAGACAGGCAGAGCAGTCGTAGGACATCGGAGAGAAAACCAGAGGACATTTTCTCCATAAAATATGACCAGGTTTTACTAAAATTGCGTTTTTGTGTGATGTATTAATGTGCATTGTTTAGTTTTGTTTTTCGAAGCCACGGGTGGCAGTCAAAGTTACATAGTGTTGCTTTAACTTGTTATTATCACATCAACTTTGACAGCCCTAGCTGGACTAAAGCTACAATGTTGTGCCCTGTGTGAATGGAAACAACCAAAAATGAACCAGTGAAATCAGACTCATTTGAACAAACGAACAAGAATACGGAAAGGTCAGCAGCCGTAACACAGAGATTCATTATCCTCATGTCATGAGATATTTAAAACTATCAGCCATTCAGCTTTACTTCTATGTACGCTCATTGAACACGTCACTTGTTACTGTGGATCAGAAATGACTCTACATTCCTGTAATCAATGTAAAATCTAAATAAAATCAAAAGAATATTTTTTCGTT
>JAPZDX010000011.1:17276283-17288738 GCA_029783625.1 Naso annulatus | reverse complement strand
CTAACAGATTCAGTGATAAGACTTAGTGAAATGTAGTTCAGTAACAAAACCTGTCACTTGAAAAGACAAAGGAGGTTAAAATATAATTAATTAATACTGAAAATTTTAAAATAATATAAAAAGTTCCAAAAAAATCTGTACAAACATAACGTAATGCAAATCCCCAAAAATAAAATTTATAAAGGCCAATGCATCCGAAGATTAAAATAAATCCAGTGAATAAAGCAACACAAGACACAAATAAATAGCCAGTGTACACATCTAGGAGTGTTTTTTTTCTGATATACACTCCTTTTTAACAGTTTCTAATCTTCCCATACATAACAGAACAAAAAAATAAAAATAAAAAAGCATAAATATAAAAGCATCTTTTTTATATTTCAGATCAAAAAAAGCACATAAATAAATACAAAATTACTAAAACTGTTCTTATTGTTAGTATAAAAACTGATAATAAAAAAGGGCTTGTTCAGTCTTGAGACAGCTTGTCACTCTCTTTCTGTATGAACTTTTGTTTATTTATAGATTTTTTTTTCCACTAAACAGTTCTATTCTTTTTTAAAAGTCTCTACTTGAACTGGTCTGGGATCAGATTCATCTGTGAATGGATGCTTGTGGGTGGGCTGGAGATGCCTTCCGACCAATCAGACATGTTGGAATGTGGGGACGAGCTGGACCACTGGTCAGGGGAGCCGGGGGAGGGAGTCAGAAATGGATGGTCAGGCACCTGTAGCTGGTGATTGGGCGTGTTGTCCATGGGGCCAGAATAGCTGTGCTGGGAGGGGGGGGTGAGGAACTGGGTGCCAAGGATCTGCGTCTCCTGGGGCATCACAGTGTGGATGGGCATCGAACGGCCTGAGCCGCCGTTCTGCTGCATGTCGGAGCCAGTCAGCTCAATGTTTGGGAAGTTCTGGGTGAGCGTCTGCCCGGCTGTGGCGGAGTTGGAGCTCTGGTGCTGGAGCTGCCGCGATTGAGCCTGCTGTTGCATCATGTGTGCCGACGAGCTGAGGTGGCTGGTCTGCAGGTTCTGGTAGCCCATGATCTGAGATAGGGTGGCAGTGCTGACACCATGCAGAGCGCCCATCATGTTGTGGGACATGGGTGGCGCCTGGGTGAAGTTTCCTTGCTGACCTACACCTGGGTGCATCCTAGTGACCCAGTCACACTGACCTCCTCTGCTGCCACCTATGGATGCTGTGGCCTGGTTGTTGGGGCTGGAGACAGGCAGGTGGGACAGACGGGGTGGGTTCGGGTCAAAAGACATACAGCCCATATCCTTACCCATGCTCACTGGAGCCATATGGTCTCCATTGCCTTGTAGGTGATTTAGAGACACAGGTGGGGACTGCTGGAAGGGTGATGTCATGGGAGGAGATGCCACATCAGACAGATAACCATGTGGCGACTCCAGGGAATCAACCGGGGAAAGGACAGCAGATGTGTCTAGCAGGTTGCCCTTCCCATCCAGTGACTTCTTCTTCTTCATTCTATTATCTTTGCCCCCATCCTTACCTCCCTTTCCGCCAGAGCTAAGTTTGCGAACCTTCTTGACGGACAAGGCGGGCTTGAGGTTGCTAAGATAGTCATTAGGGGAGGAAAGAGGTGGGGAGAGGCTGGAGGTGCTTAGTGGGGCGCTGTGAAGCCCGGGACTCCTAACCACGTTGTACTCATCCAGAAGGCGGACGATGTCGTGGTGCATGCGTTCCTGGGCGATATCTCTGGGCAGCTGGTCGAGATGGTCAGTGATCTCACGATTGGCAAAGTGCTCCAGAAGAACTTTGGCGGTCTCAAAGCTACCTTCACGGGCTGCAAGGAAGAGTGGTGTCTCTTCCTAAATAGCAAACAAAAACAACTGTAAATACAACAAGTACGAATCTAACAATGATACCTCCATCACAGCAGCGTCAATTCACATACCTTATTGTCTTGCATGTCTTTGTTGGCACCATTTTTCAGCAGCACCACGGCTGCCTCCACATTGTTTACAGCTGCGGCCCAGTGAAGAGCAGATTTACCTGCAGAAAGAGTGAAAAGAAAGAGGGTTGTTTATCATAACAGCTCAGCACGTTAGGATATTTAAGGACTGTGGAGATGATAGGTTGATAAACTGCTATCTACCGGAATCATCGGTGGCATTGGCATCAGCGTGGCAGTTGATAAGCTCTTCTACCATGCCATCCACTGCCAGTCGGGCTGCCAGAATCAGCGGTGTTGTTCCGTCGTGCATGCGGGCATCAAGATCAGTGGCGCGGTTTCGGATTAAAATCTGTGAGGGCACAGACTTGTTTAGTTAAGTGCTTTTCAACTGCTGGACAAATTATATCAGAAATCAAAGGCTGAAGAGATATGAGACTCCGGCAAGGGAAGCAGTTACCTGGAACACTCCCTGCGCGTCTGCAGCAACAGCAGCGTGAAGCGGAGTGCGGCCCATGTTGTCCTGAACATTGGCGTCGGCGCTGGACTCCAGGAGGCGTTTGGCGGCATCAGAGCGAGCGTAGCGAGCAGCCAGGTGGAGGGCAGTCTCGCCTGTGCGATCAGTCTGGTTGTGGAGGTTAGCACCCTGGTAAATGAAGTCAGAGATGATCTCAGCTGAGGGATCCTCTTCCTCTTCGCTGTTACCAGTCTCCAGTCCTCCACCACTGCAGGAGGCGATCATCAGGGGCGTGAAACCATCTGACAGAGGAAAAGAGAGCATTATAATGAGATCAAGTCTTTAATGGTTTTCATGATGGCAAATGATTAATTATTCTGCAAATCATCCAATGATGTGTACACACCTGGTCCCCTGACATTAACATCCATGCAGTCATTCTCAATCTCTCCCTGAGGAGGCGTGGGAGCAATGGAGGCAATGCGCAGATCAGCTGCATCCAGATGCTGCTGTGTCCATTTCCTCTGGTCAGTATGGTCACTCAAATCCAACATGGCCTGCTCTTCGAACTGGAAGGCGCACCAATAAACACAAAATTAGCACACAGGAAAACAGTGGAGAACAGATTTGTCGTCTAAGTCTGATAAACAGTAGTTTATTTAGACAAGAGGAGACCCATGTCAAAATGTCTGTCTTACCCTGAAGCGCCTGCAGTCTGGATCTTCATCTTCCCATTCATTTTGATTGTCATCCATTAGATTGATATCAGAGTTTTTCATGGGTCTGTTGAAAAGAAGAGGCAAGTTAGACTAGTTATGTAACATCAAATACAGAGGAGAAATGATATGATTATGCAGCAGCCAGTCAAGTAGGCAGGCTTGAAGCATAGCTGCCTTCGTACTCCACTTCCACTTACTTCAGCCCAACAGAATCCTCTCCCAGCGGCTCTCTGCGTTTCTTTTTGCTTGGCTCAGACACTTTAAATCCCTCAGGAAACCAGAGCTGGCCGTGCTCTCGCCGCCGCTTGCGGGACACCAAAACACCGAGGCAGATAAAACCCAAAACAGCCAAGCCAAAGAAGACGACATACATGGGGTAGAGCTCTGAAGGTGGAGAAGTCGGTCTGACACCTGGAAGAAAGTCAGTCACTGTGTGTTATGCAGGATGTCAACCTAAAGTCATATTTAGTATGATCAATTTTGAGGTTGGAAGATGAGTCACATACTGGTGACAGCTTCAATGTAGGGAACGTTGAGATTCCCACTGGAGGCCAGTGCTCCGAGGAATGCAGCCACATCTGTGGCACTTTGGAAGCATTCAGTCGACTGCTGGTAGCATTGGCGGTTGTCGATCTCCAGATACACCACTGACCTATAAGCAGAAAAGGTTGGAAACATTAATATTCAACATTTTTCTCAAATCCAAATTCAAATTCTTTGATATATATGTTCCGCTGATTAAAAAAAAAAATTCAGAGATTTCTTTGTGGTTCTTACCCTTTGACTTGTATGGGATCCAGCTCCCTGCGTTTCCGTGGGCTGACCATGGCCGACACACTTTCCTTCACTTGACCCAGAACATTGGCTGGAACCGAAGCCCACTCAGGCCAGCCCTCCGTCGAGCGCTTCAGCACATTGTGTTTAACTAGGTCCTGTTCGTTGCCATAGTAAGGGAAGATCATCGGCTCTCCTTTGGCGTCTCGGCGGAACACCACGTTTGTGTGGAGAACGCTGCTGAGTTCTCTGAGGAACGCTGAAGAATGATTTTTAAGCTGCTCTGGGGGAATGTGGACCACCAGAACCAAGTGCCCATCAGCCAGCTTTTCTGGCATGTTGTTGGCACAGTCCAGGCCATCCCATTCACATTCTGCATTGTTGCAGCCCTGGTCGCAGTGACCGTCAGCATAGTGGTCCTTACAGTACTGGTCATACAGCGGGCTGGAAGAGAGGAAGGAGACTGGGTTAGTTTTCTGATTGGTATTTCTGCAGAAACACAAGTATATGATGAATACAAAAATGTTTTTTATTTTGTTTTCTTGACTTACTTGCATTGTCCTTCCTGTCCCTGACAATCAAAGCCATCATAGAGACACCCAGGGCTGTTGCACTGGCCATCACACTTGCCATCGTTGAAGTAGCGCCAGCACTGCAAGGCGGCAGAGCAGTTTTGCCAGGGATCGTCAAAATTGAGTGAGCAGTCTCCTCCGTCCCAGCCGCAGGCATGGTTGTTGCACAGTGAGTCACAGATGTGGTTCCCTGCCCACTCGTCACACTGAGGAATCTCGCAGCTCACCTCCACTTCCGGAGGCGGGGTGATGTCACGGCCAAAGCCTCCTACAAAGGAGTAGTCCAGGATGTGGCACAGCAGGCCGTTGAAATTGCTGGGACAGCTGCACTGGAAGAAAGGCACGTCTGACGTGATCTGGCAAGTGCCACCGTTGTAGCAGGGGTTGGAGATGCAGAGGCTGTCGGTGGGGGTCTGGCATTCAGGCCCAGTGAAGGTTGATGGACACAGGCAGCGTGGGCCAAGGTGGCCTGACACACATGTTCCTCCGTTCCTGCAATTCAGACTCCCGCAGGAGCGAGAGTCATATTCACAGGAAGAGCCGGTGAAGCCCTACAGGAAGAGAAACAGACAGAGGTTATCATCACTGTGCTGTACTAGAGAATAAAATTAAAGTATCACTAAAGAGACAATGGTCTAAGAAGGGCACATAGCTGCACTCACAGGTGGACATTTGCAGATGAAACCGTGAGGTGTGTTACTGGCAACAGCACATGTTCCTCCATTCCTGCATGGTCTACCTTTGCAGCCATCAAACACTTTGTCGCAGCGCTGACCTAGAGGACAGAAGCAAAATGCATGTGTCACTTTTTTGTACACTATTTAGATGTGGTAGACAGGCACATTGCAGTCTTGGTACGTGCAGCTACATGCACATCAGTACCTGTGTATCCAGTGCGGCATTCGCAGCGATAGCTGTTGGTGAGCTGAATGCAGTTGTAGGAGCCTCTGGGGTCACAGGGGTCTGACAAGCACTCATTCACATCACCTTCACAGCGTTCGCCCACGTATCCGGGTGGGCACACACACTGGTAACCTCCAATGCGGTCGACACACTTGCCGTTATTGAAGCACTTGGGCTCGTTGGTCAGTGGGTCGGTGGAGGGGTTGCAGTCATCCAAATTAATCTCACAGTGGACACCTACAGGACACAGAAATATGAGGTCAGAAAACAGTTTTTCCTAAATCTTGTGCTCAAAATGTTTGTCAAATGCATTTTTTTTGCCAGTGTATGAATGTGAATGTGACATGCAGGTATATACCTTGTGTTCCACGGGGACAGGAGCACTTGTATGTGTTGATGAGGTCAATGCAGGTGCCTCCATTCTGACAGGGCTGTGACTGACATTCGTTGATCTCTTTGGAGCAGTTTACGCCATGGTACCCAGGGACACACTGACAGGAAGAAATTAAAAAAATATTACATGAATAATTAGTAATATTTTTTACTTATTGTTATCACTTTTTTACAAAAACTCTTAGCTGTCCAATAATCTGCAATTATATCTATAGATTTTAATGTTCCAATTTGAATTGACCTACCTCGCAACTGTAGCCCCCCAGATAATCAGTACAGATGGCTCCATTCTGGCATGGATTGGGTGAACACTCGTCTACTTGTTCCTGGCAGTAACTCCCGGTGTAGCCGGCCTGGCAGCGGCAGTAATGTGTGTTTCCAGCATCCAGACACTGGCCTGAGTTCCTGCACAGGTGAGCAACTTCCACACCTGAAATCACAGAGCAAAGAGTTACACAATGTACCAATCACACACAAAGTACTTCCAGATTCAACAGATTTTAATATAAAAAACATTGGCTGGATGTCTTACCTTGCCGTTTGGCTGCGACCTCACAAGACACACTGGGGATGTCACAATAGAGACCGGTCCATCCAGTCTGACACTGGCAGGTGTAAGAGGCTCCCTGCTGCCAGCACGAGCCTCCATTTTTACACGGGGATGAATCACACCAGCGAACAAGATTCTAACGGGAAAACAAAGACAGAAAACACTTAATAAACTGTAATAAAGGAAGCAAAACTCAAAAACCTTGACTCCACAGATGACTTCACCCTACCTGACAATTAACTCCAGTGTAGCCATGAGGACAGGTGCATTTGTATGTCCCATAACTATCAAGACAAGTCCCACCATTAAGGCACGGTTTGGAATCACACTCATTGATATCATATTGGCAGTAGCTGCCAGTGAATCCAGGTAGACAAAGGCAGGTAAACGCATTAATTCCATCCACACAGGTGCCTCCGTTGAAGCAAGAACTGAAGAAACACAAGAACATAAACATGTTACAACATCATCAGACTTGCTTTTGGTTGACAACGCAGCGGGTTTGATGATTAAATGAGGTAAGACAGTGTTTTGAGCTACCTGTCAGTGCAGTCGTTGGTGTTGATCTCACAGTTGATGCCACTGAAGCCAGGCGGGCAGGTGCATGTGTAGCTGTTGACACAATCGGTGCAGTTTGCGCCGTTCCTACAGGGATTACTCTCACACTCATTTATGTCCTGCTCACATCTGCCGCCGCGGAACCCGGGCAGACAGGTGCAAGTGAAACTGTTAATGCCATCGCGGCACAGACCGCCATTACTGCAGGGATCTGAAACACAGAAAAGAGGAAATAAAATCAATGATTACTGCTGAGGCTTTGAACTGTAGACAGGGTGAGAACTTTCAATTGTGCAAATTAGTTCCTTACTTGGTTTGCAGTCGTCAGTGTCTGTCTCACACTTCTGGCCAGTGTAACCTGGCTGACATTTGCACTGGTAGCCTCCCATAGTGTTATGGCAAATGGCACCATTGCGGCATGGACTCTTCACACATTCGTTGATGTCAATCTCACATGTTTGACCTTGAGGGGGGAAAAAGATAGTTAAAGAAAAGTTCATACCATTGTCTGTGGATTGAAAGTAAGGTTATGCATGGGCTGAGTTTGTTGCTGGTTGTTTTAAGGGCAACTTTTGAGTGATTTTGGTCATTTTACTTTGCTAATTTAATGGCCTGCATCTACAGAACAGGGGAAAGTTGCTGCACAGCAATATGCTCTCCTTGTGCAAGCTAACCAAGCTGCGCAAAGAGGTTAGCAACAGCTGAGAGCAGCATCGGGTGGAAAACAGCTTGCAAACTTCTTGGTGAATAAAAGATTTATTTCAACCAAACAAAATGATTAGTGATTGTTAGAAAAGGGAGGAGACTAATCATAATGGTTTTTGTAAGATAACAAGACATTTAAGCTTGTCTTAGTTCGAGGAAAGGGTGAATCTTGGATTTAAATGTGTACAGTCTTTTTGTTTTAAAAAATGAAAATAGGTGAATGCGGGTATGGGGTGGGGTGGCATGGGATGGGATGGGTGACACACCTGTGTAAATAAATCTGCAATTTAATTTACATATCACCCAACCCTAGTAGATAGATTGGCGGGTATGCATGAACAGGTTGAACAGAAATGGATGGATGGATACCTTGCCATCCTTCAGGGCAGATGCAGGAGAAGCTCTGGTAGTCTTCAGACTCCTTACATACTCCACCGTTTTTGCAGGGTCTGGGGCTGCAGGGCGCCAGCAGGGTCTCACAGTTTTCACCTGGTGGAAGAGGAGAGAAAACATCCATGAATATGGCGCAGCTGCCTCAGACTTGAAAATCAAACACCAAGTCGCAAAATTGATATTAACCGTTTCATGTTTCCAGACTCCTGTAAGAGATTTCATTTTTAAGAGTGACATAAATCCCAGTTTACATCCCACTTCCTTATCCATTTCCATGACGACTTAGCCAAACAGGAAGGGCCTTCCTGTTTCCTGCTATTGTGCTATCACAGACAGGAAACAGGAAATGGGAATAGGGCTTGGAGCAGGCCCCAACTCTCTGCTTACATTAGCTGCTGTAGCATGTTATTCCAAAAAACACACACACACACATACAGTGTTATCCCTGCAAAGCAGACAGGAAGATCTTTCCACACAGGGATGCCAGAAACAGACATCCCTGTTAGTGGCCACTAGCTAATATTTGCTTAAACAACATGAGATAGGAGCGGATAAACCTTCTGTGGAAATGGAGAGTAATCTTTACATGTTCAAACTCAGGTAGTCATCTGAATCTCTGCATGAAAAATAAGCAGCTGCTTGTCGTACCAGTGTAGGGCAGCAAACAGTTGCACTTGTATCCGGCCACATCATCGATGCAGGTGCCCTGGTTGAGGCAGGGGTTGGAGGCACACTCGTTGATGTTAGTTTGGCAGTTAGGTCCTACAGCGGCAGGATTAGAGAACACACTCGGGTTAGATACAGGCTAGAAGGGCACACGCTCACGCTAAATGAGCAAAAGAACAGGAAGGGAGTGACAAGAAGTCGTAAAGGTTATTACTGACCGGTGAAGCCTGCTCTGCATGTGCAGTGGTATCCACTGGTCATGTCCTTGCAGGTTCCCCCGTTCATGCATGGGTTGGATTCACACTCGTTGTTGTTGATGTCGCAGTTGGGGCCGCTCCAACCAGAGTCACAGGTACATTTGTAGCTGCAATGCAAAGGAAAAGACAGGTCAGTCGTGTTCGTACATTTTATTTAACTGGTTTTATTGGAGCATTTTTCTGTTGCTAATTCATCTTAAAATTGGATCGGTGCTCACCCGTTGATGAGGTCCTGACATCGGCCGTGGATGCAGGGGTTGCTGCCACACTCATCCACCTGGGACAAACAGGTCGCGTCATTGTAGCCCTCTGGACACAGGCAGGTAAAGCTGTTGATACCATCAACGCATGTGCCCCCGTTGTGACAGGGGTTGATGGCACATTCATCGATGTTGATGTTACACATCGCTCCTGAAAGACAGTGAGATATGGAGTAAGGACAATAAAGCATATAGTGAATTACTGAACATCTACACTGGCCATTATGAATGCCCAACAGCTGGACACTTTTCTCTCTGGTGTGGGGTTTTCTTTGAGGTTTTACAAGCAGCTTGCTGAGGTGCCCTGTGCGACTTTTGGACAAAAGCGACAGTCAAACTTAAGACTCCCTAAACATTCAACAAGCAGAAGTTGTAGCGGCTCCAATGTGTGCCTAGCCTGGCGGCCCCTGGAGGCCCCTTTGCCTCCTCTCCATTGATTGAATGGGGTCCTGTTGAATAGGCAGAAGGAGGGTTTCAGCTGGATCTAAGAGGGGGAGGTGCTGCCAGGAAAGGGGGGTCTGTAGCTACTCTGCCTATTCACACACACACACACACACACACACCACCCCCCATCCAGGGAGAACTAACCTCACCCGGGGCTGTTTACAGGGACAGAAGGCCAGACCCATTTCACACACAGCCGAGCAACAATTAAACCCCCCTCTGATCGCCTACCCAGCTCCCTCCTCCTCCGCTCTTCATCAATCAGGAGGGGAGGGCCCAACTGCCTGATCTTCAGTTACAATAGTCCTCTGTCCCTCTGTGTCTCGGTCCCGCCATGCCCTCCACGCTCACCCCGTCGGCACAAAAAGGTGGAGGGGAGGAAAAGGAGGAGGGATGCACAGAAGCCCGCACACACACACTTGTTCCTCCCTGCCCCCTTTCTCGCACAATCACGCAGCAACGACCAGTCAGAACCGGCTCTGTTGGGCTCATGAATGGGAGGAAGACATAAGTGGTCCGTTTGTTTGGGTAAGACTTTGTCACCAATGTTTCACACACAAGAACATTACAGGTGGACGTGTGAAGAATCCCTGAAGTTTGAGTTGTTTATGGGATTTGTCATGCAGTTACACACCAATCAACATCAGCTATGTGATTAAAGGCCAGGCTTTATTCCTTTTAAAGTATCACCTTGCAGACTCTCTCCAGGCTCAACGTCACAGTCTTTTCAAAGGGCAAACAAAGTTAGCGCATTGTGCGTGTGTATGTGTATGTGTATATGTGTGTGTGGTTGGGGACTGTGTTTCGTTCTCTATTCTTTCCGCATCCCACACAGGCAATCTGACACCTTTGTTCCACAAGAGTGGACCCGCCTGCCACCTGTCCTACCTGCCCCTCCCAAAGCTCAGGGGACGATCCCCCTGCACCTGTAAACTCCACCCAGGGCTCACCTGTGTAGCCGGGCTCACACGCACACTCGTAGCCGTTGATTTTGTCGATGCACTTCCCGTAGTCACAGGGTTTGCTCTTGCAGTCGTCCAGGTTCACCTCACAATTGAAACCTGTAGATAGGAACACATGTAAGCAGAGGACAGGAAGAAAATCTCCACATTTTTACTGGAAGCATTTGCCAGAGCTCAGTGTTAATGTCTTAAGCCTCACCTGCAGTGCCTTTGGGGCAGGCACAGATATATGTGTTCTCCCTGTCCTGACAGGTGCCACCGTTCTTGCAGGGCTGGCTCAGACACTCGTTGATGTTGGTCTCACACAGGCGGCCAGTGTAGCCGGGGCGGCAGTAGCAGGTGAAGGAGGCCAGGCCATCCTTACATGTTCCATAGTGGCAGGGGTCAGAGTAGCACTCGTTGATATCAGTCTCACAGTGCTGCCCCGTGTAGCCTGGACAGCCACAGAGAGTTCATTAGAATGAGATGAATTTTATTTTGGAAAGAAACTAGAAAAATGGAAGGAATTAGCCAGAAAATTCTGAAATAAACGATTGTTTCGTGTACCTTCAGCACATTCACAGGTGTACTTGTTGGGACCATCAGTACACTTTGCTCCATTCTTGCAGGGGGTGCTGGCACACTCATCAATGTCCACCTGACACAGATTCCCCGAAAAGCCTGCATGTGAATCAAACAAAAGACAGCATTGAACTTTTATTCAAGTAAGTAGTTAAAATACAATATTTCCAAAAGTTTATTTTGCTTGTTATACTTGTTATATGCAAAAATGGAGATCAAAGCTGATTTGTGTCTAGAGTAGAGCTGCAGGACACTGAAGGTCCTAACAAACCATTCCATAATGCTCCTTCCACCTCCACCCCCCCTCCTCAGCTCTTACTGTGCAGTGAAATCTCTCTTTCAAACCACAACACAATGGAGTCCAGCTTACCAACCATAAACCAATCCCTGCCCCCAAGTTTTAGCGCTAAGCTCCAACACAAACTCTCATGCCCGCCAAATATGCTAATGTTTCTGCAACCTGATCCGCTCTGCCCTGTTTATCCGTAAACCCTTCAGTGACACTATTAGAGGAGTTAATCATTTACAATCAATCTGTGTGAGCCATATTTGATGTGCTCTACTCATTGACAGCTAAATTAATGATCCACTCTTTTATAGCCTCCTCTCCGCTCCCATTGTCTGGCCAAAAAAAGTTTTTTTTAAAGACTCAAGATCGGAGAACCAAATCTTTTCACTTCATTAACTCTATCTGATTTTCTCACCTTTGGGGCACTCGCAGTGGAAGGAGTTGATCTTGTCGATGCACTTGCCATTGTTGAGACAAGGCTGGCTGGCACACTCATCTGTGTTAATGTGGCAGAACACACCCTCGTATCCTGCAATCACAGAAACACAATTAAACAAAATATTAGTCAAATCTTATTAATTTAATGGTTTATTTTTGTACCAAAGTTAGCTGGTAGCTAATTAGCATTTTTAATCTCCAGATCAAATCATATTTCTTTTCTTAACCTCATTACTGGTTTTAACAATGGTCCAAAATTTTAAAAAAGTTGCACAGTTGCATTAGCTTCACCAATTCCCCTCTCCTTACAATATAAATCAATGCTCTTACCTGGCATACAGATGCAGTGGAACCCTCCAATCTGATCAAGGCAGGTGGCGTCGTTATGACAAGGATTAGACATGCATTCATTGACGTCCATCTCGCAGCGAGGTCCCTCATATCCTTGGAGACACTTACACTGGAAAGAGCCTTTGGTGTTGAGACAGCGACCCCCATGTTCACAAGGGTGGGCACCTACAACGTTTAAGATACACATAATTTGTAACTGATGGATAAAAACAGTAAAGAATGTCATCTCTGTATAAGTTATACCAGAAGAAAGATTTGCTGACTTACCAAGGGAGCACTCGTCAATGTC
>JAPZDX010000011.1:17122082-17132241 GCA_029783625.1 Naso annulatus | reverse complement strand
CCTGTTAAGTTGTGCCTATGATGTCAAGAGATTTTTTTGTAGATCTGGGTGTGATAAACATGTCCACCAATTTTCATCCATGTACATAAAGGTGGACCATGGTGCTGCAGTTTAGGGGGTGTTTGTAACCCATTTGGCCCCGCCCACTTACGAAACTAATGACACATGAAATTTGTATCACAACTGGAGACACGGATGAAGCTGAAACCAAAGAAAATGCCTGGATTGTACTTGAGGGGAAGAAGGGCCGATCAAAAGAATTTGTAATGGAGAACTCCTCGAAGAAGAAGAGGTTCCTGCGGTAGGTATTTGGTGCAAGATTAACTCAATGAGCTGCAACTTGTTTGCATGAAAAAGCTTAAAGAAAATGTGCTTTCTATCCCTCTAATTCCCCTTTACACTTATTATGATAATCCCACCAGCACCGACTTCTTTTGCTCTGAGCAAATATCATGACATTACGCCATCCTGAAGAAAATTAATTCTGACACAGAACAAATTGGCGGTGGTATGACTTTAAAGTATGAGGGCCAATTAAAAAGAACAGCTACTTACTCTAACATGCAAATTTTCCTCTTTTTAGAGGGAACGTTGATAGATTCGAGTTTTCTTCCAAGAACCTGGGTGACATCGCTGGTATCTGCCTGGGCCACACACCCAAGGATGGAAAGAAAGTGAAGGGGGAGGTTTACTGGCATGTGAAGGAGGTTGTTGTCACTGAAAGGGAACTGGGAAACAAGTAAGACATTAATTACTGCTCAGCGACCCACATCTACCTTTATTCATTCTTTGTTTATTTACTCCTCTCTCTATCTTCACCTCCAGGTACATTTTCACTTGCAATGCCCTCATCCCTCTCTCTCCAAAGAAGGATGATTTCTCCACCTTCGAATGCACAAAGGCAATCGAGAGCTTTACCAGTAAAGCTCGAAGCCTGGTGCCCGTCAAGTACGAGATCATCGTCATCACGGGCGATGAGAAGGGAGCAGGTACAGATGCTAACGTTTTCATCACTATCTACGGCTCCAATGGAGATTCAGGTTGTCGGCAGCTGCGGCAGAGGTTTCGTAACCTTTTCGAACGTGAGCAGACAGACCGCTTCTTGCTGGAGATGCTGGACATGGGAGAGCTTCAGAAAGTGCGCGTGGAGCACGACAACACCGGTCTGAGCCCCGGCTGGCTGCTGGATCGTGTGGAAGTCACTAACACAGCCAACGGCGTCACCACCATCTTCCTCTGTGGGAAGTGGCTGAACACTAAGAAGGCTGACGGGCAGATCACCAGGGTCCTCTACCCAAAATATTAGAAAAACTACTTTTTAAAAAACTTACTGCAGAGAGTTTCTCCCCTAATTGTTTAAAAGCAATGACCAAAGAGATTCTACATGAGCATGTTTTATACCTCAGGATGTGAAACAGATTTTTTTACTTTATGGTACTTTTTTATTGCCACTATATTACATATCACTATTTAATACAACCTAGAAATATAGTATAACCAAAAGATATACTGTTCTTATGTCAGGAAACTGAAGGTGCCATTATTTATAAATTTAATATGTCAGGGACGGTTTTTCAGTTGCTTTGTTACGGTGCAGATTTTGTAAAAGATTAAACACTTTTGTGATACTCAGAAACACAGTTCAACCTGTTTGACCTTTTCATATTAAAGTGGCACTGATCAATAATTTTTATATTAACAAAGAAGGTTGAACAAAGTTTAAAGACCATGCAGGATGTGGCCTACGTCAAACCTATGGAGGATTACCAGCTTCCTCTGCACGTCGCTGCATCTCTACGTAGCGTTTTCTTTTTTATCATGGTTGTGTTTTCAAAGAGGAATGAATATTAGATTTACATTCAGATTGGCCAATTTCCAATAAATGCTAATGGTGCTCTGTGTCTGTTGGGTCGTAGATTATATGCAAACAAATCAAACAAACAAATAAACCAATACATAAGATGTTACTATGTCAATTCTGGGTTTACAGCTGGGTGTTGCTGCCCCCAAGTGGCCAAAAGAAAAATCCTGCTCCTTTAAAGTCTAGTGAAGATTGTGAAGTTACCAAATATGTCCAGCTGAAGCATAAAATGAGCTACATTTCTTGTTTTACCAAATAACATTTAACAAGTGTCACAGTGTCTAAATAATAACCCCTTTTTTTCTCATTTGAGTGAAAAGTGAAAACCATATTATAATAGAATAAAAGAATCAAAAACAAGTACCCTTTTATCCAGTTTATTACAAAAAGAGCACATACAAAAGGATAATATACAAGCCATGAAATAAAATTAAAAAACAAAACAGAACAGTTTGGGTTTAGCAATGCAACTTCTGAAATCATTATCATTATTATTAGTAGTAATAATAAATAAAGTACAAAATTCCACCACATGTGAATCTAACATTGACCCATAATGCGCTCATTCATTTCTTCATTAACACACTCATCACCATTAATGCGCTATTGCTTTAATATTAATGATAAATAGTTCTATTTTCAGATAAAATATCCTATATTGAAAAACATTGCGCAGTCACAGCTAAACAGCAGATTTTCATACAAGGATGGCGGCAGCCCTTTCACTGGCACTTTTTGGGATATTTTCCTTCAGCTTTGTTTTTCAGTTTCAAACAGCGACAAAAATTAATATTTTTTTTTTCTGTTATATTCTTTGTATATATTCTCACCATATACTATTAAACCATTGAGACTATATTGAAACCTGAGAAAACATGCATTTTTAGAAAAGGTTGTGCTTTAAAATCCTTGCCTTCCTTTTAGACTGTGAAAGGAAACAGGATCGAGTCTGAGAGGAGAGACGGACGGTAAAATAAAAAAGAAATGTAGGAGATAGAGGATAAACAGAACCGAGACATGAACTGAAGAGGAGTTTCTGCAGTGTTTGTAAAGCCCACAGTGAAACATGCCATTTTGTAAAACTATTCAATCAATATGTAGTGCTTCAGCATGACAAACCAACAGCTATTTTTAGACAATTTGACTCCAATTTTGAGGATAAAGACTCTGGTCAAACATTGTCTTAGCTCCCTTATATCTCATTCTTGTAATTAGTTATGCAACCAATAAGGCATGGTGGCTTCATGGACTGATTGTTATTAATGGTTTCAGTGAAATGGAAATATTTCCTAACACTTAAAGCGAGGCACTTGTTATGCTTAAACCCACAAACTATTATGGGGAAAAATAACTGAAGAGAAACACCAGACAGATGGAAATTAAAGTTAAAGCAAAGGAACGTGCTTCACAGATTATCATCGTTAAGACCCATAGTGCATTGTGAGAGGCAGAGCAAGAAAAAACATAAAAAGCCAGAGTTCTTAATGATAATATTAATTATCTATCTTTTTTTGCCAGTGAGAGGGTTCCCAGGTTTAAACAAGTGCAAACAAAAAAGAAAACACAAACTAAAACCAAATTCACTTCATTGCAGTTTGTCCACTACATCACAGCATGGGGGATCTGTGAAATTGCATTGAATGGAATGTAACCAAGATCCACAGCACCACATGATAGAGAAAGAGAGAGACTGAGAGAGAGACATAGAGAGAGAGAGAGGGAGAGCGGGCTCAGTAGCTCAGCCTTGGACAGTAAACATCGCACAGCCAGCTTGTGGAGATCAAACAGCAGGGCTCTTTTTTTGTTGTTGTTGTTGTTTTCTTTTACTTTAGTGTTCCAAAAAGTACGACTGCATGCAAAGCATTCCCATTTAAAACAATGCAAAAATGAGGTAATTGTTTTTTTCATAGCATTTTTGTGTTATTTCTAAATAAATAAATTATGATTCACCCCTCCCCCCCAAAAAAACATATATAAAATTAAATACATACCCACAATATCTACAGTTAGTAATAAATTATGATTGTTAAATACTTAAGGCATCTCAACTGACAACACCCTGTGTAAACTATGAAAACTTCATCACAGATGACTCCACTACAGGAGGAGGCAGTGTCAACGCTGGCAGTGCACACGACAGGCGAAGTAATCCTGGTTAATTAATCCTTAAACTGACTGAGCCCGAAAGAGACTCAGGGCCAGGTCTTATCCTTTGCTATCACAGTGCATAGGACAGTGATGGTCCTAAAGACATCCTTTTAAAGGGTTTGTTCGGACTGTTTAAAGTTAGGTTGTATGAGGTCCTAATCTACAGCCAGTGTTTAAAGTGGTGAAGTAATGAGTCTTAAAGGAAAAATGGACTATTTTGGGATTTAGCCTATTCAGCAAAAATCCAGATGTAAGACAAGAACACAGATGCCTTTCCCTTCTCTGTTTGTTCAGTAGGTCGCTTGATGCTTGGCCTGCGTGAGCAGTTTTGCACGTTCGATGGAAGTGAAGGGAGACGCCATAACTGCTATCTAAAACCCTCTAAAACACATTAAAAAATCTCCAACACACTCCATTTCGATGTTGTGACCATGTGGTGGCTTGCACATTCACCACACTATGAAATAATATTATGTTTGTCACTTTTCAGAGCATAACTGGAACTCCTCAGGCTCTGTGTCACTGCTGCCAAAAAAGTAGTTCCTCACTATTTGTTCCCACAATGATAATGTTTCTATAGCGTGGTGAATATGCTCGGTCACAACATGTAAATGGAGCGTGCTGGGGATTTTTGGATACGTTTTAGAAGGCTTTAGATGGCGGTAAAGGCATCTTCCCGTTAGTTCCATTGAACGTGCAAAAATGCCCACGCAGGGCGATTATCAAGCGACCTACTGAGCACACAGAGAAGGGAAGGGCATCTCTGTTCTTGTCTTACATCAGGATTTTGGCTGAATGGGCTGAATTCCCAAAAAGTACACTTTTATTTTAAAACCTGAAGTCAGTTAGCATTTTTGCACTTCTGGTTCCTTTGTCTTGAAGTTTTTGGTGAAATGCCGAAAATGAGGTCTGTGGTTAACACAGGCTAAAGATATTTAAACGTTTTGTTCTGCGACATAAAATACACCAGTATAGACCCAATTTTTGATCTTTTATGGTTTTGTTCATCTTAAAAGGATGATTACTAATAAGTGGCTGAATGAAATTGCAGGTTTTGTCAGGGATGTTAGGAAAAATCAGTAAAATATATATCTTTGAAAAAGGACGTGAGACTAGCAATTGACAGCCATGATCACTAGCTAGATCAGAGCACCCTAGGAGGAGAGAGTTTTGTAGAAAAGTAAGGGTGGTGACATTTAGTCATGTGACCACCATGTAGTTCATTCATAGCGTAACACTAACTTTTTGCTTCTGGCAAATCCATTTACACTTCAAAACTCACAAAAGTAGTGTTCTTCTGTGACAATTATGCTGAACAAAATGTGTTAGTGTCATAAACTTGCATTCATCACAAAACTTAGAGTAAGATGAAAAGCAATGTACTGCTGTGGATGTGCAGCAAAATGTCTCGTAGGCAACTACTGTAAAAAGATCAATATCAGCTTCAGTGTATTCTATATTTAGAATAATCCCACATATTAACCTTGCTTTAGGCAGCTCGTTCAGATGGAGGTGAAGTTGTTAAATTGCTCTCTTCAAAGCCACCAGACTCCTTTGACAAAAACAGCAATTTTACCTCGCAAGTCATGGGAGTTGCTGGTCTGCTGCTGCCTCAATCAGTTGGATTAATTGTGTCAAATGTGTTTTAAATAATTAGTTCAGGTCCGAACTAACCCTTTAACAAACGGCCCTGTGGAACTAAAATGACAAGTTGACACAAAAAAAAAAAAAAGATGAGAGAAGCGACTTGATTCAACAACCTGAATGTCGTCCGGCTGTCGTGCCGTCTCCTGTCTGCCTGTGCACTGCGAGAGAGAGGCCGCCTCCGTCTCACCACGTTCTACATGTTCTAGCAACACAGCATAGCAACCAGCATAGCAACCACGAAGGGAGGTCTGTCACACACATACACAAGATCAATATGCAAGCTTCCTCTCTCTGCCGAAACACTGCATGAATCTATACCTAATTATAAACCAACGCAAATGCAAGACCAAGGAAAACCTTTTGTTGCTATAACTATTGTCACATGTGCTTGTTCTTTAGGCATTAAGGTAAACATCAAAAAGAGGGTCCCATCGTTGCCACCAGAGGGGACAGGGATGAACACACGCTACAAGTCAGGGGAGCTGCCACTGACGCCGTGCTTTTTTTTTTTTTTTTTTTTTTTGTTAGTGCTGAGAAGATAGTCACAGCTCAGATTAAGTCATGCAAAGCCACCTCTGTACCTTTTGAAATTGAAGAAATGCTACCAAAGCTAACAGCCCTAGTCGACAATGAAACATGCATTTTTAACAGACCGACACACTGTTCTGCCACTCGTCCACGCCAGATGAAGATCTGGGTACCAGGGCAGCTCTGTCCTCCTTCCACCTCGCTCTGAAGTGCAGGATAGTTTCCTTTTTTCATCCTTTTTTTTTTGTTTTTGGCTTTGTGTTTTTTAGCACTCCAGTGGCTGTGACATTAACCTACAGCAAGTTAACGTCTAAGTGTTGCCTCGAACCCTTAAAACACGCTCACATTTGCACTCTGAACATCCACACATTTGTAAGACACATTCTTAAAGTCACACACAGCAGAACAGAGCGCGCGCACACACACACACACGAACTTGTGCGTCAGGCTCAAGCTACACCGTGACAAAATGCATTTTGGTAAAAAAAAAAAAAGAAAAAAGAAAAAACACTTTCTACCTATTTCTGAAAACTTTAAAACACACGGTACCTCGATCGCTGGGCTCAGCAGAAGAGACCTACACACATGACACGATCTCACGGTAAATGTACAACTGTATTGCAAAATGTCAAAGCTGCATGATAGGATTAAAACACTCAGCTAGCTGGTGCTCGCACCCCCCAAGAAGGCGACAGCGCACCAGATATCACTTGTTGGTTACGGCTACTCTACTACGACCACAAATGATCTTTAGGTAAACATGGCATCAGAGCATTTAGTTTCTGTTAAGTTCCTCTTGTGTGGCAGAATATTCACTTTGATTGAAGTGTGTCTGAAAAGAGAGAAATATATATAGAGATTTATATATATAGAAAGAGAGAAAAAGAGAGAAAGTAGCCAGCTCAGTGTGGGGTTATGTGTTTTACACTCTCAGGACATTACGTCATGGCTTTGAGGACATGCTACACAGCCCGGGGCTACCTACAGTACAACACCACGGCAACAGCAACGACACCCCACTTACGACCAGCAAGCTACGAGTAAACCCTGTGTACATGAGTATGTGTGTCTGTGTCTGTGTGTTTTTTTGCCTCCAGAGAGATGTGCTTCTATATAAAGAGAGTCCCTCGCGGCCTCTCGTGCAGTTATTTATCCTGGCTTGGCTCAGTAAAGCGTGAGTCAGAAGGGGTGGTGATGTCACATGATGTCTGGAGACGTTTGGCAAAGCACCCGACGGGGGGAGGAGGGTTGGAAGAAAGCAGGAACCGCACGAGGGTGACTGACAAGAAGGGAAGGCTTAAATCTCATCAGCTGTCAGGGTTCAGCTGTGTTTCGATGTCAACTCGACAGATCGGACACTTCCTGCTGGTGGCCAGCCATTGGTCCACGCAGCCCTGGTGGAAGAGGTGCATGCAGGGCAATCTCCTAGAGGACAGAGAGACATGGGGGTAAATGTTGATTAACTTTGGCAAGCACGACTCTCCCAGTGCATACAGTTAATACGCTCCTGAGGAACTTCTGGAAGCAGCAGGGAGCTAATTTTGCTCATTCAGGCATGCAGAGACGCCTTCTGTTGAGTCATCAATCCTGCATGTCTCTCAGACAGCTGAGACTCCACGCGCTGTAAACCGACCCTCTTTACTCGTCCTGTGGACAACTCCACCACCCTTAAACTTCACTTACAAATTTGCTTCTAAATAACTTCGCTGGTGAACGTGCTCATGTTATTGCATGATGGAATAATTTAGCATTTTGCTTTCTGGCAGAAACGTAACATGAGATCAATACCACTGTCTCACCTGTCTGTTTAATATGAAGCCACAGCCAGCAGCTGGTTAGCTTAGCTTAGCACAAAGACTGGAAACAGGTGGAAACAGCTAGTCTGGCTCCATCAGGCTGCCTACTTATGTTTTGTGTCAGCTGTTTCAAGCTGAATCAAACAGATTAAAGCTGGATTTGTCATAATATGGAGTGACACTCTATGTCTAATAGTAGCAAGAGGGAGGATATGGCTATTAGCTAATGGTTTGTGATGTATTTAACATTTGCTGACAAATTTAATTACCACTGGATGGTTCCCTGAGTCCAGATCTAATTTACAAATTATCAAGTCTTTAACTCTTTTATGTAAACCCCATAACATTCTTTAAATACTGTACACATGCATTTAAATATTTGACATTTTAGGAAATATGTCTATTTGTTTACTTATCATGATATGAAAAGATTGATTGCACTTTCATATGTATTAAGGCTATTGCCAGCTGCTGGTTAGCTTAGCTTAGTACAAAGACTGGAAACAGAGACAGCTAACCAATCAAAACATAGCACTCTCCAACTACCCGCTACTCTGAAGCTTATTAATCAACACGTTATATCTATCTTAATTTAAACTGGACAAAAACTGAATTGCCATATTTTTTTTTTTTAGGATTTTAAAACCCCCTTTAAAGAAAAAATGTTTTGTGGGACTATAAGGCATTTCTGACCTGACGTCCTCTCCATCCTCCAGCATGGACAGACAGATGGTGCATTTTTCATCCACATCTGTTTCCTCCTCTTCGCCAATCTTCAGCTGTAGGGGCTTTCTCTGTTAGCAGGCCAGATTACAGAGACACAAAAGATTGGGTCAGAAAAGCCCAAAAGGAATATATTTAGTGGTTCATATCTCCACATGTTACCCTACCTTCTTGTATTTGTGTGGAAAGGTGAATCTCTCTATGGTTGTCTGAACAGCTCCTCTGCTGACACTCCCCAGCCGGTCCTCCAGCTGCAACAACTCCTTTTAAATAACGGACATACAGTTGGGATTAGCATAACGCAGAATAAAACAAAATACCAGACTAGAATAAAAATACCAATAATAGAACAGTTTCTAAATCGACATTGAGGTAAAATTGTTGTGAAGAATGAACTTTGAACCTCAAAGTTTAAGGATCCTGGACAAGAAGTCCTTAAAATGCTCAAAACAGGCAGATTTACCTCATAACTTTCTCGCACTGCAGTGGCGTGCCGTGAAGGATTCAGACTTTGCAGTGCCAACAGGTGCAGTTGAGGGTACGGGTAGTTTCTGATTTCATGCACAACCTAGCAAAAGAGAATTCTTCATTATAGTACGGTAATCTTATTCCTCAAGTTTCTTTCCATTGTCTTGTCGCGTTGTTAAAAACCAAAAATTCAGTTGTTTCCAGTTGCAAAATAGTGAAAACTTGCTGCCAAATCTGGTATGTTCTCAAAACTTGATACAATCAACAACAAACTCTACTGTATCCCTTTAAAAAAAAATTCTTCTTAAGGTTAGAATCTCAAGGTTACATTAGCCACTACTAGCATAACACATCTAAATGTACCACTGTCAATGGTCGAATTGCATTGTGTGTAATGTAGATTGTAGCAGGTAGTAGATCAGTTTAGTCCTTTTTAAAAGGGGCAATATGTAAGAATAGAACACCTTGTTAGTACATGATGTGAGTCTCGCATGTGCGAAGAGGTCCGCCATCTTGGACAGCTAGCTACGGCTACACCACTTGGACAAATCACACATGGATATTAAATGCTAATGTTAAATGTTACTGATACTTTTTCTGCTATTCCCAACCATATATTTATGTTAGGATTATAAGATGAGTTAGCAGCAAAGGCATGTTTTGTTGTAAACTGGAAGTAAACTGTTGATGAGCTGAAGTGTTAGTGGCTAATGTTACTCTGGTTTCTTTGCTTGGCACTGTATAACTAGCCACCTCAAGTTGAAATTATAACACAGGCCATCGCTAGCGCTAGCCGCTATGCAGTAATGATGTAGTTTTAAAACATTAAATATGATTTAGACTGTCAAACTCAGATCGTGACATGAAACTTGTGACGTGGTTTGTCCAAGTGGTGTAGCCGTAGCTAGCTAAGACAGACATTTTCAAGCGGGCACAACTCATATCGACACAGGACTCTTATCAGGTGCTGACACACACGTCTAATCAA
>JAPZDX010000011.1:17003080-17015448 GCA_029783625.1 Naso annulatus | reverse complement strand
AGAAGAAGTAATTATTTATATGCAGTGTTTTGTGTTTTGTAAGACAGTTTGCATCTTGTGGCCAAGTGCACCTTATGGCACTCTCGATGTTTGCTTTAACACTCCGCCATGGTTTTGTAGATGCTGATTATTTAATACTTGTAGCTGCAGCTAGCGCCTGGTGAAATATGGCTCGCTGTGCTGTCTGACTGTAACTGCCCAAATTGGATGCCAGTACACAGTCATTAACAAACAAACCATCGTTTACATCTTGCTGCTATTACACAAGTGTCTGACGGAAATAACAATGTTTGTGTGTTCACTGTGTTGCCTCAGATATATAGTGAATTAAGAATCTTAATTTAATTTGTGTTTGTGTAATTTAATTTGCTGTTAAGCATGATCGGGCTTAAGATTTCATCAGTTAGAGGCAGCTAACTCGGTAACACTGTTTCCAACTCTGTGTTTCAGCAATAAAGGATTTCTTTTTCTCCTAAGAACAGATCCGGACCAGTGAAGAATTCCTTCACTTAGGTGCTTCACTTTGCTGACTGCTTTATTTCAGTTTGTAAAAGCCTGGTTGACTTCTGCTGAAGCACTGCTTATGTATGCATGTGGATCTGTTTACATACAAATCTTTGTTCCCACAAAGTCCTTTATGGGCTTACATCTGCAATTTTTAAATGTGCCTGCTGCTTTTATTATATCAAATAAAACGAAACATCTCCCTGTTTGGGACATTGCTGTGTTACACGCAATGCTTACCTAACAAAATATTCATCTGCAGGCAACTCTAAAGGAGTTGCTCCTGAATTTAAGATCTCTTTGGACAAGAACACAAACACCACAAAGACTCCTGCACTTTGCATCTGTTCTGTGAGTTGACTGTGTTGTAAATCCTTCTGACAGATCGCAGGTATAACTCTTACCCTTGCCTTTGTTCACGGGGCCAATAACTGATCATATAGCTTTTTTTAGTTCCTCTCCAGTTCCCCCTTAAATGCCCTGACATGCTGATGCTCCTGATTTACCACTTCACTGAACCCTAACCATGACATTTCCTCTGCTGCCAGGGGTTGTTCCCTCCTGCTTTGCTCCCTGTCCCCCTACCTCTGCCTGCCTCCCTCCCTCCTCCTCCTCTCCCTCCTACTTATTCAGATTCCTACTCCTCTCTGTTTGTTATGTGTCTCATAGCATCTCTAAATATAACCGTGCATGTCTACCTTCTCTCCCTCCTCTTCCTCTCTTTGCCTCCTCTTCATCTCAGTCCTGTCTGACAAATTTAAGCGTGCCTAGACAATACGATCTGACATGCCTTTACATAACAATTCAATCCACAGCACCTTCCACCTCCTCAGCACAGTGAGACCCAAAGGTGTGTTATTGGCATGGATGCAATTCTCAACATCCCTGAAAGACTCAGGCTAAGAATATTATTAGATCTGCGCAGCCAGAGTCTTGGCTTCCTGTATTTTGAATGCATCAGATATGTTTCTCAGAGTCAGGCCTGCTTAGCACAGAGATCTCAGATGTGACCTTAGCATTATCATCACACACACACACATAGACACACACAACCATAAAGCCACACACACAGGAAGGACGATAGAAGCCTATATTCACAGTAAAGCCTTCTCAGAAAGGTGGGCAGCTTGCAATGAGGCTGTAGTAAATCTTAAATAATAACCACGAAGAGTTATGACCCTTGCTGGCATTATGCTGTTGCACACCTTCCTCCTCCTGCCTGGTGATTTATCTCTTGTCTGCCAATAAAGCTCAACATGAAAATGTCATATGTGGTAAAGAGCTGGCCTCAGCCACAGGAGTGAGCACATGCAGCATTAAGAGGGTCCAGATTCATTAAACTGTCAGCGTAAATTTTGATCCGAGGATAATTTGTTAATCGAGAGGGAGGAACTGTGGCATGTGGACGTGGAACAAAAAGAGGCAGCTGGGGCAAGTGGTGGCAGAAGACGGAAGAAAGATGCGAGGGCCAGGGGTGGAAAGAAAAAAAGGAGATGGGGCCAGATTGGAAGAAGATAAAAAGTAGGAAGGATCAGGATGACACTCCATAGAATGAGTAAGGGTAATGGTCCTGTGACGCATGGATGAAGCTCAGAGGAAAATCTGTCTGCGTGAATGTTGAAAGTAAAGTGCTTTTTAGAAGAGACAGGCAGAAGGACCGGCGACTGGAGTGAAATAGGATATTAATGAAAAAATAGTGGGAGTGGAAACTAAAAGAGAAAGACGAAAGAGGATCATCAAGGTCAAATGAGCAGAGCAGATCAAAGCATGTCAATAATATGCCATAGATATACCTTTACTTTGATTTTCTAGCCTCTGTGCAGCTTCACCCCTCCCCAGTGCACTATTACCCAGGGCAGTTAAACAGCTCATCTGTATACGCTGCTGTGATGAGAAAGTAAAATGAGCAGGAATCCCGTAGTTTGTTTAGAAATCCATTAATATATCTTAGTGTGTACGGCTGATATTTCCCCTTAAGCCTCATGTCTGCTGTGACTTTAATCACAATTTATCCTAATAACCATGTTTTTAAAGGGGTTGACAGCGGGGGCGCGGTTGTAACAAAGATCCTCCTCTTCAGAGCTGCAAATGAAAGAGAGTAAAACAGAGGACGTACACAAAAGTGGCAGCCCCTCGGGTATCTCTCTCCCTAAATAACCTGGGAGCTGTGAAGGAGTCACTAATTACCCTTCCCTCCCACAGAAAGGAGGGGAACGGAGTAACGGCCACTCGCGCACGGAATTAGCTTGGGCTTGTCAGTGTCAGAGGCAATCACAAAGAGATAACAAGGCGCAGATCCATAGATCGTGTAAAGCAAACGACGGCATCACGCCTGACTGCCAGTGGCACAGACAGGAAATGGAAGTGATATATATACGTATCAAGGCCATAGATCGTCAGAAACAGACCGCAGAATCAGACTGACGAGAACATACTACTAAATACAGCCAGGCAGACAGACTGTCACACAGTGACCAGATGAATCAGAAAGGATGTCACCATGGCAGATCATCAAGGACTGATAACAGGGCCACAGACTGTTAAACATGGAGGAAAAGCAAAATCTGTAAGACACACGCGTATGAGGAATATGATAACAGTCACACTGTGCGCCCGTGAGCAGGAATACCATTACTGCTACCATAATAGAACTATTTTTACAATAGTGCATTGTACAAAAGACAGGTCAGATACAAAAAAGGAAATCAAACAGAAAGGGCTATCAAATACACATAAACCATATATATCTCCTTCAGCAAATGTAAATAGGTCTTAATTGCAATCTCTTTTCACTTGTTTTAGGTGGATATTTTTCCATTGTTGATGATATACCTATTGTTCTTCTCTGTTTATCTTGTGCCACCTACATCCTTTTCATTACTTTTTCTTAAACACTATCTTCTTTATCCAGTATGTGCTGACCCCTGCTCTCATGCATTTTTAAAATAGCTGCCTATCCTATCCCTTCCTCATTATCCTAAGGAAAAAACACATTGTGTTTCAATGAAAATGCATTAATATGGAAACAATTACAGTCTCTTACTCCTCTTCTTGCTTCCTTTGTCTTTCTGCTCTCTCTAGGAGCTCACGCTGTCTTCAGCCATGAGAGAATGAGTCACTGAGAGAAGAGCTGAGAAAAGAAACAGAGCGAAAGAGTGATAACATCAAAGGGAAGGGAGAGAGAACAAAATACACTGAAACAGATAGGACGCTATGGGGAAGTTCAGAGGCCCATCATGTATTTTGGCCATCCAATCTACTGAAGAACCAGGGGACAAAGCAGATGGGGAGGGAGGTGCTGCAAACTAGACAAGCCAATGTGATGGACACAAAAAAGATGGACAGGCTGAACTCCCCTCCGCCCTGCTTATTTGTCGGTAACCTCGCTGGCCTCGTCAAGAATTCATCACCCTGGAAAGTTAAAGAGAAATGGGATTAAGGAGCAAAAGTGTGCAACCTCTGCACATGGAGCTGTATGGACATTTTTCACATGGTCATGTTAAAGAATATCTTATGCTACATATATTTATTTTTTTTGAAGGTAAGATAGAAACCCAAAAACTTCTTTGGGTCAGCATTTATCACAGTGATCTATTCTTAATTTCTACTAGCTCTACTTAAAATTACTACACCTGGAACTGTGATTATGGTAATCTATCCTTTCTAGAGGACAATCTTAGTTGCAAAGGAAGTCCTTAGTGTATAGATTTCAGATAACCTGAGCAGCTGCACACAGTCCTATAACGTCTATTATCTGCTCTGTGATGGAAGTGGGACTCAGTCAATCAATTGTGCAGATCTGTCACTGTTACAATGAATATATAGATGAGGGGAGATCGCTTTCCTTGTTGACACACTAACACAACTAAGCCTTCACAACGTTAAACTGCCTGCAGAGCCTTTGGATGTTGGGGGAGCGAGAGAGCCAAGAGAAATGGTGAGCAAAGAGCCCAACCACTTGCTCACAGGCCAAACCAACGGCAAGAGCACCTTAGCGGACAAGTTGCCTGGGACAATGACTGTGCGCTCTGTGCTGCTCAATCGAGACTCCCCAGATATCGAGAGCCGCCTCAAGCGGCGTCGCAACCGTACCCACCAAGTCCGCTTTAAAGACCTGGAGGATGGCAGCAGCAGCAGTGGCAACAGTGGGACAGGAGATAACAATAGCCATCAGAGGTCTGCCACAGATTGTGACAGCCCACATCCTCTTCGGAAACACAGCAGTCGGTCCCCCCAGCCATGGAATGACAGAGACTGCCGGAGGACAGACAGTCTACCTGGCCAAACCTCTGTGGTGGGGGCTGTGCGTGGGGACATGGCAAGCACTATAGAGGTGGTGGCCGCTTTTTTAGCCAGGGCACCTCCTCATCCACTGACGCCTGGCCCTACACGTCGAAGCTGGGCACCACCGCAGACAAATTCCCTTACCTTGCCAATGACACGTAGGCCGAGTACGAGCACCAGCACAGCCATTCAAACGTCCCCATGCCTGAAAAAGCCACAGTCCCTCTCTTCCACACACACACGTAGCCACAGCCTTGGGGACTCAGTGGGCATGGATGGGGATGACGAACATGACTCTCAAGATGAGTACCTTACACATAACCATGTGTCATTGCCTGGATCCAAGGATCACAATGGTCCTACTGGGTCAGGGGATCGAACTGTGGTAGAACGGAGGACTAAAACCTCCAGGACAGACATTAAATCATCTGTTATTGTTGTAAAAAACTCAAGGCACAGTTGCCCCCCTTCAGTTCTTAACAGCACGGAGCCATTTCACTGTTCCTCTGTTCCCTGCCGTGATGGTCCCAAGCGTCAGGGAAGCAGCACACCCTCGGTGGTCAGGAGGAGAAAGCGGCTGAATAGGACAACAAGTGATCCTGGGAAGGAAGTGCACTACTGCACCACCCTCACGCAGACTGACAGGCCGAGTTCATTCTCGCAACCTTCAAATACCAAACTCTGTACCACTCAAGTTCAAACTGAGAGTCCTTCCACACCTCTAAATTCAAAATATTGTACCGCCCAAAGTCAAACAGAGAATCAACATCGGTCTTCACCTTTGAGTGACAAACAATGCACAACTCCAATTAAAATCCCTAATTCACGTCCAACCCTACCTCCAAATGCTGAACAGTGCACCACTCAAATACAAACAGACTCGCCCTGTCATTCTCCTCCAGATCATCAACCTTGCACTACTCAGACACAAACTTGCAGCCCTTGTGCTTCCCCGCCTCTGACAGCATCACCTCTAACAGTATCACCCAGCTCAATTCAAGTTCAACCTGAGAGTCCTATTTCCCCAGCTGTGACTCAAGACCATCCCGACACCCAAATAACTACTGTGCCTTACTGTACCTCTCCCCCACCTACAAATGCACCAGTACAGACACCAGAACACAGCACCAAGACACCGTGTTCCTCTCCAGTCAAGCCAGCTTGCACCACCCCACCTCCACCCATAGTGCTCTCCATTCCTTGTTCTACTTCTGCATCTAATACCATCCAACATCCTATTCCCTATTACACTGTTGTTTCACCACCAAGAACCCCCAGCACAGCTGTTGTCCGCTCTAGCCCATTGCCTGCACAACCTTGCCCCACCCAAAACTGCAACTCAGTTATTTCAGACGCTGTATCATCAGCTCCTCGAACTTGTTCCACCCCGACCCCAGCTATCACCACCAATGCAACACCCTTTGAGCCTGCCAGACATCCAACCACTGCTTCATTCGCAACCCATCAAACATCACACAATGCATCAAATGCTCCACCTCCTACAATTTCAAAACCCTGTGCATTTGTAACTCAAACTACCCTGTCCTGTACCTCCATATCATATTACTCGACTACACACTCTATAGGCCCCAATGCTCCTCAGTCAAATTCTACATCACCTTCTTATGCCACTCTCATACAAACTGTATCACATTGCAACATCCCATATCAAGCTCTGCAAAATACCTCTGCTGCTAACACAGGCATCACTCCCTACTCCTCCCCAGTCCCCAAACTAAGATCTTGCACTTCTCCGCCTCCACTTGTGAAAACACACGTGTCCACACTTCCTAATGCACAGCTGTGTGCAACACCAACTAAAGCTGTTCCTCTGTACTCTTCCACATTTCGTGCTGCGCCACCATACACTCCCCCCTCTCAGGCCACCTACAACGCTCAGGATAAGAGGGGCATTCGACTTCCACCTCCACCTCCTCCACCTCCACCTTACACACCACGCAAAAAGGGAAATGATCCACCAGGTCCTGCAATCCGAACACCCATGCTCAGGGCAGACAGCAAGGCCAGCAAGAAAGATACTGACAAGGAGGAGAAAAAGGAAGATATAAAATGTACAGACTCACCAAAGCTCTGTGAGAGAGCCAGCTCTCTGAAGCACAGAGCTCAAACTCCGCCAGTTGCTGTGATGAAGGGAGAGAAGCAGTCCTCCTCCTCCTCTCCTGCCAAGGCCTGTTTTAAGCCCAGCTGTCTCAGCTCAGCCCAGGCTCAGCTTGGGGCACTACACAAAATGCTCTGCTCAGGAGCCAATAACAGGCCCAACACCCCAAACAGCCAACACCCACTCCCTCCAAACCAGCAGGGTTGCTCTGGAGCCAGAGGCTGCTCTGCTTCGGGGGAGCGGCCTACAGCTGGGCCTCTGACTGCCACCCAGGCTGACACACTGAGACAGGTCCAGGAAATTCTGGGAGGGTTGGTGTCTGGGGCCAGGTGTAAACTGGACCCATCCAGGGTAACAGAAAAGCTCCTGAGTCCTAATGGGCCCCTTCATGATATTCGTAGCCTGCAGAACCAGCTCCACAGTCTGGAAGGGGTCCTGGAGACCAGCCAGAACACCATTAAGGTCCTGCTGGATGTCATTCAAGACCTTGAAAAGAAGGAAGCAGAGAGAGACGGGTGAGGCCATATTTTACTTTGGTGGGTCAGTTTACATAACAAGACTGAAAGGTAATGCGTGCACACTGACTCTGAAACACAAATCTATTTTAATCAACAATGTTTCTAACTCAGTCTTTGTCAGGTTGTTATACAAATATATTACATTACAGCATGCTTACCTTATCAATATAAGATATCAACATCCTACCGCTGGCATTAGCTGTTCTGAAGGCTTTTCACACCTTCGTTTAATTGGCCATAGGCAGACCTAAAGCTGTGTTTAGACTGACCTGCATCAAAAAACAGCCTTTTCATTCATTTGAATGCAGACAGCATATCAACACAGTGGGGATGCTAAAGCAGAGAGCTTTGCCAAAAGAATGAATGATGATGTGTGACACACCCCGGTGTGGTGGCCAATCAAATACATGCAAATGCACATTTCTTGTACTTTGTAAGATAAACTGTGTACAGTATGTTTATTATTCTCTCCATTATCATGACAAAAGATGAATTACAGCCTCTGTGATAACTGTCTGATCTGTAATTTTTGGAATTTAATGAGCGTATTAAGATATGCAATTATTTCATGCTACCGCTGCCTCTGGTTTTGTTTTAACTGAGTATTGTTTTCCCATCTAAAATGATTTAGATTGTATTTTTAATTAATTTTTATTAAGCTTTCAAATATGTTCAATTTCAGTGCATTTTAAGGGTAATTTTAGTCATTTAGTCATCAAAAAATAAAAAAATATTTTATTTTCTATTTGTTTCGGCAGTAGTTTGTTTTGTTTTTGTTACAATATGGGGGTATCTGTCAATAGCAAGATTTTAGAAGTTCAGAGTAGGAATTACAACACTTTTTGAAGGCAATTGATTCACAGTCATGTCGAAATCCCAGTCTTAATAAGCACCAATGCCTCTCCATGCTTCTTGACTTGAAGTAATATTTCCTATGGATTTCTTTTGTATATTAATTGGTTTTGTAAGTAGGCTACAAAATTACTTTCGATTATTTTTTTTCCTGGGTCTTGGTTTTTTATTTTTATTTCAGTTAACTAAAATTATTTCTCATACCTAGTTTTAGTTTTTACTTCAGTTAGACATCAGAAAACAACACAGCAAGAAAAAAAATACAGAATTAATTTCTTTCCAAAGCCTCAGCAGGGGTTCTGGCAGAGGATTACAGCAGAGAAATGTATTGTTTTCTGGCAAAAAGTGTGACCCCAACTCACCTTTGTCACAACACAAAGCAGCTTCATCTGGCAAGATGCTGCAAGCACACAGTCCAAGCACTCTGTAATGAAGAGTCATATTTTCACTGTTTACCTGGCTATCGCTGACAAAGATAAAATGACTGCTGCTGTGATAACTCTCCGGAGTTATAAAATCCTGCCTCATATATGAGATCCACTACTCAAACCTACCTTCCTGGACCTTGTTTCATCATTTCACTAGGACCTGAAAAAATACAGCATTGTACCTCCAAAAAAACATTGAGATCTCAGCTTTTAAAAACACATTTTCTCCCTACAAGCAAAGTAAATTACACATAATGTAGTGAAAATTGACTTAAAGTTAGCTTTGTTGATATTCCATTTGTAACATAATGCTAATGATATTTGTTTTTATCTTATAGCTTGGTGGTCTGTTGGACTTTAGCAAAATAGAAAGTTTACTTGTACTTTGAGTAATTTGTTGTGAAAGTGAAAGAGGACTCTTTTCATGGATATTAAAAGCTCTTTCAAAGGTAATTTAAACACTGTGATTCTTATTTTCAGGTGATACACATATAAAAACATAACATTACTAATGTATATTTTACTCCGTTTCTGCCATATTCTACAAATAGATCCCTAAATCCAACACACTGGAAAATTTCTTTTGACTCTAACATTGGATTTTTGAGTTGATAACCCAACTTGATACCCAGTTCCTAAGTTACATATTATGAGGTTTCCCACTCACAAATGTTTTTATTCCAAGGTCAATATATGCCTCGTTTGCCATTTGTATATCATTCAATCCTAGATATTCATTTTAAGAATTCCACATCCTTAGGTAGATGACCCAGAATCATGATATTGTTGTTTGCATGACATGTCCAAGGTGGTGTTCAAAGGTAGCATTAGCAGTAGCCTGAAATGTTGCATGGCGCAAGGCTACATCAAGAGTTTGGGAAAAGAGTTTGCCTGGGTTTTGTAAACATAGTGTGAACGCCATGGGCCAAAAGATGAGCTAGCCCACATTTGAAGCTGTAAATGTGAAATGACTAAAAGCCGCAGGGTGAGCAGGAGGCTCTCCGCCCAGGGGCCAAGTGTGGTGTGATAAGCCATCAGGTAATCTGTGGCCAAATCTAACATTCAGTCTTCTGTTAATCATTACTAAATTACAACAAATGTATAAATAGACAGACAGACAGACATATAGACATATAGATAGATAGATAGATAGATAGATAGATAGATAGATAGATAGATAGATAGATAGGAGAGGATAAAAAGAATAACAACAACAGTGGGACATGTAAATTATGAGTGCCTGGTATTTTGGAGACCTGGAAAGTAAATGTCAGCATGTAGCCTAAGTGCCTGCTGTTTTATTCGCCAACGTTTAATTCTTCAAGTGAGAATCTGGTTCTCTCTGCACTAAAACAAATGAGGGGCAGACATGATGATGTGATCATAGCTTTGCACTGAGAGATTGTCTTCTTTCTCCTGGAATGGAGTAGACAAGTGGGTTGTTGTAGGCAGATTATTCTTCAAAAAGGGAATACACAACCCAACGATAATAACCTCACTGCATCGTGCGCTCTGAATATTACAGATAGATGATTGTTGTGCCTAAGCTTTGCTCTAATGCAGCTCCTCTATTTATAGCCAATCCCAGCATTGTAAGCATTGTAAATACTTTGGCAACAAAGCTGTGTTAACAGAACACAATGTAAATTTGGTGAGAGTGAGAAGGAAAGTGAGGAGTGGCTAAAACAGCAGCGAGAGAAACACCAGATTGAATGCAAGACAGAAGGCACGGGAGCATCTGTAGTTATTTTTATGGAGTCTCATGACAGTCGTGCAACTCTCGATCTCTCTCTCAAATTTATGTCATGTCAGACCACAGGGAGTGGTTTTGGAGCAGGGTTTTACCCGCTTTGCAGCAGCTCCTTCCTCATGCATGTATGCAGCAGGCGGGGACAGATAGGAATCAGAGTTTGGCTGTCATCATGTTGGTGGCTACAGATGCGCCATGCCTCTTAGTGTAAACCCTTTACCATTCTCATCAAGTCTTTAATTAATCTGCTTCCTACATTGTAAGCTGCTTAGTAAATTCTCCCGCCTTATCACACCGAAATAGCACATGATGTGTGGACAGACAGAACTCTTGGATGCGAGACGATAGACATGGATGGATGTGTGTCTATAAATCCATGGAAAGCCTTGACTGAGATCTGAGCTGCGTAATCCAAAATCACACTGTTAACACTGATGCAAACACCATACTTTGGAGATGCTGAAACATGTGACTGCACAGCCTTCTGTCTCATAAAGTGACATTTCTTGCGTGCAAGAATTCAGTGAAGGGGCTAAGTGTAATGCATGCAGACTTGACTTTTACCTCATAAGCATTATTTTATGCCTTGAGTAATGGAGTGACTCATGGTTTACGTAACAGCTCAAGCATGTTGGAAGGGGTATTGTTCATTAAAAAATGATTAGGGGTGATTGCAGGAGGATATTAGTATATTTGCACTGATGTGCGTGCCAGAAATTTGGTCCAACAGGGAGAAAGATAACCTGAATATGTCTTTGTGGGCTGAAAACACACATACACATACACACCAAGTCACTCTTTTAACCCTGATATGTCATCTCTGTGATGCTTTTCAACAGAAGACATTCATACAGAACCGGACAGGACATTGAGAACTGTGGGACCTGCAGGGACTGCGCCTGCATCATCTACAGGTATGTGGAGGGCTGCATCCTCCTCTGAATTTCTGCATATTTATCGCCTGTTTTACATGTGAGCACCGAGAGCGCAGCGCGTGTCTCCGTGCACGGTTGTGTGCATCACGCTGTCATTTTGAATCACATCATTTTCGGGAGTTCAGTTTTATGGCGTGGCAGGATTGTCGTTCTGCTCTGTGTGACAGCACAGCCGGATTGCAGCAGCACTTTGAGAATGGCCACTCGTTGCACAAACACCGCTGCAGGTTTGATCACTGAACACAGTCATAAGAGATTTATTGAGACTTATCACACACACCCTCTCATGCTCTCCCTCTCAGATTTAATGAGGTGAACAACAACACAGACTTAAGGCGCACACCCATGTGCCCACTTGGTATCCTCCCTCCGCTTTTACTCCTCTCATTTTTCTACCCTCCTTATCTCTCTTTAACACACACAGATGCGCACAGTGTCAAACACACACACACAGTTACTGCATAATCATTCCGCTCTGAGATTTGAATTGAAATCAATCAGTTAACAAACAGGATTTCACACTTTACAGGAGGGGGAAGAAAGGCAAGAAGAAAACTGTGGATTGCTATGAAATTGAAATCCCTGTGTCTTAGTTGTAAATGTCAGAATTGCAAAGGAAAACGCTTATTAGTAGAGGAAGAAAATCAGAAGAGAAAGAAATAGTGGAGAGAGAGGAGGGAGTCAGAGTGTTCACAAATATGATTCGATTATGACCCAGTCAGGCCCGACACATTTTCAAAACTGAGGTATTTATTGAACCCTTGACAAGATTAAAGGAAATGTAGTGTTTTTATTTACGAACACATTTACACATTTGTATATTTAGCATTCAGCAAATATTCAACATATATTAGTATGTCAGTTTCAGTTTGTACATTCAGATGATAACCGTGAAAACATTTGAAAAAATTGTGCATCTCAGATCATTTCAGTTTGTTCCAAAAAAACTCAAGAAGTGTAGCTGTTATTTTTGTACAG
>JAPZDX010000011.1:16864149-16875817 GCA_029783625.1 Naso annulatus | reverse complement strand
ATTTAACTTAAAACCAAAATGTGCCAAACTATGTCCAGTTCAGTGCTATACCTCAATAAAAACATTTAAAAATAATTATAATGGTTAATTTTGTTTATTATTTTTATTTTAATGGGTCAAAGTTAACATTAATATAGACTATGTCTCTTTTTTTGGACAAAATTCACTGTTTTTAGAAATAATTAAAATACATAGCATTTTCTCAGCCAGTTCTTGCTCCTGTATCGCACACTGATCAGTGATTGGAGTGAGACCCATTTGAAGCTTGCAGACATAGTATAGGTAATTATTTTTCATAGATGCACCCCGTCTTGTGCGTCAACCGTACGTCACACTATAGGCCTAATGGCCAACCGTACAACAGTGTTGGTGTGTGTGGGGGGGGAATGCGCTGCTTTCATCCAATGCATGGCTTCAGAGTAACTACAACACAAGAGTTTACATCCATATTGTTGTTACGCAAAACACAAACATCTGGCATTTGACCCACAGCTGCCCAACGGGACTGCAGCATCTGATGTTTTAGGGTTTTGTTGCACGATCAAAATAATTCGCAAACACAGTCCTATAAATACAACTTGTCATAAATACATCTCCAGGGTATCATCGCAACCATCTCCCCCTGTAAACCTACTCCCGGTGATGGCTGGGGGGAGATGCTCTCGTCCTCGGCGATAATCGATAGACGCATGCAGGTAGCCTTCCTCCCTACACACGCAGCATCACCACGCATCCTTACTCCACTGTGCAGTCTCTCTTATTTTCCTCCCCATCGCCACACATATGAGAAATTGCTCGTCGGGGCCCTGCCTATTGATCTCTACACATCTGGAACACCTCATATTTGTTTTACAAGGCAGAGGCGAGCAGGCTGTGCCCGAGATAGAGGAGTGAGACAGCAGCAGCAGCGGCAGCAGCACCAGGACGGACCACTTGACACCTTGCTTCACGACATCGATATGCAGTAGTGTGATACCAGCTCTGCGGAGACGGGAAGGCCAGTCCATGGCATCTTGATATTAAAACCGTGGGCTCTGCGCATTCCTCACCGACAGCGTAGTCTTTTTTTTCTGCGGAGTCGAAAGGATTAACTTGGCTAGAAAAAAAAGGCGCCGAGGGAGGAAATCTTAACAATAATTCAATTTGACCAGATTCTGTTTGGGGGATTCGTGGGATATCATTGGACTTGCGATGGACTCCGGCGCGGGGGAATATGGCATGGCTCGTCTTGGATTGTTTTTGGTTTTGATGGGGCTGTGGAGATTTAGCGATGCTTGCCCCGCATCCTGCACTTGCAGCATCTCAAGGATTGTTTGTATTGATTCTGTTCCAGGGATCGAGGATTTCCCTGTCCTCGCGTTAGATGACATGGAAAACATCACCGAGATGTAAGTGTATGAAAATGATCGTGCAGACAGAGTATGAACTTATTAGGATGCAATGCGTAAAGAACTACCTTCGATTCGTAGGTCGCAATAATACCCAGGGGCTGGGATTATAATAATACTAAAGGTGGGCTAATAATAACACCAGCAGCGGCATTAAAAACAGCAGGCCTGATTTTTAATCCCGATTAAAGATCAGCGCAGATTTGTCTTCTGCGCTTCATGTCAAACACAAAATGTGCGATTTTATTCTCATATGGGTTTGTCAGATCATGTAGCCTGGTATATGCGTGCGCGAGCGTGCGTGTGTGTGTATGTGTGGCGGAGATGGAGGGGGTTGCGCGTGCCACTAGCGACCACGGTGTGTGTGTGTGTGTGTGTGTGTGTGTGTGTGTGTGTGAATGCGTAATGGTGGTGAGAGTGCGCGTCAGGCTTATTTGGATTAGTCGGTGTTTCCTTTACAAAACAGCTCCAGAGGTTGTGATGATGGAGTAAATGTTGAGGGCCCGCGCAGCCTCGCAGGTGTTGAATTCGGCTGTTTTGGGGGGGTGGCGGCGGTGTGAAATATCCCCCCCCACACACACACACACACACGATATTTCAATAGACTAATGATCACATTGTTGCCAGATTACACATGAGATCACATCAGTTGTACACAGCCGGCGATGGTTATGCAGCCCTATGTGCGTCAGTGTGTAGGCTTGTGTCGGAGTGTACCTGCTACAACCCTGCACAAGAATACAACTGCATGGCATCCTCTGGAGGATGGAGGGGAGACTGGGGCTGAGTTCTCTGAGACAGACACACTGGATCTGGTTGCCACATCTCCTTCATGAGTGTGGCGTTAAAGGCGTCTACTGTCTTTGGATCATAACAATCCTGTTTGCCTCATTTTGACCATTTAAACAAGCCTACACGCTGGAAATGATCAGTTCGTATAAAGAGAATTCTTCTTTTAGTGAGTAAAATTTGCACTTTTGGTCAATAAATTAAGCTGTTGCCACGTTCAAGTCATAATATATACGAAATAAAAGAAGACTGAATAAAGATTTTGATTGTTTTTTTAGCTGCACCTTTTAAAAACGGAATTGAAAAGATCCCCTAGCTCCATTTGTAAACATTGTGAATAAAGACAAAACTCCAGAAGCAGCAATGACCCCATATTTTTGGAGATTCTTGTTACTTGGAAAATGCTGCAGCTTTGAGGTCAAATGTGCATGTAAACCAAAGTGGCTCCTTCCACTGATATTTAAAACCACCTGCAAATTGGTACACAAGGCCACACTCACTAAATCGGAGTTTTTATTTTGTTTTGATGCTGTGAGAACTTTGTTTATATGTTGTCTTTCGTTTACCACTCAAACCCTTTAGTGATGTATCTCTAATTTAATCAAATTTCAGCCTTGTCCTAACTCGTCCTGGAAAATTAGTTTAGCTCATCCTCATAAAAATACATCTCAAATTTTAATTTTAATGTGCTTTCTTAAATGAATAAAGATGTAATTACCTTGCAGAGACAACAGACTGTTACTAGATGATTTGTAACACACATTATTGGCAGTTGTGGCATCATTATGTCGCAGAAAGCAGGTGCATTTTCATCTTACAAAAAAAAAGACATTCGTTTTGTAGGTCTATATTTGCAGTGAAATACAGCCTATATGAACAATAACGGCAACGCTATAAAACATAACGTGTGTCACTTGGGTTTGTTTATTTATGCTTTTGCATTGGTTCCCATTGTATTGACAATCAAATGTAGGCCTAGTGCAGATCAAATCCCCTCACTGATATGAGGGAGTATGAAAGCTGCATGAGCAGTTCATATCAAATTCAGCTGACTGTGTCAACAAAGTGTCATGTCATTGTTTTTAGTTTGATAAAACACACAAACACAACAGATTCTCTTGTTTTACTGTGACATCGTGGAATAAAACCCAAACATACATTTTAGTTGCATTAAGTTATTGTTGTCTGACTGACTATCTTGGCTTAAACAAGTGCAGGGTTCTAAAGAACCTGTGTTATAACCTGTTTTTCCGTTGCATTTGTTCACAGATACATTGCAAATCAAAACAGACTGTTTGAAATCAATGACAACAGTCTGAGGCACTACATAAACCTCAGAAACCTGTAAGTATCATTCAGTTTGTTTGCAGTGCCTCGCATGGCGTCACAATGTCTTTGTAACTGATGACTCTACATCTCAACCTCCAACAGAACAGTGATAAAGACAAGACTGACGTCTATATCATCAGATGCATTTTACAACAATACAAGACTTCAATATGTGTAAGAGGCCTTTTAAAAAAAGCATCTTTAGATATTTCATTCATGTGCATGTGCATGGCCTTGTTTGGAGTTTGATTGTTTTCGTTTTTTTTATTGTAGAAATCTCAGAGACAATAACCTATCGACGCTGTCATGGAGAACATTTCAGAACTTCAACTCAACATTCCCGTAAGTGTCGCATGTTCATAAAACTGTCAGTTCTGTTCAGTCAAAGATGACGAGTTTCTCAAGTGCTGCGTTTGGATTTTCCAGACTCCTCCTGTCCGGAAACCCTCTGGATTGTGACTGTGAGAATTTGTGGATCAAACTGAGGCTCCTAGAAGAAGTGGACGGTCAAGATTTGACATGCATGGACGACCAAGGAGAGTCGCAGGCCTTCGCCACACTCACTCCGCCAGACTGCGGTAATGTGAAACCATGGTTTTATAAGCAATGCTGAGACAAGATATTGAGCGTTTAGAAAGACAGGAAGGAGAGGTCAAAACAGGAAGCCTGAAATCAAATAAGTGAAAGTTCTGCTCAGATGTTTAGTTGTGCTGTTTGCTTATTTCTCGCAGTGTTTCCAAAAGTGGAGGTCAACCCAACAACTGTGACGAAGATGCAGGGTGCTGAGGTCAAAGCCGTGTGCAGCGCCTCAGGCTCCCCTCCTCCTGAGATCGTGTGGAACCTCGATCTGCTCTCAACCCACCATGAGGTGAGCCGGTCCGCCACACAGCCTCATGTTTAACCACTTTTACTGGTCCAACACTTTTACTTTTTAAGTGATGCACAGAGCATGAGGCATCTTAGGAAATTTAATGCCTGAGGTTGAAAATATTACTCATGAGATGAGCTCAAGTTTCAGAGCTTCCTCTGTGAGCCAGAATAGGATGAAGGTCACCATGGAGATGTAGATCTGAGACTTGGACTCGAGTAAAGGATACGTTTGGTGATACTCTATATTTTTCTTATGTAAACAAACCCCATAAAAAGACCAAACCTATAATTACCAACTTGATCGTATTAAAAGCTCTGTGTGGTTCATTATGTCATTGTGTGAGCTCTGTTTTACTGGGTGATGAGCTCCTTCAGTGGTGGAGGAGGTACTGACATTTTTTTACATAATAAAATGTAACAAAACTACAGTGTAGAAAAGTCCTTAAGTAAAAGTATAAAAGTATTAGCATCAAAAAATAATTTAAAAACACTCATTATGCAGAATGGCTATTTAATAATAGCATCCATTATATTCATTGATTATTGTTGCATTAGTGTGTTCAGCATTTTAATGCTGCTGTTTGCTATAAACCGCTGAGTGGCTTGTGAATTTACCCGTGGGGATCAATAAAGTTTTATCTTATCTTTTATCTGAACCTTTGATAAATACAACATAATTTATTCATGGATTGTATTTTATGTAGTTTATCTGAATGTGCAAAGTAAAAAAAAACAAACAAACAAAGTTACTTAATCAGTGCAGTGGAGTGAAAAGTTGAATATTTTACCTGAATTACTGCGTTGTACTTTAGTGGGGTAGAAATATTAAGTTGAAAAAAACTGAAATCCTCAATTACCTTAGAATTATACTTGAGTAGACTTACTTAGGTATTTTCTGCCGCCATGTTCCCTCTTTACATTCATCATTTCTTAAATATAAAACTCCATGTTTTGCACTTCATAGGATCTGTTGATAATATGAAAAACAGAGGAGACTATTACTTTCATTCACTATACGTGGTGTAAATGAGTTACAACTTACTCAAGTTGTGCCGTCAGAATGTTGTAGCAGGTGGATCACTGTTTCTTGTACATGTACTAAAGACAGCGGTGGAAGAACTACTTACACCCTTTACCTAAAGGGAAAATTCACCATTTTTCATGTGGATGTTCAGTCATTGTTGATGGTGTTGGTAGTCAGCTGAAGCAAAAAAGTCCTAAGTTTGTCCTACACTGACAGAGAAAACTGAGTTTTCTGAGTTGTCCTGCTCACACAGCCGTTCTTGCAATGCCTACATGTACCAGAATGCATTGCATCACAAAAAACAGTACTTGCTGGGTCTCCAAGATTGTTATCCATCCCATCAGAGCATTATTTTTATGTAACATTGCATCGTTTTTAATAACAAGGGGTTTTTGGTCCACCAGAGCCAGAAAATCCTCTCAAAACAAACTTGGCGCTGGCTAGCCTGGAGTGGGAGGGGAAAGGAAAAGGGTAAACAGTTTGCAGTTCTTCCTGGAACCAGTGACATCATTGGTTACAGGAAGAACAAGAGATATTGAAGATATTAAATTCTTCCAAGACACACAAAGAACACTGAAATTTGTTGGGTTTCACATTTTACCCCTAATTCGGATAGATAGAGATAAGGTTGAAAACTGGCAGAATTGCCCTTTAAGTAAATACAGCAATCTCATAATGTGAGAATACTCCACTAAAAGTAGAAAAAACAAGTTAATGTACTAATTTTGCAGAAAAATGGTCCATGTCAGTGTTTTATTATTAAATCTGATGTTTTCTGATTAATATTGCCACAAAATTAATCCATATGTTGCATTTTAAAGCCAATTTTGACTACTTAGGTTGCTTAATCTACAGCAGTACATCATATTCAGTACGATCACCATGTTTGTAACGTGGCTGTCTTGTGAGAACCACATAAATTTAAAAGTTCAGCTTTTCATAAGAAAAACAGTCTGTTCTTAGTTGCATTTACCAGATGATCCACAAGTAAATTCAGCTAAAATAAAAAATGTCGAAATTTTGTAGAGAATTTGGATAACCCATAAATACGGATGCATGTTTGTTTACTGGACAGGAAGGATAGGCCTATGAAAAAATGTAATCTGAAAAGTAACTATTAATTAAAGCTGTCACACAAATATAGAGGAGTAAAAAGTACAATCTTTGCTTTTGGGATTTAGTGGAGTAGAAGCATAAAGTTGCATAAAACGCTCGATTAATGTACGTAGTTACATTCCAAGATTAGCATTACTCCAGCTTCACACACTTAGATGCATCATGTAAATAAGGATGCTGTGTTTACAGATTGAACCTGTGGGCATGAAGAGCAGCCTCACCCTGTCAGACCTGTCTCCTGATGATAATGGCAGAGTGATCATATGCAGCGCCGAGAACATGGTCGGTCAGACGGAGGCCACGCTGCAGCTTAATATTCTCTGTAAGGACTCTCACTTTTCTGTTATCACTGACTGTAGCTGTTTACCAACTATAGCATACGTCTAATTTCCTCTCATGATTGTTTAAATGCCGTCTTCTGGACTTTGTTATTTCCAGTGGAAGCACAAGGCTCCTCAGTTTGTTATCATTACTGTCTCTTAGCAAATCTTATTGACTCTCCATGTTTCCTTTCCGTAACTCTTCCTCATGTGAAGCTCCTCCTCCCTCACCGTATCGTCTGCTTGCTTGGTGCCACGTTTCTCCTCATGCTCCTCTTCCATGTTTTCCTGATGTCAGTGTTCAGTTGTTGTGTGATCAGTCTCTCCTCTCCAGCTTCATCTCCTTTTCTAAGCCCATAAACGTGGCTTTACTCCTGGTGTTAATTTTCCTATCGCCCCGTTGTTACTCTTCCTCTACTGTTCCTCCTCCTGTCAGTTGCCCCCACCATCCAGCAGCTGCTGGGGCCAGAGCGAGATCACCACTGGTGCATCCCCTTCAGTGTGACAGGGAACCCCAAGCCTGACCTGCAGTGGTACCATGAGAACCAGCCTCTGCAAGAGCAGGACTACATCCGCACTATGATCCACCTGTCCACCGAGAGCCAGTACCACGGCTGCCTGCAGCTCGTCAACCCAACGCACATCCACAACGGCGTGTACCGGCTGGTGGCAAAAAATAAGTACGGCCGGGATGAGAAGAAGGTCTCAGCACAGTTCATCGACCCGCCTGACATCGACCACACAGGTGTCAATGCACTCTTTTGGAAGGAGCTCATTCAGTGAGAAGTCTGTTTCTGATTATGACTTCTAACATTTAGTATTTTCTCTTTTCGGCAGAAGACTCCATCTACTACTGTAAGTAAAGACTCAGTTTTGTAAAAGAAGCCATGGTTTTACTTGCTAGCTTGATAATATAACTCTAAGCACAGTTAAGATGATCTATTACATGATGTCCGTCTGTTTCTTCTCCTATGGCGTGCTGCTGCTGCATCTTGCCTCCGCCCAGACCCAACAGGTAGGTGGTTGAATTTTTAGAGGACACACGTTTACACATTATATAAAACATGACTCTCATTACTTAATAATTTCAAATGTTCAGACAATCATTATGATTTTTTCAGACTCACCACCTCTGGATGACAGCGTAGCAGTAAGTGCCTCCATCAGTCCTGACCACTTGAAGCAGTGGCTCTAAACCTTTTAGCTGTTAGCATCGACGTAAATGAAGATGGACGACATGGCTCCACCTCTTCATACTGTACAAAAATGGAGCCAAAAAAATCCCTCACACACCTCACGCTAGTGACATCATTTGGAGCAAGACTCTGCACAGTTGTGATTGGCGGATGGAGCTGCAATATCGAGGTCCCGCCCGTACAGACCCCCAACTTAATTTTAAGTTAGGGTTTGCTGTTCCCCTCCTTTTTTTTTTTTTTTAGCAACAAATAACAACTTAGAACCAAAGTTTTTAAAGTGATAAAGACTGGAACATACACCACAATACTTACCTAAAATGATTGAAATCATCTTTGGGGAAAATTTATTTGATGTTTTGCTCTTTTAAGTTTGGCCCATGTTCTGTATGCTAACATTTAGGGGTGGGATTTATGACAGATGCACTGTATCCGGCCACCAGGGGGCACTTGAGATGTTTTGGCTTCACTTTCGCACAGCTGTCATGACTTCCATTTTAATTTATGTCAAAGTTTGTGAGCCCTTTAAAACGAATGTTTATTTGTTGAATGAATCATTTAGAAACAGTTCCGAACGTCCTGCTAATTAATAAATAGTTTTCTTTACAGGTGTATGTTGTCGTGGGAATAGCAGGAGTGGCCTTGACTGGCTGCGTTCTGATGGTCATCATTCTCAAATATGGAAGAAACTCCAAGTTTGGTATTAAAGGTGAACTTATTTAAATCAAGGAATAGTTTGACATCCTGGGGTAAAAAAAATTCTCATATTTGTGAAGATACAAATCAGCAGCTAGTTAGCTTGGTTTAGCACAAAGACGCGAAAGGGTGGGAAAAAAACTAGCTAACATTAGTTTCCTAACTTTGCTCTGAGCTAAGCTAACAGATTACTGGATGCAGCTGAATATTTGAATACATGAGAAGGAATCCCAGCTTCTCATCTGACAAGAATGCAAATTTCCCACAATGTCAAACAATTTCTTAAACAGCTATTTAATGGTTTAGAACGCACTATAATTTAACATCTTATAGTTTAAGTAATGTAAGCTTAAACATATTTACATGCATACATTCAACAATTAGCGATAAATCCTTCTATGGAGCATCTATAATGGCTGTAAACTGTTAGTTATAAGGTAAACAAATTCTTACAGTGTGTCATAAAACTTTTGTTAACTGTATATAAACATGTACAAATCATTCACAGGCAGGTTAAAAGGTTTTATAAATATGGCCGAAAACCATTAAGACATTAAACTGCTGCATTATATTATCAAGAGTTCATTAACTATTAATGCATAGTAATGGATGCTTTGTAAGAGACACACTATTAGATACACACATTTGTTTCATTAAACCTGCTTACAACTATATTAAGCCATTAATGATGTTTACATAGGCTATTATTTTAAAGTGCTACATAGGTTAAAATAAAGTGGTTTTGTTGCCTCAAAGCTCACTGAAGTTTTCATTGTATCAGTGTTAAAATGACTCTAGTCCTACTTTGATTTGATTATATGTGGATTTAGAATAACATCTGCCCATGATCATCTGATATTTTATTGTATTTACAAGTCCTTTATCTCTTTTCTTCCTCCTCCTCCTCCTCTTTATGACCACAATTGTTTTTTCCCTCTCCACTCGCCTCCCCCCTACTCTTCACTCTCTCTTCTCTCCACGTCCTCCTCCTCTGTGGCTCCCCAGGCTCCTCCTCAGTTATCAGTAACGACGATGACTCTGCCAGCCCTCTTCATCACGTCTCCAATGGCAACAACACCCCATCGTCCTCGGAGATGGGTCCAGACGCAGTGATCATTGGGATGACAAAGATTCCTGTCATTGAGAACCCTCAGTACTTTCGTAACTCCAGCAGCATGCTGAAATCTGACACGTGTGAGTTACCATCTCGCTCGACAAATGGCCGGTAACCCGGACCTTTTCTGATAAATCCACACAGGGGTCACCGTCAGCTTCCTGCTGCACCGTGAGAGCCCACAGACGATGTTCAGGAACGCAAGCTTGTCTGCAGAAAGCTCAGCTCAGCAGAATCAACCTGAGCGTTTTTCATTCTTAGACACACATTAATGTGGTTTGTTTTACTTCTGAGAAATTTTAAATGGAGCTGGATGGGTAATTAGCCAAAAAGTCAATTATGAACAAACCTGATAATTGTTTAAGTCAGTGATCAAGCACAAAAGTCTGATAATTGCTGGTTCTAGTCTTCCGAATATGTAGATTTTCAAAGTAAATTGAAGAATTTTTTTGGACTGTTCATTAGATGAATCATTCCATCTAAAGACGTGACTTTGTGCTGTAGGATACTGTGTCTGCCATTTTTGGCACTAATTTCAGTTTTGTTTTTTTGTTTAGTTTTTTTTAATAGAATAATTTATGAATTATTAAATCAAATCTTTAAAGAATATATTCTGTAGTTGCAACGCTGTCGTTGTTCTCTTATCCTGTGCAAATACCATGATGGTGTGAAGACGTTCCTAATTTTTTATTTTATTTTTGTCTTATTTTTATCTTGTTTCACCTTCATTGATCACCTCGGTCATTTTTCTCTTCGCTTTTGACTCTTAATCTCCTGCAAAAAGTGAATTTCCCTGGTTATAGTTTGTCTTATCGTAATATGGCATAGTAACTATAAATTATAAATTCCTGACTGAAAATTTGACTTAGTATCAGTAAAGACAGTGCACATTTTATGTACTCTGACCTTGAAAATGATACATCTGTTTCTGCTTTTAAGTTGTCCAGCATATAAAGAGACACAACATTGTCCTGAAGCGGGAGTTGGGAGAGGGAGCCTTTGGGAAGGTGTTTCTCGCTGAGTGCTACAACCTGACGCCAGACCAGGAGAAGCTTCATGTGGCTATCAAGGTACAGATCATCAGGAAGCATTTGCTCAAATAATCAATGCTCTAGTCCTTCAGTTAGTGAGTTTCATTGACTAGATGTAAATTCGTGTAGATGATGCTCTTCACCCTGGTTCTCTTGTCTATGTCACTTTGCCTTTTGTCAGACTCTGAAAGAGGCCAACGAGAGCGGCCGGGCAGACTTCTACAGAGAGGCCGAGCTTCTCACCAACCTGCAACATGAACACATTGTCACCTTCTATGGAGTGTGTGTGGAGAGCGACCCGCTCATCATGGTGTTTGAATACATGAAACACGGGGACTTAAACAAGTTCCTCAGGTACAATCATTTTGATTTCAAAAAGTACTGATACGTGCCAAAGGAGGTTCAACATTTTGGTTTACTTGCCTCCAGTGTTGCCAGATGGAAAATACGGCAATATCGTACTGCGGCTTTAAAATTTTTGTATTTTACCAAAAATCATTGGATGTTAAAAAATAAATAAATAAAGGGCCCAAAAACTACAAAAGCCCCGTGCACCATATTAATGTAACGGCACGGAGGCTCTGTCCTTTGAACACAACTGTGTGCTTCACACAACACAGTCAATAACATTCTGTTACACTTTCACTCCTTCCATTGTCACCCTTCAATACAAAAGCACCGGATCTACACACGGTGTCAGTGTTTTACCATAGGGAATCGAACTCACTCGGAGAAATGGCAAAATTATCGTACATTTGGTCTTTTTCAGCATTATTGATCATACATCGTACAGAGGGC
>JAPZDX010000011.1:16719856-16752795 GCA_029783625.1 Naso annulatus | reverse complement strand
GACACAGCCTCTGTACATGGGGCGCCTGCTCTATTAAACATTTTATTTTATTATTTTTCTTTTAATCAAATTATCTCAACAACTATTGGATGGATCTCAGTGAAATTTGTGTCGGATATCCCATGATGCCCAGAGGATGAATCCCAATGACTTTGGGGATCCTCTGACTTTTATCCTTGCACCATTAATAGAATCACATTTGTGGTTTAGAGTAACATTTCTCAACAGACAGATTTGGACTGTAATGGTAGCACAGTGTGTTTGTACATTCCTGTAAATACTGTATACTGCAATACTGATGGTAAGTGTTTGATTCTCAGACAGGTTGTACCACCAGAATGTGACCACACTGGGAAAGGCAAGAGATGAGTGGCTGAAGGAACATGTTAAGGCCTGTGAGGTGAGACCTAAACGACTCGTGAAGTTTGAATTTAACACACGTCATGTAAATGAGCTGAATGTTTCTGTCGTGTTTTTCCTTCACAGATGTTTGAAAAGCTGGCGATGGAGCGCATTAACTTTCTGAGAAACACAGTCTGGACTCACCTCAACCAGCTTTCCCAGCAGTGTGTCACCAGTGATGAGGTACAGCCTACAGTTATTACTTCAGCTGTTTCAATCATGTAATCAAATTAATAACTGATCAGATGAGCATGCATTATGTGAAACTGTATGCTCAAGGTCACAAATCCATGAAGATACTGGTTTGGTTTTCTGTCATTGCAGCAGTAAGCAGGTTGCAGTGAAAAGCTCTACAAACAAAAACACACAAATATGTCATTCATGCGGCTCTATTAAGTCTCCAAACATATCTGTAAGAACATGTCTTAATGTGTTAACTGTCTCCCTGCATGTGTGTGGGTGTTCATAGATGTATGAGGAAGTGAGAAAGTCGTTGGAACAGTGTGACGTCCGAGAAGACATCGAGCACTTTATAAACCTGAGGAGGACCGGTGACAAACCGCCAGGTATGAGTTCAGAGTACTCACTTACAGTATGTGTCATTAACAGTTAACCAGCGTGGGAATCCAAAGTACACATAGAGAGGAAGGTAGTTATCAGACAACACACAAGCAGACACTGTTTCGTCATTTGGAAGTTTGTCTACAGTATCAGTCTCTGTCTTTATAGCTCCTGTTGTTTATGAGAACTTCTACAGCGGTCAGAGGTCTCCGGTCGGAGCTCCACCCCCTCAACAGCCTCCACCTGTGATCAGGTAAACAAGATAAGGAATCTAGGAGAGGCTGCCACCTGTCTGTTCATCTGTTACTTAATATTTTATCCAGTTCTTCACTGTATTTTTAAAACACTAACTGACTGCTCAGTCCTCATTGTTGTTGGGGTTTTTTTTTAATTTACAGGAGAAGGCAGTTGCCTGATCCAGCACACAACAACACTGGTATGTTTTGTTTTTTACTTTAATAACATTTATAGTGTGTTGCCTGCTAGTCTAAGTCAGTGGCATTATAGACAAAAGTGCATGTTACGTTAATTTGCTATGGTGAAATACAGGGCTGCAACTAACGATTATTTTAATATTGATTATTCTGCCAGTTGTTTCCCTGATTAATGGATTGTTTATTCCATGAAATGTCAAAAAAGTGTGAAAAATGTTCATCTCACTTTCCCGAAGTCCATCATGACGTCTTCAAATTGCTTCCTTTGTCCAACAACAGCCCAAAACTCCCAGACTCCTCATTTTTCATCATAAATGAGACAGAAAAGCAGCAAATTCTCCCATTTAAGAGTCTAAACCAGCAATGCTTTTTACTTTTTCATGTGAAAAATGACTGAAACGATTAATCAATTATCAAAATAGTTGGTGATTAATTTTCTGTTGTTGCAGCTGTAGTGAAATAGTAAGGAGAAGATGGATCGGTTTGGTGGCTGAGAAAGCATACTGGTTAACGTGTTGTTAGCATGCTGTTTTGCGTGAACTGTTGTTAATATGCTTTTTAGCTTAGCATGCTAGTTAGGTTGACATGTTATTTAGTTGTAGCATTTTTGTCAGCTGACAGTGTCGGCTGATGGGGGGGGCTGGAATGTTATTTGCTAAGCTCAAATATATGACGATGGTTGTTTCTTTGGTGCTTGGTGGCGTAACATCATGACTGATGGTCAACACTAACCTGCGATTGAGTCAGGTGGCTTCACAAGGGGCGGCGCCTCAATACTGTTGCTTTACCAGCCAATTACTACTGCACAGACTCTTGCTGTAAATGACAATGAGGGCAGCACCTGTATCTGGGATATTTTATTTTTTTTAAGTGGAGATGCATCGTCTGTCTCTGTACAGGCAATGTTAGTTACCAGATGTGGCACCGTGCAAGTTAGTTTAGTATGTTGCTAGTCGGTAGTTGTTAGCTGTAGAGTTTTTCCGATACCGAGTATCGGAAAATGACTGCGATACCGCCAAAAATGCTGGTATCAGTATCGGCGAGTACGCCAGTCTGTGCACTGATTCGACACCATGTGATTTATTAGCCGCTAAATGGTACCCAGCTACTTCCTAGTTAGCTTAGATAGTGTAGTGTAAGGAATTAGATTTTTCTAGATATTTGTCTTAAGTTGCTGCTGCACTACTGTTTTATAATGTTATATTTACATATTTTTATTTTACTAAATTATGATTACACCTTACATTTTAAAGTAACTGTTATTTTTATGTGCTGGAGTCGGATCAGTAGGCCTACTCAGTATGTGCTACTATCCAAGTTTGGGAATCAGTATCGGGAGGGAAAGAATTAGTATTGGAACATCTCTAGTTAGCTGTAATACTATGAAGTCGTCTGCAAAGGTGACTGAAGGAATCTAAAAAGTTGACCAATTTAGTAAGAAAGTCACTTAGTCGGCCTCACTGTGCCCACCCAGTGGGCATGGTGTTATTTGCCTACATTTTTACAGCTAGAAACCATGAAACCATGTTCTTTTCTCTGCTAAAAGAGGACAAGGGTAATATCTAAGTGGTTCACTAGTTAGGCTACTAAATTAAGGCTGGGTCAGCTGATTAGTTCCTGCGTTTTCATTGGATTAAAGCAGAATGTAAAGGTTGTGTAAAGGCACATTCGGAGAGCTTTAGAGAATGGTATCAGAGGCCCAATGATACCGGCTGCAGAATCTACTGAAAAAATCAAACATCATGAAACACAAACACTGAGTGGCCATCAAAAATGTTTACCCCACTCATTTTGGTGTGTATCGAAAATTGTTTGTCATCAAAGATTACATTGGTAGGATTGGAGCTTGAGGCTTTATTTTCAACTAAAAAGCATCTCAATGCCTCTGCTTTTCTTTCTTAACCACGTCTTTTTGATTCTTGTTTTGTTTACAGAAGATACAGTCTACTCAACAGTGCAGGACGCTGGGTACAGCGTCATCCAATACTAACACAGAGCCAACAACTGGGGCAGTTATTGTACAGTTTTGAAGTGGACATGAAGATGAGACAAGTCTCATGACTTCCTTTGTGATTTCCTGTAAATGTGAGATCCACAAGACAGAAACGAGTGTCGTAAGTTTGTATGTGCTTATTTTTAGGTAACGTCGTTGAATAAGTCACTGTTGTTAACACAACTGCAAAATTAATTTTATTCTTTTGTTTTTATGTAGATTTGTGAAATCAAAACAGCTAAACTGAGGTCACTGCCTCGGTATTTTGATGAGAAGCACATTCTGTAAAGTTAGACAATAAAAAATAAAGTAAAATACAAAATACAGTCTGCAGTAACTTAATAAGTCAGTTTCATGGTCCAGAGATCAATATTTAATATCAAAATGTATAGTCTTTAACTTCTACATAACTGCATCTTAATTTATCTTCAGTTTTGTATTTATTTTTGGGGGATTGTGTTTTTTCTCGTTTTTTGAAGAGAGATTCACAGAATGTGTGTCATCTGCTGACTGGTTCTCATTTCCTCTTTGATGTGAAAGTAGCATTTTCGCTGACAGCCATACTGTGGTCGGTGATCACACAAACTCTTATTTATCTTCGGTGTGCTGTGTGCAGATTACTTCAGAGTTAATGTTTTTCTTTTTGCTTCTTGTCACTCAGCCTGCATCCTATCATTTTGAATGTCTAACTTCATGTGCTAGACAACAGGCTCATTTTCTTTTGTATGAATGATAAGTTTGATTAAGTTTTGTGTCCTAGATTGACGTTCAAAAAATTAAAATGCTGATATGTGATGATGACATGTGATACTTGTTGGAATTTTTGCACTTTTATTTTTTGCTTTATTTATGCAAAGAATGTAGTTTTAGAACTTGCTTAAACTTTGACTCAGTTTGAAACTGCAGAAGTAAAAAGCAAATAGAAATGGCATTTAAATGTGCAGCTGGCCTGTCGTTGGTTTTTCACATAAATAAAATTCTTCTCAGCACTCTGAGTACGAAGGTTTCTCTTTTAACAGTTTGTCTTACTTCCACAATCATTTCTAGCAGTTAAGTGCTGCCTTAAAACATTATTTTAGAACTGATCTGCTCTATTGTGAGGAGTGATACAACGTACCAGTGTTAGCTTGGACTGCATAAGTGCATCTCTAACATTATTGCACGGGTATGCACTCCTGTGTACATGTGGCTCATGTTTGTTTCCGTTCTATTTATTGATTCTTCTGTAAGGCAGAGAATTGTGTGCAGCACTTTAGAGTCCAAACAAAATTTCCCCATGGGGACAATAAAGTGTACCGTACGCTATTTATGTAACAATCAAAGACGCCTTTTATTTTGACATTCAACCGTGACAAAGTAAAAGATTCCATTAAAAGTGTGTACAGCTTTATTTCCTCCACATTTGGCAACATAATTTTCCCCTCTGTTTTCTCCTTCTAAATTTCAGCATTTATGTTTGCATTTTATATAATACATTCTTCCTCAATGTGAGTAAGAGTTCCTGGTAATCAGCTCATCTTTGGGATGGCCACATCTATCTGCTGCGTGCTGTTTGCCTGCAGGCGTTCAGTCTGAATACCAGAGCAAACAGGAAGCATTTCCTGCGTCTAGTCGTCCCCTGGACTGCTGGACGCTGAGGTCTGACAAGAGTGTAAGAAACGGTTCTGGTATGCAGGTTCTTCAGTGGCAGTCAGATCCTTTGGTGGTGCGACATTACACGGCATGCTCTGATTTGATCAGATCCAGAATAATTTGGATGGTCCTCTCACCTACAGCAATGAGAAAGGATCCGATCAGGTGTCTGCTTAAAAACTGTAATTACATAACATTCATGCGTTTTTATTCCACGTATCTAAAAAAATGTACATACCGTATAAAATTAAAATCTATCTGTAAACAATGAACAAGTTATTTAGCTTGAAAAAATAAAACCTAGAGCGTTTTCAACTGTTCCACCTTTAAAAAGTCTAAATAAGGAACAATAGCAACTATTCAAATTTGCAGATTCCATCTATTAACTGTCAGAATGGATAAAAACATAAGTGTTTACGTATTTATTTGGGTCCAACCAATACTGGAATTTTAGGGCCAATAGTGATTCTAATTTTAGGAAGTTAAGAAAACTCTGATACCTGATATAGTATTTTTTATAGGATATCTTAAAAAACAGCTCTAACATCAGCGCCTACTGAGGAACACTTTTGCAGATACCGATATACCATCGATTTGATATTAATATTGGCAGATCAGTGGGGTCCCAGTAATAAAACACATTTTCATCATGACTTTTTTTAGACACATGGAAGGGTAAACCGCAGGGCACACGCACAAACCACCATAGATGTTCTTGCAAGTGGGTCAAAAAACACAAAAAATACGTTAAAAAAATTAAAATTACATAAAGTGCTAATCTGAGTTTAAAAATAACTTCATGGGTTAAATAAACAAGTCACAACAAGCAGACTGGACCGTTGAGAGTTGCTGGAAAGCCCTTCTGATGACTTTAGGCAGAGGCAGGCTAGCACTTACCATTGACTACCAGTGTTTGAGCTAAGCTAACTAGCGGTGGGTGAGCTCTGTCCATCTTCCTTGTTACTGCGCGAGACTTACACAAGAGACTCACTGCAGTTGGCATTTGATTTCCAATCAAGAGACTCTAGTAAGAATTTCTTTACATTGTCAATATGGACTTAAAAACTGTTGTAAAATGCAAAATAATAGCATTTTAAACATGCAATAAAATTTTCGATTAATCACGATAAACTTGAAATTTAGGATTAATTACGATTAAAAAAAACAAAACAAAACAAAACGTTTGACCACCCTGAGTAAAAGCATTACTTGTTTGGAAACAGAAAGCCACTTGTTGTATTGTGATGCTTGAGTTTACCCTCCAGATTCATGCGAGGGTTCTCCAGCTTCTTCTCCAGCAGAGAGTCCATTAACTTCCTCAGGTGTTTGAAAATCACACCAATCCGTACAGGAGCCTTTAGGAGGGAACAACATGGATAAATTAGTAAACCTGCAAGAAGATCCACTTCGTTGATCTTCAGTGTTAACTGTGCATGAACACAACTGCCGCTGCTACAGGATAGAAGAGAAAACAGAGGAACCCTGATGACCTCTGACCTGGAAGTGGATCCATCCATCCAATGTGATCAGCCTCTCTCTGTGCTGAATATCAATGTCACCTCCAAACAGCAGCATAGGGAAAGGAGGTATCAGAGTGGTGTCTCGCAGGTAGATCTTTGTGTACTTCACCTGTGTATGAACATTTATTAGCACCAGTGTGACTTAGAAAAGCAGATATTACACCCACACGCGCTCCGTACCTTCTCCTGGTACAGCAGCCAGCCATGCGTCTGCAGGTTGCGGTTAACAGATGAGGGATGGACCTGAGCCTTTCCCTGAGGCGTCTCCACCGTGCAGGCCACTCGCTCGAGCACGTCCACAGAGGGGGTGACAGCAACGCGGGCCACGCTGTCGTAGAGCCCCGCAGTTAGCACGGCATTCAGGACGGAGATCTGCTGCTTGGACAGCGAGGTGGCCTGAGTCTTGGAGGAGGAGCGAGACAACCAGAAACCTGCCTGCTCCATCATCTTCATCAGCTCGTGCTTCACATCCTGAACAGAAAATAGAGTCAAACAAATGAGACTAGACATGAGGTGCAAAGGAGAGATAATCTGAACGTGAAACACTGGTAAGGATGTGCATGCACACGCGTGTGTGTTACCTCGATCGTGATGAGAGCTGTGCGATTGAGGAAGTGTTTCCTACAGTAGGACATTTCTGCTCTCTGCCCCTCAGCCTGTGACTTCTTCCAACTACCAGTATGACAGGTTAGCAGACACATGGGTCATCAGAAAAAAAGAGAGATAGAGCCATGTTTAACATCAAAAATACTTGTTTTCATTATTTAAAAAAATGTTTATTAAGGCCTGAATGATGTATCGTCTGCCAATATTACCAGCTGATATTGGACTTTTACAGACATATTGTATCAGCATTTATGCTCTTCAATATGTGCAAATATTTAAACAGTTTTTAAGGCTTTTTTGTTGGACAGGTGATAGAAAAAGGTGTAAGTATGTAGTTTGTCCAGCAGAGGGACATGAAAACCCCTGATTTATCACTGCAGTACTCTTGTAAAGAGCAGTTTACTGGTAGCAGTTGTTGCAGGGTTTTTGCAGCGATATCCAGATGAGATCAAACACTTTTTAGGTCTTTTAAATGCCACACGGAATGCAGCTTACCACCCTTTTCGTGATTAAAGCAGTCAAAGAAAGACTGAAAACCAGTAGAGATAATAAGAACTACAACTATCAAGTACAATTAATTTACTGACATTTTTGTTACATTTTTTTGTCTGTACTTTTCAACTTTAAATTGCAATATTTTCAAACAATTTACTATCTAATCAGCTACAGAGAGTTGAGGAATGGATTAAATGATAAAAATGACTAAAGCTTTTTTACATTCTTGCTAAAACTGATTATCAGCATGAGTCGATTAGCTTCCGAGCTGAGAAAATCAGTTCAAGACTTCCAAAGATCTGAAGGTATTTGTTAAATCCTTTAAAATAGCTTAATTTGCACTCCTTCAATTTCTTCTACTCTGGCTTGGCTTCTTTATTTAAACATCTTGGGAACGTTAAATTAATATTGCTGAGTGATCAATCTGAGAGGCCTCAAAGCTGCTTTAGGAAAATACATAGTCTGTTTTGAGTGAAGCCTTTCACAGTACATACCCCATGTATGCATTGTATATGGTCAGGTGATCAGAGTTGGCCAATGCCAGTGCGGCTTTGGCCAGGTTGGCTTCCTCCTTCCTGTTCATCGGCGTGGAGAAGGGAGATTTCTCTGCAATGGCTGCAGCGATGGTTGCCTGAAACAAATGTCGTATTAATACTGAAGCGAAGTTATGAAACTTATCATGATTCCAAAGATTAAATCATGACACACTATGAGTCAGTGGGACATACGATGGGCTCCAGGCAGCCGAGGATGGCTCCATAAATAAGCATCTTGCCAATCTTCACGTTGACAGGCAGACTTGCCAGGTGGTGACCCAGAGGGGTGAGGAGATGATTGTTTGGGTGACAAGCGCCGATCTTCCTCAGCAGGTTGACGGCATTACTGACCGATTGTGGCAGAGGAGGATCCAGGGCTCGGCTCAGAAAGTCCTCCGGGGAGCCGTACTGACATTTCTGTCACGGGGGAGAGGAGGCGGTTAGGGGAGGTGAAGAAAACATCTCAAACTGAAGCTTCAGTTATGCTTCCATGTGTTGAAAGTGTTTGTCTTTGTAAGTTAATTTATGTCTGTATTAATGTGTTTGGTCTATATACCATAATATGAAGGCAGAGCTCCTCCAGTGGGACCCGTAGTATCTCTGGAATGGAGTAATCCATGAAGGCATCAAACCTGAAGACGAGAGGGTTAAACAAGAGCAGAACAGACCAACACATGTCTTCAAACAGGAATACGACATGGAGTTCATTTTTCAATTTTCTGATGAGCTCACCTTCTATATCTAATGACTGCTTTGTGTTCTCATCGCATCTCTGACCTACATACCTGAACTTTGGGTAGAGTCTGAAGCAGAAACCATTTCGGACACGTCCTGCTCTCCCCTGCCTCTGGAGGGCGCTGGCTTTAGAAACAAAAGTTTCCACCAGAGAGCTCATTTGGCTGCTCTCATGGTACCTGAACAAAAGAGCACAGCAGAATTACTCTCTACAACCTATTTTATTATGTTTTCAAAGTTACTATGATTATTAGCCGTCCTAGTGGCAAAATTAATGTGTAATAACATTATTGTTACCATGTAACACATCCTAATGAGTTTGATTTAAATGATTTTTTCTGGTGCGAACATCAGGGCAAAACTGACTTTGCTTTGTGACTCCAAAAATGATCCACTTTCCTCAGATGCCATAAACTACTGTTGAGTGCTAAATAGCAAGTGTTAGCAGGCAAAAATATACCTGGGTAACATCCTTATGTTAGCACTGTAAATGTGAGCATGTTAGCTGATGTTAGCATTTTGCTAAAAGCACCGTCGTGTCACATACAGTCTCATAAAGATGCTAGCAAGCTTTGATTTGCTCATTTTTGAGTGAAGCCATGAAACAGATCCAGTAATTTACTTTTAATGAGAAAAACAGTCTGTTGTGACTAAATAGAAAATAATATCATAATAAATAATAGCATAATCTGGGTTTGTTCATGAGTGCTTACTTATTTTCTTTCGTCTTTCCAGTGTCAATGACAAACACGACGTCGGGAATGGTCACACCTGTCTCGGCAATGTTAGTCGACAAGACAATCTAAAAGAGACGCAAAGCAGAGCATTTGGGATTTTCAGTAATTATGTATATATTGATTCGATTCAGTTGCTCAGTCAAACTATTTCATTTTTATGGAGTACCAAAGACAAACTTCAATTAAAAAAAAAAAAAAAAAAAAACTAAAACAAGAAAGAAATCGGTTAAAGTTTGAGATTCAGTTCAAACAGCTTTATAAAAAGGACTTTGTTAAATCATATTACATTACCTTGATTGTTTTATTTTCTTATTTCTAAATGCTCTTTTATGCCTTATTCAGATGTACCTTTCTAACTCCAGCAGGGGGCACTGTAAAGGCAGCAGCCTGGTCCTTTGATGAGAGAGTTGAGTGGAGAGCAACAATCCTGAACCTGAAAGGTTCACAACCCACAGTGAGAATAATGGAAGTACAACTTGTGTTTTGTACTATTTCTTCTGTTTTTAATGGCCTGGGGCGGATTATTATAACTGTAAACAGGTTTGCAGCACATTATACTAGTGTGTGTGTGTCACCTGTTTCTCTCTCTGAACCTCTTGTCAGATGAGAGCAGGTCAAAGAGCTGCTGGATGTGAGCAAGACCTGGGAGGAACACGAGAACGGCTCCATCCACCTCTGCAAACTGTGGGGATTTGTCTGTCAAAACACACAAGAACAGAAATTTAACAAGATCAAACGTGTACGTGTGCGTGCTTTCTGCTGAGTTAAACAAGTCTGATGAGGTGTCGTACCCAGGTATTCAATGAGGTCGACCAGTAAGTCCATGTTGATCTTATTCGGGTTCATAAACTGCAGCACCTGCCGAGTCCTGCTGCTGAAGTGGTCGAGATCTGGACCCAAGTCCCAGCCGGAAGAGGAGTCCCTCACGATCACCTCCTGCAACAGACAGAAGCGGGTTGCATGCATAGATAACACACCACTGCAGTATGTTCTGTATTGATGCTGCAGGAAGCCAAAGTTACCTGGTGCTGTAGAGTCTTGCCACCTTTTTGTGTGACAGAGACGCTCACTTCCTCTTCCTCTTCAAGAATTTTCTGGCAGTATTCCGAGTCCTTCTCCAGGATGTATCCCGTCTGCTCCACTATGTCCTCCAAGTGGAACACCTGGAAGCACAAACAAAAAAAAAAAAGGCACTTTAACTATTATCATGTCCATGTGCCTTGTTTAAAACTTGATGTAAACATACTCTATACCCTTCCAAAGCCTTCAAGGTAAACAATGGGATAGTTAAATTAGGTTCGTTCTACAAGTAAACACAAACCAAAGCTCCTCTTACCTCCACTGGGAAAGTCCTGCCAGGGATGCTGATCACTGGGCAACGGTTGAAGTAGTTGGAGAACTTGTCGCAGTCCACTGTGGCGCTCATGAGGATCAGCTGCAGGTCCGACCTCCTCATGACAACATCTTTCAGAATGGTTAACAGGAAGTCGGACTGGACACTGCGCTCATGGACCTGAGGAGACGGAGATAAGGAGGTGGATGAGATGGACGGAGATGAGTTAGAACAGGCTTTCTAACTCGCTGTTAACATGTATTTACTTTGTTGATTAATCGTTTTTGGATTGTTGAGGATTACATAAAAGCAAAAGGCTGATATGAACTGCAAAACAGGAGATAAAGATGCATGTTTTGGGACGAGTAACAAGAGCAGCTGCGTCAAAAATCAAGTTCTGATCAAATTAAACTACAATCAGCAGTTGAAAATGTTTTCTTTTCTGCATCCTTTCAATGCTCAAACATCAGTGTTCATCAAATTAAAGGGGAATTCCAGTGTTTTTAAGCCTGGGCCCTATTTTTACACGTTTTGGTGTGTTGGTGTCAGGTGTAAAAATGCCAAATTTCGCCTTTATGCACTTGCCACAGTTGAATTTTATAAGTTTACCCAAAAATGCAAACCATTGTGATTTTTAATTAGACAAAAAAATGGCTCTTATAAATGATTAACCTGAGTGTGGAAAGGACAAACATAATATGGCATAACAATCTGTAAAGACTGTTTGTTAAGCACCTCGTCTACGATGATGTGCGTCAGGGAGCTCAGGTGTCTGTCATGCTGCAGTTTCCTGAGCAGAACTCCAGTAGTGCAGTACAGCAGGCGGGTCCACTCCCCAGACTGATTCTCCATCCGGATCTGATACCCACACAGCGACGACTGAAACATGATTTCAACATGAAACAAGGTTATTAAGGCAGGTGACAGTGAATCCTAGCAGCCTACGTTACCACATGGTTACGTAGTAAGGCCTATCAAGCTTTAAGATGTTTCATTAAAAATGGATTTTAACCTTCGACCCCGGTCCGTCCTCACAGCCGAGCTCCTGGCTGACTCTGCAGGCCAGGCTCATGGCAGAGATCCTGCGGGGCTGAGTCACCACGATGTTGCAGGGCTGCGCCTCTTTGCCTCCTGTCAACAGCTCCTCCAGGAGGAACTGAGGGATCTGAGTACTCTTTCCGCTGCCTGTCTCTCCGGCCACCACAACCACAGGGTGGCGCTGCAGAGCCTCCAGGATCCGATGCCGGTGCTGGAAGACAGGAAGCTGCTCTCGCTCTGCCTTCAAAACAAGATATGTGATGAATTATTTTGGTTCAGATCATGCATCTTTGAGATCGAAACAACTTTAAAATGGAAAACTCTTATAATCTTCAGTGTGCTTACCTGCAGTTTGTTGGCCAGTGAAGACTTCTTCAGCTTTTTTAAGAGCTCTCTGGCTGCCTCAAGTGCTCCGGCCCCTTCCTTCCTCCCTCCTCTTCTCTCACTCTTGTCCTCCACTTCTTCTCCTCCTTCTCCAATATCAAGAGCAGCCAGGTTCTCCCAGGACTCTTCGGGCTCCTCATCCCCAGGCTTCCCCTGCCCCAGCTGCCCTTGGGATCCAGATTCCCACACTTGGTTCTGATTCTGCTGCTGTTTGAGTCTGGTCAGAAGCCGGGAGATGAACTGGTCTCGAGGTTTGTTGGCAGCAGTGCGGCTCTCCTCCTGTTTCTGCTGCTCGCTGTCTCTCCACTCCAGCCACACATCTCTGTAGGTCGGAGGGAGGAGCTGGTGCACTGACTGAGAGTGAAACATCGCAAGCAGTGTGAGTGAATTAGTTATTAGAGGGAGTCAATGTGGGGTCAAGCAGCACAGATAAAACTGCATTACCTGTCCTTTAACCAGGTTGTAGAGTGCCAGCGTGGCTCCCAGATGCTGAGCCTGCATGCTGTCCTCAGTCAGGATCGTTGGACAAACCTCAAGAACATCATCTGGTCTTTGAACACGAACCCTGATGGATAAAAAGACATCAAATTATACTAAAACGTTTCTTAAAATGTCTCAAATAACACCACAGTCTATTACCATTTGTGTGGATGTGACTGATGTAGCACAAATAGTTGACATTAGTGCTGCGTGAACAGTTCACCGGAATGATTTGCAGCACACTGAGATCCCTCCAGAGCTACATTTAAAAAAATGTATGTCCATGCATGTGGGATAAAGAACGCAGAAAATATACACACACACACACTGACACACACACACTCACTTGCATCTCCAGTATCTACCAGCAGCGACCTTATGAAAAGCCGGCGGTGGACTTTTGGGCAGGTTCTTTCGGACCCAGTCGATGAGGAACTGTTTGGGGGACTTCCCCGTCCAGCTGCGAGCTGTGTAGTCAAAGTTGCGAATGTCCTTTGGCTCATTCTTTTTCACAACTGCAAAAGAAAATGGAACAAAGTGATCAGGAAAAATCGGTGGATCTATAGTGAAAGAAAAAATGCTCAGGCTTGTTTTGCGTTTCTTTGAATCAATCACAGTCCATCCTGGCTATGTTAAGCTTGAATCAAAGCAGAATGTTATGTTTTATATTTACGATGTCATCTCAAAGTCACTTGATGACTGAATGGAACTTTACTTATTTGGTTTTTTATTTGAATTTTGTTTTATTTATTTGTTTATTTGAACCTTTCTCTGCAGGAGGATTCTTCTCTGCTTGTTCGAATAACTTGAAGCCAAACTCCTCTTTGTCCTCGCTGACAGGAAGTGCTTTCTTTTCCTTTTGAGGCACGTCCACCACTTTAATAGCCGGATTGAACATGGGGTGCGACTCCAATTGCTTCATTTCTGAAAACATAAAGAAACATTTGCTCTATAGGCCAAAAGTGAGCTAAAGGAAACTGTTAAATCTCTGCCTGTGTGAGTTAAATCTCACTCACCTTGCTGAATGATGCGTATCCTGTCCTGTGCCGTCCTCTGGCCCGCCTTGTCTCCTTTTGTCTTGGCGGCAGCTGCCATTTCTTTTGCGTCATACAGTTGAGCAGTGAGGATCAAATACCTGTCGTTCTACATAGCAAGATGTGACACAAGAAGTTACGGCATCATGCCACCTAATCAAACCTTTACTCAACTATCACAACTCGATGACTTCATGTAAGAAAAAGAAAAGAAAGTAAAAAAAAAAAAAGCAAATTTCCAAATATTCTAAAAAATTTACTTATATATTTTTTATTTAATTATTTAATTTGGGATCTACGTTGTTTTCATTTTACTTACTGGATCAAACTTTTCATCCAGTTCAGGATTGCGTGCATTCTTCCTCCCTCCTTCCTCTTCCTCCTCTTCCTCGTCACTGCTCTGCTCTGCATACCTTAGGATCCAGTCCTTAACGCTTGCAGCTTCATCCTTCTCAGTTGCCTGTAAAAACCATCCCACATTTATGGTTTTGATTTAACGTAACAGTACACATCTGTCTAGCACAGTCACACTTTAATATGGACACACATACCTTGGTGGTCTCTTTGCGGGCGTTGGTGGGAGCTTTGGGGCTCAGAGCGGCAGGTTTCTCCTGAGCAGGAGGCTGGAATCTGGGCCTGTTCTTCTGGCTCTCCTCCTGCATCTGCTGGCTAAAACCTTCTGGGAGCTCATCTGGTTCACAGGCGATAAAGTAAGAAAGTTAGAGTTTTTACAGCCCACTGTACACTGTGGTAAACAGTGACGACATCTTAATGGCTGCTGACGCTCTGTTACCATCTTTCAAATTGAGGCAGAGCCAGTCGAGAGCAGAGTGGAGGTCTCCACCATACAGCACACTGCTTTTCATCGCCTCCTCGATGTGTTCTCGCTTAAAATTGAACTTCTGCAGAGCTGTGTAAAGGTCCTGCCACCACAAACAAGACAATGTCAACTTGAATTCAACATGTTATGTAGTAAACAGAGTAAGAGGGATGATTTTTTTTTTAGGGCTTTACCAGCAGCTTCTTGCTCGTAAGCCTGCCTGATATGGGTCCCTTGTCCCCATTCTCCTCTCTGAAGTCATTGATGAGCTTGATGATCTTCTTCTCCAGGTCAGCTTGGATAACAACCTGCATTAAAGAGTCAAAACTCTCTCATTGTCAGCATATTTAAAGTTTTTCAGCAAGAAGTGGACTTGACAAAATGGATGAGACTTGTGACTGACTTAACAATATGTATATTAGCGTTTACAAGCTAATCAGAAACAGGATACAGCTGCAAAAATTACAGCATAGCGAAGATAAAATTCATATTTAGTACTAAACCAGTGACTTACTTTCAGAATCGACTTGTCAGAGACTCCACCGGTGTCAACCTGGGCAGTGTTTGCAAGACTGTAGGTCTTAGGAGCTGAGAGAGGAGAAAATATACTGGTGTTAGTTAAAAGCAATGTATGATGATGTTGAGTCAGATTTCATATTATTAATATTTTATTTTTGATTTCATTAGTAGTATGTCATGCAGATTAGGCTGCACCAATCAACTGCTTTTCAATAATTATTAGATTAGCTGTTAAAAATGGTTGAAAATGTGTCATGTAAAGGCATGTCAATACAAAATAGCCTACCTGACCTCGATGTTTGTCTGTCTGACAAACTGAATACACAGCAGCAAAGTGTCATTATATACTACAAAGAAGGGGGCATTTGTGAAGACGTAATCTTAACTATTCTGATATTTTTAAGTACCAATTTTCTTTGGTTTTGCAGTGACATATACACAACCCTGTAAACACACAAATAGATGACATAAAAATGCAAAAAAACATGTTGAGTACCTCAGTATGATCGCCTATACAATATAAAACTATGACATAAACCTCAAACTACAGCCTGAAAAATGACGGCAGCTTTTCAATTGTACAGGCAACGTCACTGTGTGAAAGATGCAGTGATGTTAACGTTACTGAATTAATGGCAACAGCCAGCCATCATATCACCTTTTGATTTGTTCTCTTTTGCTGGTTTAGCCACTTTATTGCTGGCTGGCTGTTTCTTCGCCTCCTCCGCCACGCCGTTCCCCGCTACAGAGGCACCAGTCCTGCCCGTTGCTGCTGCCGCCGCCGCGGCCACGGGAGCAGCCGCTTGCGCCGCCGATTTCTTCTTCTTTCCACCCATAGTGTCGCCAAAACACTGCCTGTCAGTGGCTCCTCTACGCCGCTATGGGATGTCAAGTCATACACAAAGTCTTAAAACCTGGTGGCTGCGAACTGAGATCAAAAATTACACTAACGTGTATTTTTTGTCGGTATTCCTGTCGGGCTGACTTACTTTTGGACAGCGCAGTTGCCGTACCGGAAGAATTACTAGGTAGCGACCTCGTGTTGTATTGTGGGAAGTTTGCCCCTAACAATCATGGCAGACGCCTTTGGAGACGGTTTGTTCAGCGTGTTTGACGATGAACAACAATCTTCAACGAGCAAAAAGATACCTGCTTCACTGGCGCCAGATATAGGGTAACTCTTGGGTTTTCGCATATGCATTTCGATAATATTACGTCGCTTGAATTAGAAGTTTTCATTGTCCAGGGAACGTGAACGTAGCATCACGTCGGCTCGTGCTAGATAACGTTAGAAGCTAACGTTTAAGTGAACCTGCTGGTTGACTGGTTAACTCGTAAATAAAGTACCACATAACGTAAAATTATCTAGTTGTGCTGACAGTCTTTAACTCCAATAGTTTTAGCTTCGTTTTGTGTGTGTTACTTCATATTTTCAGCCTAATTTTGTGAGACCAGCGGTTAAAAGTTTCAGACATCAACGTTAGACAGCAGTTGGTCAGTAACGTAGCGTTGTCATGTTCAATTAAACACAACTTCTGCATTTGTGCGTTTCTCTGTTTTCCAGGAAAGTTGGAGGAAAAAATGGCGCTGACAAGGATGCTGGTCCATCGTCCCGGGGCAAGAGGGAGGCAGACAGCGACGGGGGAGAGGAGGTGGTGTTTGGGAAGAAACCTCGAAATGAGACCGTCTCTGCTAACGACGTGAAGTAAGATGAATTACATTTTAACACTGTGCTGATGTAATTATGGCCACCATATTAGTGTGGATTACACACATACCCTCCAAGCAATGTCAGGCACAATAATCTAAGCACAACACATTTCTATGTATTATTTCCATGTCATGCTATTTTATGCATTTTAAATGGAAATACTGTTTATTTTTCTCAACTGTATTTGAACTGTATACTATAACACTATATTATAACAGCTATAACTCCATTATAACGTCAGAGTCATTCTTAAAACTTCTAGTTCTCTGAAGTACATTAAGCTGATATAGCTTGTGTTTATTGCTTATGACAACATTTGAATGCAGGGCTTTTATTTCTCATAGTTTACACAGAGATGTTGTTATGTTTGCTGAAGAAAAGGAGCCGAGTGCTTCCTGAAGCACTTGAAATGATGCCATAATTTAACAGCACAGCAATAAGCATTACTGTCATGGAAGTTACGCCTTTCATGTATTGTTGAAACAGTTTTATAATTCGATTGGTTCAACTCTGTCATTTAAATCAGTGAGTGTTGTGAGGAGGAATTCTGTCTTGAGCTGCTGCATAATATGTTTTGAAGTTACTGTGCAGGTAACAGGTGTTTTGTGTACTTAAGTCTTGCAGAGTTTATGCCCCAAGTGAAGGTGGAGCAGGTTGAGACTGTGGAAGGATGCTCGCACGAGGTAAAGACTGCAGATTTACAGACGGATGACAAGTAAGAGGAACAGTTTTTCTGTTGTTAATGAAAATATCAAAAATTCTGTCTTTGATAACAGGTCGCTTTGCCTGCCAGTGATGAATATAAACCACTGAAACCTCGCGTGGGGAAAGCAGCAAAGGTATAATGTGCCTTTAAATCTGGTCCTCTACTTGTGGAATTAATTTATTTTGTTCTGTCCAGTTCGTAATCCAGTTGCCTGAAATAGATACTTAAAGCATTTGTTGTTCTTTTTGAAATATCTTGAATGTTTAGTCGGTTTGCAAGTACGTGTATTACTCCAAGAATGTGTGTCCTTTGTTTTGACATGTCTTGCTCTTCTTGCAGGAATATCCCTTTGTTCTTGACCCGTTCCAGCGTGAGGCCATCTTATGTATTGACAACAATGAGTCTGTACTTGTGTCAGCTCACACATCTGCTGGCAAGACTGTCTGTGCTGAGTGGGTATCTTTGATAAACATGGAATCATTAAAGACTTTTTTTGTGAACATTATCAGTGAAACTATTCATCAAACTTACGTTTAGTTGCATTGTTGACTACGGCAATATCAGATTAAAGATCTAACCTGAATCACTATTTAATCCTTCTCTGGTAGATATGCCATTGCACTGGCCCTCCGAGAGAAGCAGAGAGTGATCTTCACTAGTCCCATCAAAGCTCTCTCCAACCAGAAGTACAGAGAGATGTACGAAGAGTTCCAGGACGTGGGATTGATGACCGGTGATGTCACCATCAACCCTACCGCTTCCTGTCTCATCATGACAACAGAGGTGAGACATGGGAGACATTATCAGCCCCCCTCCCTGCACACAAAGACGGAACAAAACAGCACAATAACATGCTAACAAACCAAAAAGTGCATGTATGGGAGGAACTCAAAGAAAATCTGGAAATTTTAGAGTTACACAACTAGTTGCATACCCCATCCTATAAGAATAGTTCCATTTGCTCTGTAAAATGACTTAATATATTTTGCTAATTTTGCTAATCTTTGCTAACGTGAGAGAGCATAGGATCCCAAGTTTTGTTAAAATTTTTAGAGCAACCCCTAATACTGTACTTAATTTTCTTGAAGTATAGGAAGGACATTAAGGGCGCACTCACACTAAGCACTCCATACTGTACCGTGCCTGAGCATGTTTGACTCCCAAAGTCCAGTTTGTTTGACTAGTGTGAGTGCTCCGTTCCATGCTCAAGCACGGCACGCTTTGTCTGCCCTGGCACAGTTGGTAGAGGTAGGCTTCAGTACGGTATGGATGCACGTGCACAAGCACGGAGTGCCGACATCGCCGTGGCTGTTGCGGAGGATTCACCTTAAATTCAGGCAGACAACAGCATACAAAGGCTGGATAAAGAGCAGCATAAAAATTTGAGACTGTCGTTTAGATCGCGAATACCAGAGAGCAATTGAACAGTGTCATTTCAAGATGAAAAAAAATGCAGGTAAAAATTTGGGTCTCACTCCTTAGATCAGGTTGCTCTGGCATGCTCAGGCGCAGTTAGACTGGAGCAATGTGAGTGCAGGCTGGCGGGTGAGAGGGGAGAGGAGACATTTGTGCTTTGGCACAGTAGGCAACAACTGGGCCAAATGTGAGTGCGCCCTAAGTCTTTCAGCCTAGAATTAGGAGAAGGAGGCCTTTGATCCTTCCAGTGAAGTAAAATATGCCTGCGGGCTACAAGAGAGGCACAAGCAATAAACTTGCTCTCATTTTGAGTGAAACAGGTAAATTTATCAGGAACACGGAAAGTAGAGATCAAAGAGCCAGGAACCACAGGTCTGTTGAGGCCTTTTGAAAGTGTATCACAGAAAGAGAACCGTCATTATTAGCTTAGACAAGTATCTTTTATATTTAAGAAGGGCTCTTTGAAAAACGTGCCTGAGGATGAGTATGAAGCAGCATGTGACGTGATAAACGTTTTTTCTCTCAGATTCTAAGGAGCATGCTGTACCGAGGCTCTGAGATCATGAGGGAGGTGGCCTGGGTCGTCTTCGACGAGATCCATTATATGAGAGATGCAGGTGTGTACAGAATGCAAACAGCCCAGACACACCACAACAACTGATGTTCAGTCTTTTTAAGGGTGATGAATTAAAGCAAAACAAAAAGAAAATCCCTCTGTTTTGTCTGTATTTCAGAGCGTGGCGTGGTGTGGGAGGAGACCATCATTCTTCTTCCCGACAACGTGCATTACGTCTTCCTGTCCGCCACCATCCCCAATGCCCGACAGTTTGCTGAGTGGATTTGCCACCTACATAAGCAGGTGGGATATTTTGCTGGCAATATTATTTGTAGTTATAAAGGTTAAGTTACTGTGTCATGGGGAGGTAACAATTATCTTGTCTGTATGAAAGAATCTGGATATTATTTATTTGTTTTTTTAATTCATAGTTACAAAATTAATGACATATTTCTGCTTCATGCTTTCTGTAGCCATGCCACGTTGTCTACACAGACTATCGTCCCACTCCACTGCAACACTATATCTTCCCAGCAGGGGGCGATGGACTCCACCTGGTTGTTGATGAGAATGTAAGGTCACCCACAAACTGCACTCACAGGGGTCTGTCAGAGCTCTTAAAAACAGTTGGACTCTCTATTATAACTTTGCATATATTTATTTGAAACAGTGATAATTTAATAGCCTTGATGCATACACTCTGTGTGTGTGTTTTGCTTTTCTTCAGGGAGACTTCAGAGAGGACAATTTCAACACAGCTATGCAGGTACTGAGAGATGCAGGGGATACTGGGAACAGCACTGGAGGGGGCAAGTGGGACCCAAGAGGACGGAAAGGAGGCACTAAAGGTGTGTATGTGTTTGCATGCGTGTCAGTTTTCAAGGTAAAAAAGTGTTTGTGTCATAAATTCAGTATTTTACATTGGACTTTACGTTCATGTGTACTTAACATGTATTATATCTGTAGGTCCATCCAGTGTGTTTAAGATAGTGAAGATGATCATGGAGAGGAACTTCCAGCCTGTCATCATTTTCAGCTTCAGCAAGAAAGAGTGTGAGGCGTACGCTCTGCAGGTGGCCAAACTGGACTTTAACAGAGGTGTGTGTATTTGATTTACACCTGCAGACATATAGACAGCAGTCCTGGTGGTGTTGAAACTTTGATTCAAAACTCACTTAATGCACGTGATATATTTAAAAGGTATTTTCTAGAGCTGCAAGGGTTAGTTTGTAATAGATTTGAAGATTAAAAGAAAATTATTTGTCTGATATTCTCATCAGGAATCCACAATTGTTTCAGACAGTTTTTAAGCTGAAATGCAGAGAAGTTATAATTTGATGCATTTCGTTGATATACCTGATTGTAAACTCTGCAATTTTAGAACTGTTGGTTAAACTAAAGCAGACATTTAAAGACAAAATGGCCATTTTTTTACTTGTTGTTTGGCATTTTTATGGACGAAATTGTGAATTTTAGCTGGATAAAGCTGTTCTATTACAGGCTGTATTTTTACTGCATTGATCAAATATAAATATACACTGTTAGCATTTAAAACAATAAGTTTGTTTAGTCAAACTGTTGGTGAGTTGGTGAACAGATTTAGACGGGGCAACATGGACTCATCTTGATATTTTTAGGCTGAATACTTGATAAATGTCTCAGTGTTTTCCATGAAGTGAGTTAAATGTGTAGTTGTAAACAGGGCTGGATGATGTGGACAGTATCAAATATCAAAATATTCTGACCAAATACCTCAAAATTGACTAGGGCTGCAACTAATGATTATTTTCATTATCGATTAATCTGACGATTATTTTAACGATTAATTGATTAATCACTTATTCCATATTATGTCAGAAAAATGCTAAAAATGCTCATCTCAGTTTCTCACAGCCAAATGCGACGTCTCCAAATTGCTTCTTTTGTTCGAACAACAGCCCTAAAACTCCTCATTTGTTTTCAGAGATGACACAGAAAAGCAGCAAATTCTCACATTTTAAGAGGCTAAACCAGCAGCTCTTTTTACTTTTATATTTGAAGATGACTGAAACGATTAATCGATTATCAAAATAGTTGGCGATTAATTTTCTATTAATCGAGTATTTGATTAATTGTTGCATCTCTAATATGGACATGGCAATAATATTGTAGGTGTGACTATTGATGCTTTTAAAAAATACTAGCCCAATGACAGTTTTTAAAAAAATAAAAAATAATCTGGATGTAATGACGTTAGAAGTTGAAACAATCTAAGTAAGTTCAGAAAATGACATCACTTTCCTGGAAAGCAGCCTTTATAGTCAGGAAAAGGCCGTATTTGCACCATATCACGATAGAATGAAATCCAAATGCCAAAACAAATATATTATTGTGACAGATTCCTCTGAGTGTTAGGGAGGGAGTTGAAATTAGGCAAGCGAAACCTTTTACCAAAATGTTGCACTGCTGGCAGGCTGAGCTGAATAAACTCTCCCTGTGCAGCCCGTGCCATGAATATGGTGTATTGTGCCTGCACAGCTGCTGTTTGGTAGAGTGGATGAGCAAAGTTGCTCGAAGAGGACAAATCTCTGCGGGATGGGAGACGATCCAACAGTAGATTGAGGTTGGCTCATATCTGCCTGCTTCAGGCTTTCTCACTGAAATTAAACACGACGTTTTATGAAGTCTTACACAGGAAACATTTCCCTCCCTCATCCTGATTTGTTTTCTCTACGTTATGACATTTTTATAAATGAGGAGGTTTGTTTTAATGCTGAGCTCTGGCAACGCTGCAGCCCTCTCTGTTGTCATTACTGTCGAATTTTTCATAAATATTGCAAAAAAGGGGGGAAACTCTGCCAAAGATAATTTCTGATTTTCCAGCAGCTCCAAGTTTTATGAGATTTTTCTTGAACAAGTTTTCTTAGAAAATGAGGCAGATTGTGTCCAGTAATAGCAGTCATTAATTTCAATGGACTTAATAAAATTTCACTTGATGAGGCAAAATATTTAAATGTACGACTTGCAGAGGAGTCACATTAGTTCATTGAGATCTTTAGTAATTTAGACAAGAATCTTTCGTGACAAAATGTGAGTGAAAACTGTATCACAATGTTTTTGCAAACATCATTGCTCAGAGTGACCTTTTGTACAAACCCAGTCATCCTCAGTTTAAAAGAGTTTCTATCATGAATGTTTTTCTTTGCTTGTCTGTCATTTAGAAACTCACAGGGACCAATTCTCTCGAGCAAACAGTTAACAAGCCGGAGTGTTTAAGCAGCATGTATGCAGGCAGGTTGTTAGTGGACGAGTTCCTCTGTTTGTGTGTGTAGGTGGGTGATAATGAGGAGAGGGAGCCACGTAGCTCTCCATATCCCCCCCCCCCATTCCCTCTTCTTTACCTTCTCTGCTTTGTGCTTTCTTTTTCTCTCTGTTCACATCTTTTCCTCAGTCTGTTATTGTGAACACTAAAGACAGGGCCCCTCCCCCTTCCTGTGACATAGTTTCTGGGCAGTGTTTGTGGAATGGCAGCGCTGTGTTGGAGTCAGGGGACCAACTGGTGCCGAAACACAAACCAACGGACAAAGAGCAGAACTGCAGCATCAAACAGACAAATTATGGACGTTTTGTTGGATCATGCAAAGACCCGACAGGTGGAGGTAGTGAGATGGCGCTGTTGTGATGCTGACCTGCAGCAGTAGTCGTTTTTTTGGTTGTACAGCGTTGTCACAGGCACTGATGATGGAGTCTGTCCATTCAGCAGCCACATGTTTTAGCAATTACACGTCCTATAGCTGTGAATTTGGTTTGGATATTCTTGGTCCATAGAGGATAAGTTTTTATGATGTGTTGACCTCAGATCTGTTGTCCCTCATTAAGTCAAAATGTAAGTCAGCCTCCTGGGGCTACATGCTGAGATTTATTAGCCCCCTAAATTGTGTAATAAAACGGTGCTTTGTGTTACGCATGGAATCAAATTGATGCATTTTTGGATTTTTTTTTTGGACGTGGACTCACTGGGCTGACCGTTCCTGTTACGTTTGCGCGTGTGTGTTCATCTGCTGGTATTGCTTTGTTATTAAACCATTAAAATAAATACTATTACTATTGACACTGAAGTCACTTGACATCAGTCATCAGACCTTGTGGAAGTCCAAGATTCTGACTAACACAGGCGCACAAGAAGGAAGGTTTCCCAGAATAGTTTCATGAACAAAGAAGGACCTGTGACTAAGTTTACACATGGACAGAGATTGGAAGAGATAGCCAACTAGCCTCAGCAACAGTTAATACAATAATAACAGTGATGGTGGCACTGCTTGTCTGGAGCGACTTTTTGATGTTTCTAACCTCAGCTTCTATCAGTGGCTTTAAATAGAAATCTTTCATCAGTTGAACAATCTGAATATTTGTCAATATTTTTGAAAAGCTGAATAAGAAATCTCATAAAATGAGAAGAACTGCTCTGTTGGAACATTTGGCTGTTAGCTGTGGCAGGTTAACACAGACTGGCAGTAAATGCAGAAGCCTCATTTTCTTGCTCAGTCGCTGGGTAAACTTTCCCTTCAAGCAGTTCCGCGAAAAACTCTCCCTGTTGACCAGATGAACCACACGTCAAGAGAAATTACATTTGATGCAACAGTCTAAAGTAACCCCAGAAGGTTGTGAAAGTTTGTGAATGAGTGGTTGAGTCACAGTGTTTAGGATGTAAGAAATGACTTTGGGCTAATGTTTAGAACATTTTGTGAACAGCTGTGAGAAGACGACGTTGAGATGTGCAACATTTTGTTTGTTCCAGATGATGAGAAGCGTCTGGTGGAGGAAGTGTTCAACAACGCAGTCGACTGCCTTTCAGACGAAGACAAGAAACTCCCTCAGGTGAGGACGACTGGCCTCTCTCACTCCCTGAGCTCATGTGATGTATTTATAGCCATCCACGTTCGCACTCCCGTTTTTGAACCCAGCGTTGGCTCAGAAATATGCCCTCAGTGTTTCCTTCAGTTATTTTTTGCCAGGAGAATACATTAAAACTGCCTCAATGTAAATAGCTGCACACACAATGTAAACACAGAGCTCAAACACAGAGCTCCTGTTATTGTGCCCTGCTGTGCTGAGTCACAGTATGAAACCCAGCCATGCTGAGGTAATAGTTGTCAGCGGGCAGACCACTACAGCGTGAGCAACAGCAAAGCCAACCGTACATCACACTTTTCCACTATGAGGGTTTGATGCTTCTGCACTCTGGCTCTCTGGTGCCGGTGGCTGTAATCGTTTGAATGAACTGCTGAATTTTCAGGGCCACTTCATTTTAGAAACATTTTCTGCAACACTAATCAGCCCCTCAATGCTCTTGTTGTCGTTCCTCAGGTGGAGCACGTGCTCCCGCTGTTAAAGAGAGGAATAGGGATCCATCACGGAGGCCTCCTGCCCATCCTGAAAGAGACCATAGAGATCCTTTTCTCTGAGGGCCTGCTCAAGGTACGACCGCCTCTGCGTCAGAGTTACTGCATTTACTCGCTTTGCAAATAATGTTTTAAGGAATAATCACCTTGCATTGTATAGAATTACCCAAACCCTGTGAGCAATTAAAGGTAACCTGTGAAGTTTTTGGCCACGAGTAAAACTGTGGAGCTGTTTTTGTGATCTGTGTCCCGCTGCCAGTATGAGTCCGTTCCTTTGATCAACAGTCGGTTGCAGCAGCACACCAAGAAATCTACCAGTGTAACAAAGAAATGCAGTGAGGACTTCTAGCAAGCAAATGTGAATGTAAACAATGCAGCATTAAAAACAGTTTTAGATTAGAATCCTCATGAATTTATAAAGGATGAAAAGTCTGAAAACATGCATGACTTGTAAGTCGTGTGTGTGTGTTACCTCTTACATACTTGTAAGAGGTTTGAAACTGTGTTAGTGCCTGAAGTTTTCACACACTTCTTACTTTTATTAAGATTTCCTTCTTCCTGAAGAGCAGCAGTATTTTGTGTTAAGTGCATCCCAAGATTTACTGAATAGATCACTATCCTTTCTAAAAAATGTCTTTCTAAACACACATTTATCAGGCCTCAATGCACTCAGTGCCTTCTGATAAGAGACAGAGTGTTGCTATAAATTTAGTTCAGAAACTCCCCAGGGTGACTTTTCAAGCTGAGTCGTAAACAAAATTGTAAGGATAATACTTTGAGTTCGTGTTAATGTTGACTTTTTATTCTCTTCCCAGGCCCTGTTTGCTACAGAGACATTCGCCATGGGCATCAACATGCCGGCTCGCACTGTGCTCTTCACCAGCGCACGCAAGTTTGATGGCAAGAATCACCGCTTTGTAAGAGAGCGCGCACACACACAAAGAATGGAGACATACTATGACCACTATTTGCTTAATACAAACCCGGGCCCTAACTTTAAGCGCTGACTAAAAATAACCAGCTCTTTCCCAGTATGGGACTCAGCTTTTGTCCCCTGCCATGCTAATTAACTGGACATGCCTGAAATGTTCCGAGGCCGAAGTCACATGCAAACACAAACACATCGACACAGAGTTATTGGCACATGATAAGTTTGTCAAGATTCCCTGCAGCAATGTTTGTTTTTATCCTCTCTTTCTCATCATTTCATGCTAATCTTAACAAGTACATTATGTTTCAGAAATGCAATTTCCATAGCTGTGACTGTGGTCACATATGAGCGGGAATTTGAGACAAAAAGTGTAGTTTATGTTAACCAGGCCCACATTTGGGGAAAAAAGCTGCTATTTAGCCCGTAAAGCTCTGATATGAGAGCTAAGTGAGGCTAATCCCTTGTTAACTGCACCTTCAATAAGCAGCCAGTAAAAATAGTAAAGCTGCTCATAAACAGTGCTATCTCTTTAAACCAGCGGCTCTGCCCCGTGTGCAGTGTGGGGTTGTCACTCAGTGTGTTGCTGCGAGGCCTTTATAAGGTCTTCAAGTGCTGCAGCTCGCATCGCCACATAAACAGCCACGTATTGTTTATAAGAGCTGGGGGCTGTGTGTGTGGAGCTGCTGTCACTTAGAGGCACCCTTCATCCTCACTTCACACACACGCACACACACGCACAATCGCTTTGAGAGAGTGTGAGTGAGAAAGGAAACTGCCCTCCAAGAGGTTCATCAGGAACATCTGGCGCGTCTGCTCGTGCCAAAGCTCCACGCAGGCACTCGCAGATTTAAATACACACGACTCTCATTCCTTAACACACTGTGGTTCGAATCAAGAGCTGAGCTCATGGCATTTCTGAAATGAGGGTCAGGTCATTTCAACACAAGAATATTCTTATCTACCTTTTTTTTTTTTTTTTTTGGTAACCATTTTTATTGTTCGTGGAGCAGTCGATATGTGGAGTTTAATCAGAGCCATTTGCAACATGGAAATGAGTCCTCAGAGGCTTGAGGAAACCTCTTCACGCTCTTTCTCACAAGAGCTCTATCATCTAGATTTCTGTTACTGCTGCAAATATTTGGCAGGGCACTAACTGTATAAATACCTTGTCTTTTCTCCAAAACATTTTTGTTTTATTCCCACTCAAATATGCAATAAATTCTCTTATATGTTTCAACAGTTTTTCCGAGGAGTATAATTCTTTAGTCTGTCATCAACAAATTATTGTGCACATTATATTACAACTACAAGAGGCACTCACTAACATTTTTCTTTCCTCTTGATGTCTTGTATGTTTTCATGTGATGTAGATTACATCAGGAGAGTACATCCAGATGTCTGGGCGAGCCGGGAGGAGAGGAATGGACGACAGGGGCATTGTTATTTTCATGGTGGACGAGAAGATGAGTCCATCTGTGGGCAAACAGCTGCTCAAAGTATGAATGCCGCTGCTACTATTCTTTTGAAGTGCATATTTATGTTATTTTTCTGAACTGCTTGTCAATGATCACCTCTTAGCAAAGCCCTTCAGTGCTGTCTACACATTCTTCGCTGCAAGAAAACCCCCTCTATTCCATCAGTGAAACATTTTCCCCTGCAGAATGCTGAGAATGAGTTTGAATGTTGGAATGGAAATGGTCAGAATTCTCTGAGGATCTTTAGGCTCCAGCAAAAAGCTTGACGACAGAGGCTCTTGGTCTTTCATGTGTGATTTGACACATTCGTAGCTGCTGTAAATATGTAGCTGCATAGTTTCTGGTCAGTGTTGTGTCATGAAACTCGTGCTGAACTCACGGGGTGACTTGGAGGAAGCGGTTGAATGTTGTGGTAGTGGAGTTTAGATGTTGTAACAGCAAAATCCTCCTCACTGTTTAATGTGGGAACTTAAGCCTGTATTTATTTACACCTCATACCATCTTGACGCTTGTAGTAAATGCTAGCAACATAATCAAAACACACAATTAGCCCCGTCTGCATGTTATTAATAAAATAAAGGATTTCTTTTTATGTTTATCGTTTCTCTGTGTGGTTGTCATTGTGCCGTGCATGGCTCGGCAGACCCTTTGAACAGCGCCTTCCACCTGACCTACAACATGGTGCTCAACCTGCTGCGAGTGGAGGAGATCAACCCCGAGTACATGCTGGAAAAGTCTTTCTACCAGTTCCAGCACTACAGGGCTTTGCCTGGTGTTGTGGAAAGTGAGAATTTTTCCTTATTTACTACAGCTCAGTCCAGACTGGAAGAGAAAGAAACTTTTACTCTAGATTCTCATCATACCGTGATATCTGCTTTTGTGATTAGTGTGTATTTTAGATCTCACAAACTTTGTGATTACACCATTTTAAATGACTAGTCCAGGAATTTTTTTTAGCCTTATAAAACAGTTTTAATATCGGCACTTAACGGACGATATGTATGCCGATACCGATATCTCTGCAATAGGCCTATATTGGCCGATAATACTGGCAAACCAATATATCAGTCGGGCCCCAGGCCCTTCCCTCCAAGCAACTTGAGTCCGCCGCTGCCTCAAGCTGTTATGCAGGCTTTAAAAATGGCAAACAGTTCTGTTTGCTGATGCATGCTAAAGGCTAAATTGCTTTGCACTGCTATGACTGCAAGTCGACACTGATTCCACAAAGATCTCTCTCATTATGAAGGATCTGGTATGAATTATTTTCCGTGTCAATCGGTTCAAGTGTCAAAAGCCTTGCAGAGATGCTGAAATGAAATAATTTACATTGCCTGTCCTAGTTTGAACTTGAATGATTTTTGCTGATTTTTCTGTGCAGAAATAAAAAAGTATGAGGAGCAGTATCATGCCATCGAGATTCCCAATGAAGAGGCCGTGGTCACCTACTATAAAATCAGGCAGCAGCTGGCCAAACTGGGCAAAGAGATACAAGAGTTCATCCACAAACCCAAATACTGCTTGCCCTTCTTGCAGCCTGGGCGTCTTGTCAAGGTAGATTCTCTCACACAGTGGCAGTTTGAGTATAGTAATTATAGATTTTCACATCATTTAAAGTCTTGTTGTTTTGCACCTGCAGGTTAAAAATGAAGACGATGACTTTGGCTGGGGAGTCGTCGTAAACTTCTGCAAAAAGTCTAATGTGAAGGTAGGGTGACGTCACACTCATGTGAATCCATTACGTGTGCCTGAAACTAATGTGCATTTCCCCATTTAGACCAGCACAGACTCGGAGCCGCTGTATGTGGTAGAGGTTTTGGTCCACTGTAGTAAGGACAGTGTGAAAGATGCCGCGACTGAGGCTGCGAAACCTGCTGCGCCAGGGGAGACTGGAGAGATGCAGGTGGGCGCAACAAACACAAACACACACCTGCCAGCATAAAACAAACACGAATATGACTACATTTCTCTGTTCTCAGGGTGACTAATGCTCATGTTTTCCTACCAGGTGGTCCCAGTGATGCTTCATCTCCTCACTTCCATTAGCTCAGTTCGTCTTTACATCCCCAAAGACTTGAGGCCCTTTGACAACAGACAGCTCATGCTCAAGTCCATACAGGTACAAAATGCAGCCATCTTGAAGGGAAAAAAATTGGTAAGACTCATCCAAGATTATTATCTTATTTGTTCTTCCTTTTTCTTCCCGTCCGTTTATTCTGTCTGCAGGAGGTGCAGAAACGTTTCCCAGATGGCGTCCCGCTGCTTGACCCCATCGATGACATGGGCATCAAGGACCCGGCTCTGAAAAAGGTCATTCAGAAAGTGGAGGCCTTCGAGCACCGCATGTACTCGCACCCCCTGCACAGTGACCCCAACTTGGAATCTGTCTATTCTCTCTGTGAGAAGAAAGCTCTGGTAAGAAACTGTAAACTGTGTCTTTCTAAGGTCTGCTATGTGGAAAAACCCTGATAAATGTCAAACCAAAGACATATTGCAGTTGGTTTTTCTTGCCATTGAAATATGAAGCACTCAGATCTTTCCTTGTCTCCTACATTGGCTACCTTTTGTTAGATTACAATCAGTGACCTCTCGTTGTCTTTTCCTGCCAGGCTTTGGCCGTGTGTACCCATACAAACACGGGAAGGAAGTGAGGCCAATATTCCCACAGGACATCATTCATTAGTTATAGATCAGATAACAGTATTAAAAAAAACAACTCATAACACACAAAAAAAGTCCTTTTTATCAAATGTCCGTGCAGTGGATATAAATGTGTTGTGTTTACTAGCAGATAACAGCCACACTTCCTGTGACTTTTCTTATCAGCAGGTTTTTTTGCAAAGCAACAGCATTATTCCCCTACAAATGTAGGACTTTGCAAGAAACAGTCGAGAACATACAGAGGACACAATGCACACTAATATGCAAAAAAGGAGGCTAATGAGAAGTTCATTAGTTTTGCAGATATGTAGTCATTAGCCAAAGTAGTTGGCAAAATAAAAATGTTGACCTGGTGATGGCGCTAGATGCAAAACAATTATCAAAGATAAAGGAATTCATCCTGAGGAGGCATGAATGTCTGCACCAGGTTTCAAGGCAATACATTAAATAATCGAAATATTTCACACACACACACACACACACACACACACACACACACACAAATGTTAACTTCATGGAGTCACTAGAGGAAATGTGGGGAGGGTGACCAAAGTCGAGAACAATGATAAGAAGTTAAGCTTGTGAAAATAAAACAAATATTCAGTAAAATAAAACAGTCGCTACACTTCCTGTTGAAGTGAGAACAGTCAGTCCCATAATAATTTATTGGCGCCACTGTAAAGTGTGAGAACAGTAAGAATTATAATGCAATAAGTGTCATCTTTTCAAAATAAATTCAAAGCCCGTCTGTACTGTCCTCTTAATAATTTAGCACGATGATTCTGTGTTTCTACTTTGCAGAATGATTAAGGACCCAGTCAGGCTATTCAGGTCAATTCATTACAACTGGACTCACACCGAGGAAGTTAGAAAGTCAAAGTATGATGGATGCACAACACTCACATTAGTTTTACCTGTTGAGGGAAAAGCAAACCAGACCATGTTTGACAGTTTGCATAAACATTTACATCCGGCTTTGACTGTGTGTGTATTGTCAGATGATGGGGTTTTACAGTACAGCGTTGGCTGGATTACTACATGTTTGATTTGCTGAGTAAGAGATTAACCTGCTCCTCTGTTAGCATCACTAAATCCCAGCAGCTAATCCTCGGTGTCATTTGTGCAGCTAGCCTCAGCTTTGGCCTTTTGTTACTACACCTGCCTTAGTTGTACATTTTGGTTCTTGTTCTTTGTGGTGAAGCTTTTTAACATTTTCTCTTGGGAGCATCAGAAGAATTTTCTTCTGCACATGTGATAGTTTTCTTCATTATGTTTCGTGCAGCCACCAGGACACCAAGTTAGGCTCCAATTCGTCTGAAATCTAAATATAAATTTCTCTTGAGTGATGAACCTTGCTGGTGAAATCTCTGCATGTGTTTGCTGAGGGGTAAAAGTTGAGGTGGATAATGAAAATCACTGAGGACAGATAAACATTTGCCAGATAACTCCAATACTCCACTCCATCACTATGACAGGAGATTTAAAGTTTGTAATTATCTCATGCTCAAAGCAGCTGTCAGCTGTCAGTGCATTTACTGATATATATCTTTTCTAAAAACCTCAGAAAAAGTTCTGCGAGTTCACATCAAGTAACGGTTGCATGGTTTAACTGTGTGTGTGTGTGTGCGCGTGTATGTTTTAGATCGCAGCAGACGTTCGAACGGCCAAGCGAGAGCTGAAGAAAGCACAAACCGTCCTGCAGATGGACAAGCTCAAGTGCAGGAAGAGAGTTCTGCGACGCCTCGGATTCGCCAGTCCCTCTGATGTCATCGAGATGAAAGGGCGGGTCGCCTGTGAGATCAGCAGGTAAGGAAGGACAGAGCATGCACCAAGCAGACACGTTGTAAAAATGTTGAGATAATATTATGATTCTCATATTTTGTAGTTTTTTTCCAGCCTTTATTTTTGAGTTGTTTGGTTTCTGCTGGATGAGTAAGCCCTTTTAAATGAGTTGGCCCAACTGTCACTCGAGCCTGCAGCTGATTTACTTGCACACAATCATTACTGCGGTGACACAAACTGACAGCAAAGACGGAGACGAACAAGGAGGTCGTTCAGTTACAAAGCAATAGTCTGAAACTACTTGTTGCACAGGCTGCGAGAAAAAAAACCCCGTCAAGACTTTACTTTTGAAACTGCTGTGTGGATAATCTAATCAGCGAAACATGATGATTTAATAATATCCGTGGGGGAATTTGGAGAATCAAATCATTCAGTGTCGCAGATGTTTTTGGATATTACTTTTGTTTTTTCCAAAGTTCCAGAACAGAAGATGCAGCTCTCCGTTAAAACTGAACTAAATGTTTTGTAGACTAGAAACTTTGAGTATCTTTTGATGTCTTTAATTTTCTAGAATCCGAGTGATTTACCAGTTACAGCCGGTATTATCAGCTGATACCTGCCTATTGCAGATACACTGGTATCAATGTATATGTTCTCCGATATGTGCCAGCACTAAAACAGTTTCATAAAGCTGGGACAGGCAACGTTTGAAAATCAAATTAGCTGTAGCATGAGATTCCTTAGTAAACTGGTCCGTCTCAGCTCGACTCAAGCCGGCTGACGGCATTGCCTGCAACTCAGCTTGTCAGGTCACCAGAGGCCAGGTTTAGAATGCAAAGCATGTCACTTGTTTAACAGCCTATCAGCTCAGGCACTGTCACCAGTTGCTAAGAAGTAGGAACACATGCTCTGAAATTACCACAATTGGCTGAAAATACCCCATCACGGTTTGAATGCAGAGCAGAGCAGAGGTGCAGAAGTGTTCAGACCACCTGAATTACAACATGCTGAAAGGTTATTGTGGAATTTTAGCACGATGACACCAAATATAAAACGTCTACCTC
>JAPZDX010000011.1:16699821-16715025 GCA_029783625.1 Naso annulatus | reverse complement strand
TAAACACCACACACTTTTCACAAAATAGCTTTACCTATGAGATATTGTGTTTGTTTACATTTTGTCAATATTCAGTAAACTTCAGAGAAAGTACAGCAAATGTGTGACGTTAGTTAAAAAGAACATCTGTGTCAAAATCCTTCTTCACGCTAATATTCAAGCTACGAAGGCAGCACCTGTAAGGAACTATTTTTCCAGGCGTAATAACTTTCGTCTTAACGGTTTCTCTCTCTCTCTTTCCCGCTCAGTGATTTTTGACTAAATAAATGCAGATGTTCTCTGTAAAAGGGTGAATTACCTATACCGAGGAACTTTCACGTCCTATGGTGTTTCTATACCGTTTCAACGTAACTGGCAAATATAGACTGGTATTGGCTTCGAAAGTGCTCAACTCATACTCGTACAAATAAAAAGTCTAGTCAACATCACCTGAGGAAAAAATAGCAAATTGATCATGAGAATCATTGTTGAAGATGTGATTGAAAATGAGATCTTTCATACAGTCTGAAATTAAACCTGATTTGTTATTGATGATGTAGCCTAATGATTAATAACTCTTTATTTCTGTCTCTGCAGGCATAACGAAGATCAAGAGAGACATTGTATTTGCTGCCAGTCTCTACCTATAATGAGAGAAAATACTTCTATGTTCATTTTCAGTTCAGATTAACACTGATGGATCTCTTTGGTGTCCTTTGTGTTAGTGTCATTTTATCTCAAAGGGGCAAAATAATGTGCTGTTAAATCCCAAAGTGTTAGTAACATTGGCTTTCAGTTTAAAAAAAAAAAAAAAAAGTAATGTCCTTCATATCAAATTTCTGATCAGTTTTTTCAGGACATCTTACCTGAACTTTATGTCTCGAGTCGATTTATCCATGAGGATGTGAGCAGTTTTCATTCAGGTGAAGCATTCATGTGACCACAGGACATTGCATACTCATGCTGTTTTATTTTTATTTACAATGAGCAAAGTGGTGCACAATATGACAACTTATTCTCCTGAAAAGTAAACAGCAGTCATGCTTTAATTTTACTTGATGGCTCATGACATAATACATCAAACACGTTTCATTTGTGTTCATGTTAATAAGTAAAATGGCTTTATTCTTCCTTTTTTCCTCTTACTCTAGACATTTGTACATATTTATAACTTTTTTTTTTTTTTCAATAAAAGTCTGTATGGTGATTTTGTTATTACGTACAGATTATACAAAAGTACATAGTTGTCTGTTCACTTGATGTTTATATTAGTTCTTAGATACACAGGGAGCTGTGATAGCAGCAGCAGTCCAGCAAAGGCAACACGGGACTCAAACTGACCGTCTACTCTTCAGGTCTCAGCACACATGATACAAGTAAAGCTTTTCTTCTCAACTAGCTACAAGAATAAGACGGCAGTGGCAGTGACCTGGAGTCAGCAGCTCCGGGGTGACGCAGTGTTAACCTTCTGATCTGGGATCAGCTTTAGCCTGCACATTCTAGCCGTGAGAAGCTAGCACTCCTCTTATAACCAGCCCTTTAATTAATACTGGACTTTAAGGCAGCAAAGTGATGAGGCTCGGCCGTCTCTTGCAAAACTGATCCTAAATCAGATCCTCGAGCAGACTGACTCCAGGTCAGGAAAAGCACAAAGCGAGGTTACATTCACAGGTTTCCTCCCTCCCCGTTCTCTCCCTCCCAGCAGTGGTCAGACCCTTTAGTGGGTGCGTGCAGTAAAGTATTCCCACCGGCTCAGTAGATAGATACATGATAAATTGTTGGTTCCTGCCCTTAGAGAATCTCCAGCCCCCAGTCAAATTTGTCTCGGTCACTTTAAAGTATCTGCAAGGCTTGGACTCACAGTCTCAACACTTTCCTTCCAGATGGAGAATCTGGGGACGAAGACAACAAATTGCATAAAATGATAAAGTCTTAAAATCTGAACAGGCCTGAGGTGTAGCTTCCAAAAAGCGGCTTCTGTGATGCTCAGTCACCATGTAGTTTCCTTGAAGTAACAATCAAGTAGACTGTAAATTCATGCAGGGTATTGAAGGAGAATTTTCGTGAAATGGAAAAGCGAGAGAAACGGGAGTCCTGGGTGTGCGTTTGGACAGAGCAGAGGTCATCGTCCTTCACCGCTCCATTAGCTTAGTTGGGACTCTAAAAGTGGTTTCCATTAGTTGGTGTCTCCTGCAAGGTTGTGTGTGGGATGTCCGCCTTTTTATGGGGATCTACATATGGCTTGAAAAAGTCAGACACGAAGAAGACCTGCAAGATAGAAAGATTTTTATTCATTTATTTTTATATATATATTTTTTTTTAATAAAGGCATGGATGGGAGGGAAGCTGAGCTATTTGGATCTGGGCTTTGCTTAAAAATAATTATTAAGGGTGATGAATCAAAAACAACTCTATAGAAAGCTGACATTTTGGGAAATATAATTTCCGTGTCTTGCCCAGAGTATGAAGAAGAGATCCGAACCAATCATGTCTGTATTTTAGTATGAAGCTACATCCTTAAGATGGTTAGCTTAGCAATAAGATTAAAAATGAGGATAAACAGCTAGCCTCTATCTATTGTAAATGTAACAAATATGCCTACCTACCTCTAATGCTCAAAGGTGAACTATTTCAAGCACATAAACCCAGAAATATTATGTTTTGCATTTAATTTACGTGCTTATAAACAATGGAGATGAAACTAGTGAATTACTGAGCTCTACAGATGCTAAGTGGGCAATTTTTTAGCCACGCTATCAGACAAGACTCTTAAAAAATCTAATTTTTAAATCGGATTCTTTTTATGAGTGATGAGTTCCTCCATGTTTACATTCAGTTTTAATATTACACGAGAGGTTGATATATTTTTATTTTTGACTTTCGATGCTAATGCCAGATTAGAGCCTCACTAAGCAGCTAGCCATAACCTGTAGCATCTTTTGCATGGACAGACACAAGCTAGCATTTTCCCCTTGCTGCTAATCTTAAACGTATTCTGGTTGTAGTTTTACATACAAGAGTTATTGCTTTTCTTACTGAACTCTTGGGAAAAAGGAAAAAACAAGGTCCCTGGTTCAAATCTGGATGAGGACTTTCGTCTCTCTATCGCTCAAATAAAAGCAGAAAATGCCCAACATCTCTTAACAATATGAGAAAGCAAATTGTCAAAAATGCCCAACTGTTCCTTTAAATGTAAATGTAGAATTAAAACAAATCAATTACCACTAGTAAAGCCATGAGGGCTCCCTGCAGGAGTCCAGCCAGCACGTCACTCCAGTGATGTTTATAATCTGACACCCTGGAAAATCCTGTGTACACCGAGGCAGCAATCAGGAAGAACTGGATTGTGGGTCTCAGCAGCCTCGCCCATTCAGCCTGGAGTCGAGCTTGCAGGTAGAGCTGAGAAAGACACAGACGTGCTTTAAAATAAGGAGCAGCTATGTTTAGAATCAGTGACGATCATCATAACAAGGAGAATTGTTGTTTTGGTAGTCTTGTGGGTGTTTGCAGCGGGCAGTGGCAGGAAAATTAGCTGCAGTGATTTGCGGATGACTCAGTGCATTTCCATTTCTACTGCCATCACCACACAGGAGGAAAATCTCACTCAGAAAACTGTCAAAAATGATCCAGAATTTTTTTTAAAAAGAAAAAAAAAAACTTTTTCCGTGGTTCAAGTCATCAGCCTTGATATTTTCTTCCTCCTCTCTCTTCAAAGAGGTGGACTTTGTCACACTGACCTTACATAATCAGTGTCACTGATGGAAATGTTTACTTCAACACTGAAACTGTTCTTTGGATGTGAGGGCAAAATCTTATGTATTAAGTAAATATCAATCTACCTCTGGAGCAGGATGAGTTACCTAAGACTCTGCTGAACATCATGCTCCACTGGCATAAACCAGGTGTTTGTTTATAGTAAAAACAGGGCGTTTCTGTTATTTTTGTTTCAATCAGACAAACAAGCTTAGCCGCTCTATCCAGATCCATTTTTGCCTTCCTGTCACACTTGATTTCTGACGCAAACCCTGTTGTTTAATGGGCGGATGAAGAAAAGAAAAGCACTCCAGGGTTTGTAGATATGTTCATGTTTTAATGTCAGCTGCAGTTTCTTGACCTTTAACTCCAAGCAGAGGGAGAGAGAGCTTTATGCTGGTGCCAGGACTTTGTCCCTGTGTCTATTTATATCAGCTGTTGTTGAATGAATCAGCGGCCTGTAAAATTTATAAGAGCCACACAGTGAAATCGGACCTGAACAAGCAAAACAAAGTGTACTAAGATGCTGCCTTTCTCTGAGCAGGACAGAGGTTAATTTAGATAACAAAGGTGTAAAAATGTAACCATAAAGCACTGCAGTTACAAGGTGTTAATCCATGTTTTACGAGGTAAAATTATTTGCTGTCTTGCAAAGAGTTTAGATGAGAAGATTGAGAGTCAGGACTTTGTTAGCTTAGCTTAGCATTAAGACTGGGAATGGGGAGAGCTATCTTGCTAGCTCTACTCTTTCTGAAAGTAACGAAAAATATTTTTTGTATGAATTTAAAAAAACAAAAACAAACAGCATCTCAATTAGTGAGCTTTAGAGGTGTTTGTAGGTTACTGTCGGCCAGAGCCAGTTCAGCTGTTTTCCCTGTTTTCAGTCTTTATGCTAAGCTAACATGCAACATGGCAAAAGTCTTATATTGAAAGCACTGGCTAAAAATGTTGGGATATTTGTTTATTTGCTTTTTTGGCGGAGAGTTAGGTGAGATTTACGATACTACTATTGTATCTGTCTATTAAATGGAAGACTACAGCCAGGAGACTTTTAGCTTAGCTTAGCACAAAGACAGGGGTAAACAACATGATTGGTTTAGTCCAGAAGTTTTAAAATCTGCTTAACCAGGTACTCTTCGCTTATGAACAAATATCTTCTTTTTAAATCTCTACAAAATACAATGGCTAAAAAGGACAATTTGTTTGTTGTTAATCTTAAATTAAGCTAATTCACTGCAAGAATTAATTCCATATTCACTCAACAAACATACATATCATAATGTTCATACTGTTACATAAAGACATACAAACATAGCATAGCTATGCAGCACAGCTGGTTTAGCTGTTTTCCCTGTTTCCAATCCATATGCTAAGCTAAGCCAACACTGTGTTTGTAGTTTTATATTTAAAGGACAGAGGCATGAGAGTGGTGTTGAACTTTCTGTCAGACTCTTCGCAAAAGCAAATAAACATGTATTCCAAAATTTGGATCTATCCCATTTAGCAGGAGTGATCGATACCAACATCACATTTGCAGAAAAACTCGATATGCCATTTAAAATGAAAACCTTTGCATAAATGTCCAGAATATCCAGTTCTTCAACATGCCTTCAAACACAATGTTACAGTAAATACTAAGTAAAGTAATACGCAGGTCAGTATGAAACTGGTTCAGATACTTACAGCCAGAAACAGCATGCAGTACATGGAAAAAGAGGAGTGGCCGGAGTAGAAAGACAGCCTGCAATTAAAAAAACAAAAGCATGACTCAACACTTTGCTACGTGATTCAATTAATCCACTACAAACAAAACAACAAACAAGAATTCCGTGGGAGATCTTGTCTTAATAGGTCACTGCATTCCTCAGAATTCGTCACACCCACATATCTTCAAACTTTGACACACCATTATTTAGAGTTTTTGGTAGAGTTGATGTTCACTGACAGCCAGATTTGTTGGTTACAATTTGAAAAGTGGTTCTAAAGAATGATGGCAAGGAATGTGGTGGGCAGCAGCAGCAGCAGCAGCAGCTAAAAAGAAACAAGCCCTCCTGTTGTTCCTCTGCCTTAGTTACTTTCTGTTTACAGTAACAGTGCTGTTTTTATACTGTCGTCTGGACTACATCTACAACAGCTATTAAAACACACACTGTAATATTACAGTACACCTGCTCACGTGGTGCCACTTGAAGGGTCGGGGGCTTCATGTCGCAGAGTTTCAGACTTAAATCTCAAATACTGTGCTGAGGATTTACTCATCAATGCAAACATGGACCAATGAAGTTTGCATCATTGGTTACCAGCTACGACTACTTTAACAACTACTGGGTGGATCGCCATGACATTTAATCGCCATTTATGGTCCCAAAGTGACGAAATCTGACAACTTCTGTGATGAATTAACCTTCCATACAGCGTCACCAACAGGTTTAAGTTTTCACTTATGTGGGGAAATAGCTCAACATACACCAGATGGATGGATCAGGTCAAAAACTAAATTTGTCCAATACTCTGATTCATTAACAAACCACTGCAAAATATCATCAGCCTCAGATGAAGCCTATGTTGCCTCTAGTGCAAATGTTAGCTAGCAAACATGCTAAACTAAAGTAGTGAACTTGGTAAACATTAGGGGTGGTTAAAAAAAAAAAAAAAATCATGTAAGTATCTCAGTTTTTATCTCCTATGATTCAGAATCAATTCACAAAAGTTGAAAATCATCTTTCTGAGCTTTAGTTAGTGATGTGATGTTGACAGAACTAAAGAGGGCGGAGCCTGACGTCCTGAATCGAGACACTACTACTAAACACTATGCCTGCAGGTTAACAATGTCCTTGTTAGTGTGCTAGCAAGCGTTTTTTAATATTAAGCTGAAAAAAACAGTCTGAAATGGCAAGAAAGTCAAACTTAGGGAATTGTAGTTTTCTTAAATTGAAATGCATCTTTTCATGCTGCAACTAAGGAATATTCTTTATTAGATTACTGTTTTTTTAAATCAATCAGTTGATGGTAAACGATGCCCATCACAAAGCATGTTTTTAAGACTGTTATTTAAAAATGATTTTAGTGCTGACAGCTGATCCAACAGCCATTAGTAACAAAACCCAGCAGGCAAATGAAATAATTATGCGGTTCTCTATACATCCTATGTAGCATCACGTTACATTAAACAGCAGGTCGGTTAGACCCTGTGAGCTCTCCATTAATTGTACATTGGAATGAAAAATGTGTCTAGTATGGATTTCTAGCTTGCAAAGGAATCAAAACTGTTTGATGTAAACGTTGAGCACTTTGGTCTCCTTGCTCCTTTGATGCAGTCAGACACATACAGCTCGGACAGCCGGCCTCTTCTCTCCAGGATAGTTAAATCAGGCTGGGGAGGAATCACATTACGGTAAGATGATCCTGACCTCCTCTCCAGCTGCACTTATTAGCTCTATGAGCGACGAGCAGGGCATCCAAAACACACACACACACACACACATACACACACACACCAGAGCAGGAAATTTAAAGTGTCCTCACTGTCCTGGCATTAATCTGAAGACTTTGATATCTTGCACTAATTATTGGATCCTTCTTTTGGCCTGTTAATAAATGTTTGTCCCATTATGCTGAATTAAAAACTAGAATTACTACCTCATGTTTATATGCCTCCATGAACAAATCAATCCGTAGTTTACATCCATGTCTGTTATATATTTTATGTAGTGAAGACTCTGAATGGATTTAATATAAGATGTGTGTATGTTTTGGCAAAAATAGAAGTTATTGGTTTATTATGGTAGGGTCAGTGAATAATTCCCAGTAAGAAACATGCTGTCTTCACTAAGAGACTATTTTTTTTTACAGAGGCCTGATGGCGAGCTTCATCACATGGTGCAACAACATCCACCACAAGCTCAATATCTGCAAAATCAGTGAGCATGTGACAGACTACAATGCTTCAAAATGGATGTTGCTGCAGAGACGCCAAATATTCTAAAACTTGGATGCTCACATACATCTTAAACCTGGCAGCACTGAAGATTTAATAAAACCAGCCCAGTTTCAAGATTAGTGTCGCCAGCTCAGTAACTGATTGAATGTGAAACAAGGTCACAGTTAGGGCTGCAACTTACGATTACTGTCTGTATTGATTAACCTGTCGACTGTTTATTCCATGAAATGTTAAAAAAAAGTGTAAAAATTTGCTTAACTCTATTCCCTAAAGTTCATTGTGACATTTTCAAATCGCTTCTTTTGACCTAACAGCTCAAAATACAAAGACACTTCATTCATTATAATGAATGACTCAGCCAAGCAGCAAATATTTACATTTAAGAGGCTAAACTGGTTATTCTTTTTAATTTTTAATTTGAAAAATGACTGAAATGATTAACTGATTATCAAAATAGTAAGTGATAAATTCTCTATCGATCAATTAGTCAATTATTCGATTAATGGTTGCAGCTCTAGAGCTGCAGCGCTTACAGTCTCCCTTTTGTTTCAGAGTTATGGCAGAGATAAAAAGTAAAAGTATTTTTGCCGAACATTATGATGTCACAGAGAAAATGACTTTTGACCTTTTCAATAGAAAATGTCACCACTTAATCATTTTGACCTTTTAAGCATTTATGAAACTTTTTGTAAATGATGGCGTAATAAACTTGAGTCATGGTCTAAAACGTCACCTTGATCTTTGACGAGCTACATCGAATCAGATCATCCTTGAGTCATTGTGAACATTTGTGCCAAATTTAAAGAAATTCCCTTGAGGATCCTTGATCCTTCGATGTCGGCTCTTCCTATCATTGTGAAGCAGAATTCACCCAGCGCTGGATTGTTCACCCACTAATAAGGAACGTGAGCTGGGTTTAGAGCGTCGTGAGACAGGTTAGTTTTGATCAAATTCCCTCAATTCCCTCAATTGATCAAATTCCCTCAATTCCCTTGAGCGTTCATGAGAACGGGGCAGACAGACAGCCACAGCTCCAACCACATCTTTCCCGAAGCCATAAATGACCGCAGAGCGTTAATGGGGTTTCAGGAAACATCAACAATCGTGCACCACACCCGTACACCCAGGCAGATGTATAGCAGATAACCAGGAGGAAAGAAAGGTGGATGGGCTTATTTTCAGTCATCTGTCTGACTTACGGGCTGCAGCTCGAGGAAACTTCACACACTGATCTATAAGCAGAATAATCTTCTTTATCCTTCAGCACAGAAGAACTGGAAAGAGGAGAAAGTTCCTCAAAACCCACTCTTAAACCCTTCTTAACACTGATATAATCAGTGCACGTGATGTCACAATTTAGGCCTCTGCTTCTATAATTGCCGCTGGTCTCGCCTACATCTAAATGAGAAGTGGATATCCTCTCCTCCCACTACGTTTCCTTCTGCTCTGAGCTGATAAGTCAAATCCAAATAAGAATTACATTCCAGATATTAAGCTTCCATCTCAGACCATACGTGTCACAAACAGCTCTACTATTTCACTTACGGCTTTACTATTTTACTAATACCACGGCCTCGTCTGTGTGATATTTACAAGACATTAAATGTCACACATCCTTCCAGGAGCATGTCATAATAGTATTATTACACACACAGATTATATAATCATTACGGGTGGATTAGTGACACATTTAAACTTTGCTCTTTGTGTGTACAGCATGAGCATGTTACAGAACAAAGGAGAGCACAGAGGGTTTTTTTCTGTCAGATTTTGTTAATCTGTTGAGCAACAAAACCAGAACCAAGAGTGCGAAAAGTTCAAATCAGGAGCTGATTTCAGCGAAAAGCTTCATAAACTATGAACCAACTCATTAAGTGGTTCATCTGAGGCTGCATCCAATACATTATGTCATCCAGTAATCTGCTGATTATTATCTATATTCATCAATCAAGCGTTCATGTCATAATAATTAAAAAATGTTAAACTGATCCATTCTGATAGTTTGTTTTCTTCTGCAAACAGTTAAAAAGAAAAAAAAAAAATCGAGTGAATGATTAATTCAAACTTTAGGGAAAGAAATTAATATAAAGACCTCATTTACAATGTAACCGAGAAAAAAGGCTTATGTAAGAAGGCAATAAAAAATCAAAGATAACAAAAAGTTATATCGGGAAAATAATAAAATTTTCAAGTAATCAAATCATAAAACAGACAAAGCCAGTAAGGAAGTATATCTGGAAGTTAAATAAGGTGAAATAAAGTAATAATTTAATTTCCGTAAAGATATAAAAAAGGTGAACTTTAGACTGATCTGCATTCAGTTTAATATCTCATGTAATCTGGAAAAACAAATGACTAAAACAAAATGGTCGTGAATTCATTTTCCGGTGATCAACTAATTGATTCATTAGAACAACCTCACATTCATCCACTCTTTGTAAAAGCCATAAAAGACATTTTGAGCTGCATCAGTTCCTACCTTCCCTCATTGACCATAGTTGCGTCTCCAGTGCAGGTGAAGTCTTCAACGTAAGCTCCTGACGTACAGTTGATTTTCTGCCAATCAGGTTTGCACACATCCAGGAAGTGCGGCCTGAGCCGGCCAATAGAATACTTGGCTATATCGGTGAGAGACTGACTCATGGCGGCACCAAACAGGAAGGTACCGACGGCTTTGTAAACACAGGCGACGTAGCTGCCGAAAGACGACTTGGATTTGATGCGATTTAGATAAACTGAAAGGCACTCGCCAACGATCATCTGTGAGGGGGGGAAGAGGGGCGAGAAAGGAAACAGTTAGAGGCTTGTAACAAAATATAAGACTATAAAATGAAAAATTAATATGCAACAGAATATCAGAGCCACCTACATTCCTTAATGTCATGAATACTAAGTGGGTCTAAAATTATGGGTAAGGCCTTCACAATTCTGCCTAATACACCGAGAGTGTGACGGTGTTTAAAATAATAGTTTGACCTGTTAGGACACACGCAAATTCTTGCAGAAAATTAAATAAGAAGATCAATACCACCCTCATGCCTGTGTAGCAAATAGCCACTACTACCACCAGCCACTTAGCTTAGCTTGGCTTAGCTTAGCATCAAGACTTAAAATTTGGGAAACAGCTAGCAATAATCAGCCAAGCAGCACCACTGATTACACAACAAGATATAATGTGTGAAATAGTGAGCGTTTGGGGAGCTGTAGGGTGCTTTTTTTTTTAGCACGAGTCAAAACCAGGCTAGCAATTCCTACTGTTTGCAGTGTTTATGCTAAGCTAAGTTAAGCTAAACATCCTCAGTCTTAGCTTCATGTTTATCAGACAGATATGAAAGTGGTATTTTTTTTTTTTAATCAAAAGCCCCGAAGTAATCAGCTTGGCCTCTTTCCCAAAATGTCAAACTATTCCTTTAATGCACTGTCAGCATCATTACAGAAAAAAACTCATCTGTGCCAAATGTTGAAAGTATCACGGCAACAGGAAGATGTCCACTTAAAAAAAACAAAAACAAACTTGTTAGATCTAAAACTTATTATCTTTATTTAAGTGTAATTATATCTGAAATATTTTTGTGTATCTTGAGCTTGTTCGTGCGTGTTCACGCTGTTCATGAATCATCAGATGATGACTTGTGAATTCCTCTTGTTGCAGATCTTGTGGTTTAGGTGGACGTGAGTGTGTCTGATAACGGATCACAGGCCCAGTAGTCGACGCTCGTCTCATGTAAAGCTGGTACAGCTCTACCATCTGTATGTTTAAAAGCTTTCAAAAGGAGAAGTAACAAACCCTGCTGCTTCACCTTCACCCGCTGCAAATAAAGATGTTTTACATTTAAATGGCAGTTCCTACTTTTTAGCGGTAAAAACTACAGCAGGGAAACTTTCCGATAAGGGATATTTTCACTGTCATGTACTGAACTGACCCACTCTCTTTGTCACATTTTTTCAATTCCACCCAGCATCAACTGACCGAGGTTCCCGCTGCGCTGCCTGTGAGGAGTTTCACATCTGCTGTACTCTGTGTCTCTCTGCAAACTGCTGCGGCAGCTGCAGACTAATTTGGGGCTAAAAGATTTCAAAATAAAGGCCTGTCTCGGGGCACGTTTCTGTTTCATCTCCCAGTGTTAGAGTTCATCTACAACATGCGGTTAGCAAATTAATTTACAATTAATGGTGGCTTATGCAAGCAATTTAAAACACATTATTGAAGAACAATGTATTTAGCAGCAACCATGGAAAAAAATGAGAGGTAAAGAAGGGAAGAGAAGTAAAAGTGGGTTAAGATAAGCAGTACAAAGGAAGATGTAAATTAAAATGAACCCTTTGCAAAAAACAGAAGCACTTACAGTGATGATTGTGACAGGAATCATAACACCTCCTAACAACTGATGGGATATGGTGTCTTCCTTATAGGGAAACTTGATCGTATCATCGTTACAGTAAAAGCCTCGACGGAAAGGCCTTTCCTGCACATTGAGTATTACAAACGGGAGTCCAACTAGCAGAGAAGCAGTGAGAGAAAACACAAGGAAGAACATACAGGTTACAAGATCATGTCACTGGGTCTCAAACCCCTACCCATGATGCAACGCTGTGTGCCTGTGCGAAGCAGCAGACAGCAGCCGTGTGAGAGGGTCACAGCAAACGTTGCATCCTCTGAGGGTGGCGGCAGCGGCGGCGGCATCCTGCCAACTTTCAGGAACATTGGGGTTGCAAATATTAATGGTTAAAGTGCTGCAACAAGACAGTTAACATGCTGATAAGCAGTGGATGTCAAGAGAGAAAAGTCACACTTAAGCGCACAAAAATGACATTTACGAGCAGGTTATTGGGCACTGATGAGAAGTGAGCCCTGATTAATTCATCGAAGAGGCTGTGAAGCTGCAACAAGAGTGTTTTTGCATGGATTGTGTTTCTAGATTGGTTTCTCCTGCAGCCCACGGCGAGTCAAAGCTGTCGCCGGTGAGAGGAGAGAGAGATCTAACATGACCGAAGCACACTCAGGTGACACGCTTTCTCAGTCACTTTCTCTAACGTACAGACATTTGGCATCTCTTCTTCGTCTCTCTTCTTTTCGGCACACTTAACCTCTTCATAAAACTGACTCCAGCTCTGAATTCCCACATATTCTGTCTGCCACACCTTCCTTTGGCAGACGGTGAACAAAGGCGTGACTTTGTTAAAAATCAGGCTCAAACACCACTTAAGACTTTGAAAAATGGAACAAATTGGACTGATGACTACTCACGACACATTAAAGAGGACAGAGAAGGAAGATATAAATCACTGACAGCACAAAGGACTAAGCGAAGGCAGACACACAGTCACCAGCAGCTCTTTCTTGCCTCTGTCGATCTGAAAAACAATTGTTGTGTTCCAAAAGAGCATTCCAGATATTTTAAGAAACAGAGGGACGCAGCATGCAGCCTGCAAGTCTGCTGCACTAATTAGCAGCAGCAAAAGAAAAGTTAACCCAGTAGATTAAAACAAAATGATTCATCACAAGAGAGAAAAGGAAGATAAAAAGTGAAAGCCTGGCATTACTTCACATTATTAATATTTTATTTATTTTTGGAAGGAAAACTAACACACAGCCGCTTGGTTCGAATCTTTTGTATCGGATTGTGTTTAGTCACAGTGTTTACGAGTTGGTAGATGTTGACCTATGGGGTGGTGAGAATCTACAAAAACGTTCCTTTTATTTAAAGCGGAAGCTTTATTGATCCTGCTGTAGTAGCTGAGATGTTGGCCACAGGACTTTTTATTTGTGTGTATTTTACTTCAGGTTTTTCAAGTGGACATCCTCCTTTGCCTTTAGCTTTTAACATCAACAACAGTGAGAGCTGACCTCAGCGAACACAAGCCTGATAATCACGTGGGAAGTAGAAGCACAACAGTGTCAAACTGGTTTTATTAACAGGTACATTGTTTTTTTGAACAGCTGAACAATGGGGATAATTATCTGTACAGTCAAACAGGAAATGGCAAGAGTATATCCTCAACTATTCTCTGGAAGCGTACTGGACTTTCCAGCTCTAGCCGTCCCGATAGACCTTTCTCACGGCAGACATTTTGACTTGCCATCACAGGAAAAACGCAAGAGTTGCTGATTACAACAAAAATGGCTGCTTCCCAAGTAGGCGTGTCAGCCAACCTGCATGCATCATATCAAACCCAAGGCGCTGGCACACCTTGGAATGCACTGAGGTTTACAGCTCCACCTGCGGCTGACAAGTCGACATATTTGCCACGAGACGGATCATGTGTTTGTTGTTAAAAACTGCCTGGAGTGATTCCTACTTACGCAGCTAATGGGCAGGGTGAAGCCCACAGTGTAGAGCACTGTGGAGGTGACTGTGCTGGAGTGGAAAGGGTACTTGATGCTGTCGTCGTTACAGAAAAAGCCCCTCTGATAGGGGCGGATCTTACCCAGGTTAAAGGCTGCCAGAGGCAGACCTCCTGTGGACGGAGAGATCAGGAGGAAGAGGTCAAAGAAGGAAAATAAGGCATCTGACAGAAAGAGAAGATGTTTAAAAAAAAAAGTGTCGAGGTCTTCAAGTTGGTCTTCTTTCACACAGAGGTGAATGTAGATCTGTAGATCTGAATATGTGCCGAATTAAACATTTTAAATGTTTGTGACAGAGTTGAAAGACCTCGACCTTTCTAGCAGCCCAGTTTAAAAACGAGTCTGGCTTTATTCTGTATGTTCTTACTGTCAGATACTCAATAAAAAAGACCAAAACCATTAATGTACAAGTCCAAATATCTTAATAACTTTCAACCATAAGCCCGATATTTCATGCTGGGTCATAAATCTGTGAAAAGAGATCACAAACTTGTGGTTTTCATGTTTGTAAAAACGCTAAATATCCTAAAAATGCTGGCCACTGTTACTAAAACATGTGCATTTATTCAGCTTGGCACTGTTTTCAGTTGTGAATTTATGTGGGACTGACACAATCATGTTCATGTGATGGAGGAAAACATGTCATCCAGTGTAACACTGGTTTTGGAAAGAATGGAGGTCTGAGTCACGTAAAAATAAGCTACATCAGGCATCATAATGAGACTTGTTATTAAGATCAAGTGGTTGTTGGTTTTGGCCTTTTTGTGAGATTTATTAACAATGAGAAAAACACAAAATAATGCCAGTCATATCCTTTGGCGCAGAGCCTCGGAAAGTGTGCATTACTGAGCTCAGCATGACACACGGTGAAGACAGTGGACAGCAATGACTTCATGACTCCAAAATGACTCCAAAAACTGTTTTTCAGCCGGGAGGATGAGGAGCTTTTTGTCGCAGCATAGACTCACAGTGTTGTTAAAGGAGCTGTTGGTACAGCTAAGCACTCCCTATAGATAAAATACCATAAAGATAACAGAATATGCTAATCTGTCCTGACAGTCTAAAGTCTAAATATAATGCTGCTGTCACTTCTCTAGCTGCTAGGCCCATTTAGCCCATTGTATAGCTGAGAAAAGACACAGTTATTTGTCCACTGAAGCAGAAAATGAGGGTCAATTATTGAGCA
>JAPZDX010000011.1:16654424-16669207 GCA_029783625.1 Naso annulatus | reverse complement strand
TTCATAAATAAATAACCATTACAAGCCTCATTAGGAAAATGCGATTAATCGCGATTAATTACAGAAAATTGTGCGATAAATTTTTTTAATCGATTGACAGCCCTAGTATTTACCAAAAACAGAGAAAAAAGAAAGAAGAGGAATATTTCTTAATATCAGAATTATGTTTCTTTTTCTGATGCTTCTCTGATATTTACTTTTTTTTTTCTTTTTTCGGTGAAATACTTGAATCTCTCCAGGCCTCCAAATATTCTTCAGATGAATTATGAAACAGTCCAAAATGGAAAATTCACGCAATGTTTGAATTGCTCACAGCTCAGGTCCACACTACAGTGGGCTCACAGGCAGAGATTGCTTCATGTTACGGGAACCACAGCCAAAAAGATGATTATAACGTGATCAATTACAAATGGGCAAAGGAAAGATGCTGTCTCATCTCCAAAACCAGTATGGAAAGGTGACTAGCGCTGAGGGGTTTCTGGATGTGTGAATGTGAGGCTTAAATATAAATGTATTTTTTTGTGGGAAGGAGTTTGAGTGTTTGAGCTACAGTATGTATCTGTAAATGTATCTCTGTGTATCACTCTCAGTCTCCCCACACAGTCAGCTCTTTGACAGTGCTGCCTGAAGCCGAGCCTAATGAAAGGATTAGTATATGGCAGGAGTGAATACTGAACTGTGCTCTAACAGACGGCTGAATCAGGAAAGACAGGGCGTCTCTCCAGCAGGACCTCCACTGCCGATTTAGAAATGTTTGAGGAGAGGGTGCTCTGGGAAAAGTGGGTGAGTGGGAACTGGAGAGCAAAATATGGCTGCTGTGATGAAGTATCATCCTTTCAATTACAGGAAAATCCTCATGATGTCATTATATGAGACCCTAAATCCTCTGAAAAAAATATGGCATGACATTAATGGTGTGGTGGTGGTTTAATAACTCTCTCTGGTTGGTTCACAAGCAGCTCTCATTACCCTTGTATCCATGTGATCAGGCGGTGGGAACCTTAAAATAATTACATCACTTCTCCCAGATGACTTTGACTTTCCGGGTTTCATGAGTTCCTGTAACAACTGCACTAATGCCAGTCACACAAATGAAAGCATCTACTCAGTTTGGACAGTATGAAGGTCAATTTGCCTTTTTACTGGGAAACAAAGACACTAAATAGTTTTAGAAACGACTCAGTGGGGAGCAGAACGATATCCTTACCAACAGCAGTAATCCAGTTTAAAACAATAAACAATAATAGAATCACTTCTTTCGTGGATTATGTAATATGGTGAATATTTTTCCAATTAATCATTTTGTATGTAAAACACAAGAAAAATATTAAACAACCACCACAAGGTGCCAGATCCTAAGGTGGACTTCAAATTGTTGTTTTTGTCAACTCAACAAGCACACTCATGAAAGAATATTTGATTTACAATTATAAGCAACAAAGAAATTAAGAAAATCCGTCAGTTTAAGGAACCAGAGGTGACAAATAGTCGGCTTGACAAATGATTAAACCCTACAGACAAAAGGCCTTCAGCTAGCTTAGCATAAAGGCTGATAACAGTGGGGAACAGCTAGCCTAGCTCTATCCAAAGCTGAAAAATCCACTTAAAGCCGCTTAAAGTTATTAAACCTGTGCAAGTACTGAAATGTAAATGCTACAGTTTGCAGATTTTGTTATGTTTGGACAGTGCCAGTGTAGTAGTTTCCCTGGTCTGGTTTCGGGTATTGTGCAAAGCGAAGCACGGCTCTCTGACTGGTTGTAGCTTTGTATTTTCCAGACTGACGTGTCAAAACAATGGTTTAGAGTTTCATGGGGAAGTCATTGCAACCTGCCAAGAAAAAGTCCAGTTCATAAGTTCCAAAACCTGTAAATTTTTTCATTTTTGTTGCAGTTTATTTGTGCAGAAAAGACATGGCATTCTTTGACTTTCTTAAAGAAATTATTTTGTGTTTTGACAATCAATTATTTTTCTGTTGATTAACTAACAGACAAATCACGTCATCACTCATAATATAACTCATATAACACTCTCATAAACACTCATATAATATAACATAACTCATATAATATGTAGTATGCAGTTAGGGCAGGTACTGGCAAGGACTTCACAATGCGATACGCATCACGATACATTGTGGTACGATGCACATTGGGATATTTTGTGATATTACACACAGTTCACGGAAAATGTAAAAACAGAGCTGAAATACAAGTTGACTTGTACGATCTGGGTAGTCTTAATACATCATATAATTCAGTGGACAATTTAAGTCAAATTTCCTTTTCAATTTATTCCATTATTGGCAAATTACCAAACACTGGTGTAGCTGTCATAACTTCAAAATGAAAAATGCAGTTTAAACGCTCTTCTGCACTGTAACTGGACGGGACACACCGAAGCAGAGGAGCCAATGCGTTCACAATGCGTTTAAAACATGATTTTTCATTTTTAAATCGATTTTTGGAGCTGGAAATTGATTCAGATATCACAAAAATAAATATTGCGATTTATTGCCATATCAATTTCTTAGCACAGCCCTATTTGCAATGTCATCATACATGACACTGGAGCAGCAGTCATGCATAATCTGTATTTGACGGCACTTTTATTTATTCCCCTGTGATATTGCAGAGACGCGGTACATCTTAAAAAGAACACCCATAGGTGTCACAAACGCAATAAACATCACCTGTGGCCAAGCAGTCAATCCCTGTTTTCTTGTTAAAGTGCAAGAGAAAGATTCATCACGGAAAGGAGGCTGCTGTGACTGAGATTTATGAGCAGAGACTCACAGTCAAGCCACTGAGTCTCACTGGGAATGAATGAGTTGATTCAGGCCTGGATATTTGACTCCCTGTGGGGACAGGCATGGCTACAGCAGGAACACCGGCAGCTAAATAATCATGTTTGATTTTATTGGTGGTGGGATGTCTAAACAGGCGTCCGTAATTTCCTGCTTTGTGTTACCGTGCATGTGCCTACATGATGCTTATCTTTAAAGTATTCATTGGAAAGAGTGTTTTTGATATGTAGCATTTATGTTTTATACATAAAATTATTAAGCATTCCTTAAAGCAAATATTATGCATGGTTTCCATAGTGTTCCTCAGTTTGTGTAGCTATGCATTGCCATGCCAGAGTGGCCCTGGGGATAATCAGTCCCTCAATATTTTGTCTAGACTGAAATATCTTAATAACTATGATGGATTGCTGTGATATTTTGTACAGACGTTCGTCGTGCCCAGAAGATGAATCTTAATTACTTTGTTGATCCGCTGACTTTTCCCGTAAAGCCACCTGCAGGTCAAAGTTTTCACTTATCCACTGACAAATCTCAAGGTCTACAGCGCTTGGTAGTTTGGCGCAAAAATACAGACATTCCTGCTTCGCAGTGTTCCTTTGGGTTCCTTTGTTTCCTCGTGTCTTTGTGAATTCACTTCACTTTTTCCTCAGTGTCGCCATGAGGTTCACATTTGTGGTTTTGACTGAAACGTCTCAGCAAATTTTTGGATGGACTGCAATGAAATTTTGTACAGAATGGTGCCCTCAGTATGAATTGTAATAACTTTAATAATCCCCAGACTTTCTCTCTGGAGCAATCATCAGGTTCAATTTTCAGTTCATCTAATATGTTGGTTTATGACCAGATACTCGCAAAACTAATGGCATTCCCATTAGCATCAGCTGTACTTTGTGTTTGTTGCTAATTAGCGAATGTTTCGTGCTGATGTTAGCAGTCAGTTGAAAGCACCTAAAGCCTCACAGAGTGTGGCTAGCATGGTTGCAGACTTTTACTCTAGTTAACACTGTGAAGCTGTGACTTCAAAGCCGGAGGTGGGTTAACGAGACATAGTCATTACATTTTCCATGTGTGTGTGTTTGTGTGTGTGATGTCCTGAGAATGGGTGGAAAAGTTTTTAGGGGCGGGAAATGTTGAAGTTATTAATCAATCAGCAAGGTCAAAAGCTGTGTGCTCTCAGTCAGCCACACCCTCTACTCATCAAACTGCACTGAACAGGTCAGGTGTGAGTCTAAACAACAACAAGGGACAGGTAAACGTAATTGGAACAGGGGACACAATCCCACCATGTCTAAACAATAAGGGAAGTAACAAAAAAAAAACAATAATAATAAAAATAATTCTTGAATTTGCCATTGCCTGTGAAATAACCCCAGATTAAAAAGGCAGTGTGTAAAAGTTGATGTTTTCAGGTGAAATGAGCCCAGCTTAAAATACTTAGTTATCACCACCTCGTACCAGCATGAGTGAATGACAATATCACCGCTGCTCCAAAGAGACGTGTGCAATCATCTGCGTGAGAGGAAGCCACTCAAGTTGCATTCGGCAGCTGCAGCCTGTTACAGTCAAATTACATTGGACAGGTCTGATGCAGATTTACATGGGCCACTTCCACATTAACTCTCATTTCATCAGCTTCATTCATGTCGGTACAAGGCGGTGACAACTGTATGCATTTTAAACTGGGCTCATTTCACATTAAAAAGGGCAAATTTATCTGTAAGTCAGGGGGTCCTGAGGACGAGACATATCTGACATTAGCCCTCGATCACTTTATGGCACACTCACATTAAGCAATCTGTACCATGGCCAAGCATTTGTAATCCTCTAAGTCCAGTATGTTTTGACTAGTGGGAGTGCTCCGTGCCTGGTCCGCTTTGTTGGCCCTGGCACGGTTGGAAGAGGTGGGCTTTCGGCACGGAACACCGATGTGGATGTGACTGTGGAGGGTTTTCATTTGAAAGTACAGAAGCATACAAAGTCTGGATAAAGAGCTGTGGAAAAATCCTCGACTGTCTTCTTGATCACGGATACCAGAGAACAACTGTCTGGATGAAAAACCATGACGGTCAAATATTTCAAAGTACGGGCGCGCGCTACATAAACCACGCAGCTCCAGCGTGCTCAGGCCAGGTTAGACTGAGGCAACGTGAGTGCGGGCCAGCGGGGGAGAGGGGAGGAGGACAATCGTGGTTCGGCACAGTACGGATCAACTGTGCGCAATGTGAGTGCGTCCTAAATTTCAACTTGTTTCTGTTATCTAAAGATCACACAGAAAACTTTTCCGATAAGAGACTTTAGCTCACTTCCAGTGCACCCAAACTAAAAACAAGAGACATAATTTGAATGCGTGGCTGTGCTTTTAGTACTGCACCACAACACACTGACTATACTTAATATTATACACTAGGAGCAATATAATGCATTATGCATACGTTTTTTTGTGAATGCTCTCTATTTTATAGTTTTATAGAGCAATCTCACTAGCAGCCACTTCAACATCAACATAACTTAGACTGAACCTGACATGAAATTTAACAGTTCCTGTTTTTTGTGGAGCTGCGACTTCCCTCTCTATCTCTGTCTGGCAGGGCAAACACCTAACAACCGTTTCCTGATGTAGCAAGTTCCACCATTAACTGTTCATGCGACAGTCTCCGTCAAAGATCGCACGAAACAGTGTTTGCTGAAATCCCCTTTGCACAACAGAGCCGATATATTACAAGCTAGGAGGGGGGTTTTTTGCAAGCAGAGAAAAGAGGCAGGTGATACATTTTTTTTTTTCACTTCCTGGATGACATAACTGATAAACGCTGTTTCCTCCTGATCACATATTTCATTCTCTCTGCTAGAAACAGACACAGAGATGCAGGGACAAGAGTGGGAGAGGGTCAAAGACTGAGAGATGAAATAAATAATCGGGCTGTCATAAGATGAGAAAAGACAGACGAGACAGAGAATGACTTGATATTTGGTGGCCAGAGATGTTTTCAAAGCAGAGCTCTGCAGCATCTGGTTCAGCCGCCAAAAAGCTTCCTCCCCTCCTGCTGCTACTTCCTGGCCACAGGGCATTTGTTTCTGTGTGTGTGTGTGTGTTTGCACGCTTGAATTTGTGTGTATCTATGTGTGAATACATGCATGTATGTTTCTGTTCCGTTTGCAGCAAACAATAACAATGTTATCCTGTTACCACCTTTTTAAAAAGTGCTGTGTTTATCTTTGCAAAAAAATGCCAAAAAGGAAAGAGAGCGTGAGAATAAAAGAGTGAGCGAGTGAGGGCGAGCACGGATGAATTTCTTCTCAGTCCTCTGCCCAGTTTCTGGTTGACAGTCACACCAGTACAGGAGAAATCCCACATGGGTGGAAGGTTATCTGTGTGTGTGCATCTCTCTGTACTACAGCCTGCACAGGTCAACCCTGCAAAGTCCGAGACATTTGACAAGCAACCTTGTGACCCTCCCATCATGACAAATGTCGCATCTCAGCTCCGCTGTCAGATTTAAAGAGCTGATTCTCTTTGCTCTCAGCTGGCATCTAATATATTCATGCTCAAGCAGGCCACTCTTAAAGAATAATGTATGCACTGATCCAGTATATGTTCTTTTCAAAGGCAGACACACTCTGCAGATGCATTAATTGAGAGGGCTTGAGCGTGTGTCTGAATGTCAAAGAGATGGGGAGACATTACAGGAAAGAGAGAAAACCAGAGAACAAATTGCATATCTGCTTTAAAGGATCTCATCTTTGTGTTTGCATGTCGAAGCTCTTTCACTGCCAGTTCCACACTTCACATTTTTGCTGACTGCTTTCAGATTTGAAGTCAGAGGTTTCAGGTTTTTAAAAGCATTTGTATTTCTTTGCCTGAGAGGCAATGTTCTCCACTTATTTCCGCAAGTTAGGAAAATCTATAAGCTGACTCATGAAACTCAGTTTCATCATTTGAGTGATCCATCACTGTGTACATCCAGTTTGTGACGAGTTTAGCCAAAGTTATTTTTAAAAACAGATATATAAAGTATGTTGTCTGATATGTGCCGATATGATTTTTTATTTTTTTTCCCTCCAGAAAATTTTGCAGAAAAAGCTGCCGGAGTTATTAAAAATAATAAATTCCAAGTGACGTTTACTGTTTCAGTGCACATTTTGTACAGCTAAGTTTATTGCTACACTGTTAAATATCATGCCTCCATCAGATATCTTAGTCACAAATGTCTGAAAACACATGCATGAAATCAAATGTTAAAGTGATAACCCAAAGATTTTCACTTAGCTGATAAAGTGAAACAAGTGTGTCTATGACGACATAGCACACAGTTGATGTCGCTTTTACGTCAGTCAGCAGGGGTTGGTCTGCCCAGAGGGTAGGTGGAGCTGTCGCCACAGGTTCACTCTCAAGTCTTCTAGACACCAAACTGACAACGAACAACAAGCTGAGGCAAAGATCGGCTGCTGCGTCGTGTTTCGTCCGCCGCTGCCAGGCCAGACAGTAGCACTGTTCACACTGCGGTGACCAACAGGCTTGTACGTGCTGCAGACAAATCCCTCTCTACAGTTATGCAAAATGTTGTTCTCATTTAGCAGCATTTTTGTAAGCCATTCTTGCTAATATAGCCGCTTGTAACTGAAAAATATGTGTGATAAAAAGTTACAGATGGCACTGGTGAGGAGGCAAAGGAGAAAAATGAGGAAGAGTTGCGTGAAGTGTGTGTAACCATGGTAACTACAGCGACAGGCTCCGGCGAATCCCTCCCTGTTTCCATGTCTTTTTTCGTGTAATTGATCCGCTTACCTCAACTGCCTATCAGACTGATTTCTCTCACCGATGAGTCGCCGCCGGATTCATGTTGAATAGGCAGCAAGCGACAAGCACAGGGAAGTTTCGACGGTGCTGTGAACACCACACTGACCAGAAGCTCTGACCCTCTCTGACAGCCCTGACAAGTCCTGACCCTCACCAAGTCGGCCCGGTGCGTGAGTGCCTTTAGTTGTGTCTGACCAGGATAGGTACTTTTCATTTCCTGTGAGTCAAAATGGCAGATCAATGCACAGAGAAAATACACCATCCAAGCAACAACAGTTCAAGTTTAAGCACAGGTCCAAAGAAAAAGAAAACTCAACGCTCTGAAAAAAGGGAAACAGGTGATCTGCGGACGTCATGCAGTCGACACTGTTTGGTTTCAACGTGAACTCTGAGAGACGAGGTCCAGAAGCACGCCTGCAATTACAGCTTATCACCAAAGATGCCCTTAGAAACAATGTGACTCAAATCTTCAAGATAATCACTTTAAACTATGAATCAATACCTACACAGTAGATATTTATGGCAGGACTCTCATTAACTCCTTACATCCATTGCTGTAAAAATCAACATTTCACATGGTGCACCGTGGAGGCAATGAACCGTCTTTGTTACACCATCCCTGACTGATAATCGCCAAGGTCTTTCAAACGGCATGCCTCCAGATTGCAACACAGGCTCCCTGTTTTAAATGAGTCGTCTTTATACCTCAAGCTGAGATAACCCCCCGATGACATCATTACAGACTGAACAAAGCTCCCCCAGAACCACTGGAGACATTATACAACTGTTTTCGCCGGCTGAGAGGTACTCAACAATGATGAGTAAGCCCATCTTGATGTGTAAAATTAAAGGGCTTCCCATTCAACAGCCTGCACATTACCACACAATCATGTATCTGGGTGGGGAAAAAAAAAAGCAGAGGTATTACTGAAAAATGCCGACTTACACAACTAAAGAAAGTTTTCTAGGATTTTCATATGCGCTTTAATTATTGGAAACCAATGGCGGGCTAAAACCGAGTTCAGTGGTTTGCAAAATGACAAGCTGACATGGTAAATATACTTACATGGTAGTAATTGGGCTGAAACATGCAAAACCACTGTTATGGTCCTTTAAAAAATGCCTCTCAAACTCCAAGTTTCTCATCCAGCCCTCATCCAAAGAGAACTCACATGTTTACATGAGAGAGCTTGGATGCATCAATCTTTCAAACGGCACCCCCTCCCCACCCGTACACATCCACTCCCTCCGAGGACAGGCCTCTGTGATCACTACAAACAACCCGATAAACCGCAGAACCACTCATATTTGAACTCTGCCCCGGACCATCTGTCTACGTCTCTCAATCCTGCCTTCCTACAGCCTCTAGTGGGCTGTCTGTTTCTCACAGGTCAAGGATGTTAATGTATTTTCGTATGCACGCTGGCCTCTGCGAATTGCAGCGCAGCTTTTTCTTCTCAGACATCTCTGTCTAAACCTGCCCTCCGGCTATCTCACTGTAAAAATGAGGAATGTCATCTTGGGAGGAAACAAGGAGAGGAGAAGGCAGGAGAGGAGAGATTAATTAAGATAAATGTAAAAATGAATGAAGAAAGGGCGGCTGGTGAGAGCATCAACTACGGCCAAAGATTACTTGAAGGAACTATTACAGTAAGCTGGCAGATCAGATACATGGTGTGAGGAGAAAATGAAGAGAAGTCAGTAAAAAAGTGAGCATATGGGAGGAAAAGGAGGAGTGCGAAGCGGAGAAAGGTTTCTTTGATGTCTCTTGTCCCCTCAGGTGATCTTCCTTCCCATTCATTAGGGGCCGGTTTCCCCGGAACCTTCCTGTCGACGTGCCATCTGGAAGGCCCTTAAAAAACACCACATTATACTCGTCTGCCTCACCACAAGCGGCCCGTGTTAAAATGCACCGACGACTGCCACCCCCTCCTCCTCCCCTCTTTCTCTCTGGTTTTTCCTCTATGCCGGTCCTCAAAGTGTCCCATTTCTTCACAGTTAGGCTAGATTGTTTCAGATAAAACCTTAATGGGCCCCATGGGGAAAATGGGTCATTGCAGCAGCAGAGATGATAGACAGACAGATAGATAGACAAGTAGACTGACAGTGAGACAGACAGACAGAAAAAAACCCCACACAGACAGATAGTTAGATAGTGGCAGTATACCAACACGTTTGACTGGCGATACGATACAAGAACGATATGGGCTCATTTAGAGCGATACGATATGATATGATTCAATGACAAGAAACTGATATTGATATTGATTTTTTTTTCCCAAAGTATAGAAAAAGAACATGCCTATTTCTGTGCAGTGGTGGAGAAGGCAAAACGCTGGGAAAGCCTGATACACTGAACCACACAAACACTCAGCTCAAGGCCTCAATTTAATCTGCGTGGAGCACAAACGCCGCCTGAAAATCTCTTGTTCTCCCGGTGCTTCCCCGTCATGATCCGCCTCTATCCGAAGAGACGCTGCTGACGCAATACGCGTGACCAGAACATCGGAGAATGAACTGGAGTAACATTTGCAACTGTTTAACATTGTAGGAGCGAAAAAAATACATCCACACAACAATGTCATGCTAAATACAAGGCAGTGATTCTTAGTATCGATACAACTGATTTTTGCTTTGAAAAACAAATTTTAGATCGATACAAGTTATACAAAGATGATTTGTCGATTACCTATCGATGTAGTTGGGTCGTAGGAATATGTATCGTTACAACTCTAATAGATAGATAGATGGATAGAAGGATGGATGGATGCATACATACTGTGCATAGATGTTGATTTGTTCGTGTTGTTTGTTTGTGTTCCTACTTTAAGAATTGTAACACAGCCTGTATAAACTTACCAAGACCACAAGGTTTTATTTGTACGAACTGTAAATACCATAGCAACAGACATTAGAAGACAAAAACCAGAAGTGGGACAAACAAAATAACGTCAATGCCACAAGCCAGTTTTTTCCAGTCTGTTTTTGGATGTCGGTCAAAATTTTTGTACATCTCACAAAAAGAGAAAATTGAGGCATTCTGACAAAAAAAATACTCAACACTTTCACAAAATTATTGCACGTAACATCAGATAAACAAACAACTAACAGAGCATTAGAGTTTGGAAAATGTATTTTTAGCAGATAAACAGGTAAACATCCTGAATCTCTTGGAAATGTGCTTTGTTTGCATTTCAAGACAGAAGTAGTATGTGTCAGCCAAGATAAACAAGTGACTCTGATTTCTGTCCAAAATGAACAGCAGGCAACACAGATATTGATTTTAGTGCCTGTTGGAGTTAAAAAAACAAAACAAAACAAAACAAGATTGATCTCTTTCATCAACAAATGCTACTATAACAGCCACCACCCAATTCTACAATGTGCTGTGGAGGACGAGGAAATTGGTGAGCGCTCTGTCATTCAGTAAAACACAATGAAAACCCACAACACAATTCTGAGGGCTCGGCTCCTCTCTGCGTAATTATGGTGCAATTTAATAAATCTTAGTTTGCTCAGGACGACTCCCTCTGTCGCACGCTTCACAGTCGCTGGCGCTGAGTTTTCAAGTGGAGAATTCTGAATAGCTGATAATCTCAATGGGCGAGCAATTAAGGTTGATACAAAATAAATACATCCAGAGTGTCCACAAAATCCCATCTGTTCATTTCAACTGCTCACACTCAACACACCGCCATAATTGCACATCATCACCTCTGCAGTTCTGGTCATTTGTGCAGCAGGGGTCCACCGCGTCTGAATCTATTGAACGGAAATGTTTGGCAAATGAGTTGCGAAAGACATTAAAAAAGTGCAAGCCAAGTTCAGTCGGGGCCAGAGCTCATTACGTCCTTCTTTCCTGCGGACAGTAAACCGCCACACAGACATTATCCTCTGGCTGAGCAGAGGCATTTCTCAGCTGTAGCCTTTTTGCATAAAAAGGTACACAGCTTCTGGTTTGGCTTTAATGTTTGTGGCGACGGTTACGACTGAAACAGCTCTACCCTCTGCAGTTAAAAAAAAAATCACACCAATTCACCTGAGAGACAGTCAGCCCCAGAGGCCGTAAGCCCCTCAGACCCCTTCATAATCTCTCTCCACTTAATTTAATAGATTTCTATAAACCGGCATTATCTAAATGAGCAGAGGCAAGTGTAATGGCATCAGAGGAAGCTTGTCAATACACTGCAGGGACGTTACATCAGTGCCATTAAAATGTCCTGCGAGAATCTGCTATTTGATCGGTGAAACATGAGAGTACGTGAGGTCTGCACGGCAGAGGAGAGTAAAAAACACACACACACTAAACCAGTGGTTAAACCAGTTGCACTAAACCAGCGGTTCCCAAATTGAGAGGCGGGCCGCGTTGGCAGGGCAGAAGGGCTGCATGTGGGGGAAGATGACGTTGAGTTAAGCTGAACTGATATGATTCTTGTCGGGAAAACATAACAAGAGGTTGCTGACGCTGTCAGCTGCCTTTTATTTATTTATCTATTGTATTTATTTATTCATTTATCTTCCGAAATCAACTTGCTTTTTTGAAAAAAATCACACACCCCACTTATAAAATGCCTCCCACATTTTAGTTAATGACTGATAAAAAATTGTGTTTGTGCGTTTGGTTGGGCGTAATCTTGTTTCGGCCTTCCCAGGGGGGCATGCCAGAAAAAGTTGAGAACCACTGCACTGAACCCACACACACACACACACACACACACACACTTATCGAGCATCTAAAAGGGGGCAACTTTATCTTCCAGGCACAGGAAGCACATATATGTCATTGAGTATCACATCAATGTTTCCAGTTAATCATTTATATAGGGTACAGGCATGTACAGTAATTCACCCTGAGCATACAGTACGTGTGTGTGTTCGCTCTGCAAAGTCCCTCTCTTCTCTGCTTGCTAAACAACCACAAATCCCACATAATCTCCGGTTTCATTCTTCCAATATGAGGAAAACAACTCTGGCAGCTTGCGAACCACATATTTCAGGGTGCTATTTCCCTGTTAGTGACTGAAACGGAGCGCTAAGCAGGATTAGACCCATTTTCCCTGATAAAACCTACAACACACTCAGCATGTGGTGCACTGTATGCATATGATACGTGTGAGTGAGTGTGTGAAAGTGAGATAGAGAGGAGCACTGGTGAGAAGAAGCATGCTTTCAGAGTGAGTGTGAGTGCATTTAATTTTATTATCTGGCTCTACTCAATGGAAATTAGTGTGGGTGTGTATTCCTTCATGTGATTTTGTTTTCAAATTGCCTATGGACTGATAACTTGGCTGCCCTAATAAGTCTTAAAAAGCTTTTAAGGGCTGCTTTCTTTAATAAGACAGAAAAGTGTGAATAAATGAATTAAACATCTTCAGTAGAAACAAGCTCTTAAACACAAACACGCAGAAAACAAGCAAGTTATAGCTAGTCACCCATTAGACACATTTCTGATTCATAGAGAAAATGTTTCCTTAAAGTGCGTTAAGGGAAAAATAAAGAATTCATTTGCAGCTGATGACTGTTTAGTTTTAAGTATCCAAATGTGTCTTTTAAATAAAGCAATCTCAAAGTTAACATGACATTAAGCAGCGTGAGAATGATCACCACAGTAGCCTATCAATATTGTGTGATAATGATTTCTGACACAATGACTATCGGCGGGCTCCGTCTGTAATTTACAGTGTTTCATGCTCCCTCACCCGGCGGACTGACCTCTTGTTCCCGCGGTCGCTGCTTCAGTCCATCCTGAGTGGAGGTTTTGTTTTGTCCCGGTGCTGCGGTCCCGTCCTGCAGCCCCTCACCGGTCTATAGCCAACACTTGCGGAGTGCGGGAGCGGGCGTGAGCGTTTGTACCACCGAGCGGTGCGAAGCCCGCCGGAGAGAAGCCGAACGTTACCGGAACACGACTAGTGCTGCCTTCAAAATAAATGTACGGCATCCGACTCTGAAACGCCCAGTTACTGCAATTACAGACACGATTTTATCGTGGTTAAGACGCACAGGTTGACTTTTGGGGACGATTAAGTAGATTTATGAGCTGTTTCCTGAAGGTGGAGTCTACCAGTAGGCTATTTTAGAGGGTTATGTTACAGTATGTTTTTTAACCAATGACTTTAACACATTAAACTATTTCAAGTGTCAACAATTTCTTGTCTAAAGTGAAATTAAGAAATATTAGGAAATACACTTTATAATGACAGGGCCTACTTACCTTGTTGAAAGTTTAATCTTCAAGTTAACATTTTAATGAAAACTGGGGAAGCCGGCCAGGCTATGTTAGCTAGTCCAATAGTATTTCTAAAACTCGCTCATTGGTAACACTATTTCTCAGCATAGGTCTAATTTGTCCAAGGTTGACAAAAATATATATAAGTAAGCATATATAGGGGTAGTTTGGTATGAGGCAAGCAGTGAGGAGTCCTAAAAGTTAAAGCTATCTGTTTGCTTTCAGTCTGTGCTAAGAAACCCTGATAGCATAGCATCTGGTTTGGGCAATTTCACTTATTCTAACTTTTCACACATGAGATATGATTTGTATTTAATCTAACTTTTTGAGTCAAACAGATTAATTTTTGGAAAGCACTGTGCTATTACTTTTGGTAACTTAGGCCAACTATGACTCAGCAACCTAAGGTTTGCCTACATTTGCCTGATACAAACTGACAATATCCTACTTGAGGAAATTCTTTCTTATTTAGCCCACATTAAAACGACACATAGGCTACAAGAATATAATACAACAGGAGCATACCTCAAATGTCAAAAATCAAAGTCACTAAATATAAATAAAATAAAGCAAGAATTCTTAACAAAAAAGTATTTTCATGAACATAATCGTAATATTCCATTTCAGTCATTTAACCATCCGTAATAACCAGCAAGTAGGCCTATGTTGGCTAATGTACTACTAAGCACTAAAATGAAGGCCCAGACTCAGTGGCAGACTCAGACGAGAGGGACCCAGGGCAGTCCCCCCTCCCCTGTGCCCTAATGTTAGTAAAAACCCTGCGAAAGTGCCCTCTTAGATGCCCCTGTGGTAGAAAAAACATGATAAAGCACCTTATGGGGTGCCCATCCATTGAGCAAAAGGTGGTAAAGTGCCTTCAAAAGGTGGTAAAGTGCCTTCTTGGGTGCCTTTCCTTTGGACAAAATGTGGTAAAGTACCCAACTGCTTTTTACGTG
>JAPZDX010000011.1:16538753-16549130 GCA_029783625.1 Naso annulatus | reverse complement strand
CTATAGGTGCCCTCAGTGTTTCTCGGCAATCCTACTCACCCAAAATTGTCACCCACTACCAGCACGTTTTTGCCTGGCTGTTCCTGACCATAGTCAGCTCCCAGCACTGGCAGACTCAGGATGTTTGAGGGGCAGGGGCAAAAATAGAAAAAAGGGGCACTTTTTGTTGTTTACGTTGAGGCACCAGCACACACTGAAAGGACACCGGAGAGGACACTTCATTATATTTTATCTACTATCGGGGCATCCAAGAGGGCCCTGAACCACTTTTTGTCCACTGGAAGGGCACCCTAGAGGGCGCTTCATCAGGTTTTATCTACCACAGAGGCATCCAAGTGGGTACTTTTGCTGCGTTTTCTCAAACATTAGGGCACTGGAGGGCCAATCGCCCCTGCTGATTGATTACCTGTTGCTGAACTCTGCTTTAAACTGCCCCCTAAGTCCACATCTCTGCAGAACTGTTACAGGATCCAATTTCTTAGCGTTGTCAGATTGCAGTGTTTCTAAACAAGACGACCCCACTCAAAAGCAGAAGGTACTTGTTTCTGCATCCCACCTTAAAATCTACCTCACGTATCTTTGTGCTCACCATGCGGTTGTGACAGAACTCGTAGCCTTCCTGTTTGCACTCATGGGAGCGGATGAGGAGCTGGAGGTTGTGTCTTCGCAACACTTCTTCAGTGACATCTGGCCCCCAGTAGCAGCCTCCACCTCGCACTTCATTGGGAATGCAGCCATTTTGAGGCATTGGGTCACTCCACAATATGTCCACTATCTGGTTGTTTGAATAAATGATATCAATCAGTTGTAGTTTAATATCTGTATTGTTAACTTAAACCAAAAGACTATAAATAAGTCATGAAATATTACAAAGTTTTCATTTTGGAGAAGAAGTTGAACAATAAGCACCAATGAGACACAATATCTTTAAGGTCACTTACTTGTTTCCACTCATTCTCATCTGTCTCTGTTATTTCTCCAGGCTCTGGATCTGAGTCATAGTCAGACTTTGTCATTTCTCCATAGGATTGGTCAAACCCAGCCAGCCGCCGCCTCCTCTTCAGCTCCTCCTCCACTGACCAGTTGAGCTGACTGCTAATTGGCTGGTTGTGGAGCGAGCGGCGCTGGAGGTTGTGCCTGTAAGCCGAGGCTGAGCTCTGATAAGTCAGAGAATATACTCGACGCCGACCTTCCACTGGTTCATCGGCATCCCCGTTCCTGTTGTTCATTGTCTGATTCTTCTTGCCATTGACTGTATGACTGGTTGGCTTAGGGGGCCTGAGAGCTGACACATACTGCACACATTCAAACATACACAGATTACATGCAATTCATAACACAATTGTGATAATGTTTCTTGATTTCCTGTCAGTAAAATGCCCCAAATGCCCTTGATGTCATTGTGAAGGCCTCTCTTACTTTGTGCCTGTCCACTCTGGCTATCGTGTCGAGGTCTGTCGTGTCAGAGATCCCACCGTGCACAATCAGCACCTTGTGGTCGATCACCGTGGCCAGAGGCAGCCAGCTGAATATCTTCTGGAGAAGCTTTAGGATCTTCTTGCCATGCACCTGCAGATCAAGTCCAGCTTACCTTACAGTGACTTAAATTACAGTGAGAGGATTATTATGATGACCTCCATATCTTATTATTTTTGGCAGTGTTTAGCCATGTTGGCAGCAGGAGCTGGCAATCCATCACTTTGGTCCAAACTGAAATATCTTAATACTGACGAGAAATCTTGTACTGACACTCAAGGTTAACGGATGATAAATCATATTGGCTCTTATTTTCCTCTTGCACCACCTTGAGTTTGACATTTGTGTTTTTAACACACATTCATGTCCCTCTCAGGAAGAACTTTGGTGATGCCCCGATCTTTTTCTCTAGTGATATCATCTGGTCAGATATTGAAATTTATCCCAAACTTCAGTTTAAGATAAAATACTTGCGAAATGTGGTTTATGTATGTGTCTCTAATTGTTTTGGAACAACAGTGAAGAATAACTGCACAAAGAACTGAGTTGGCTATGTGATCAGAAATAGTTCTGAGGATCAATTATTGTTGGTTTTGTTCTTTCATGAGAGTTTTGGACAATATAAAAAACAGAATTGCCTTTAACCCACAGTCCAGGGAAGTAGCATCAACATCATAATCCCCAAGTTGGGAGTCAGACATAGTGTAGCAAAGTTCTGCTGGCAGACAGCAAGCTGTTTTGAGTAAAAGCTATGCAGGTCTTTTGAGGCCCTGAGTGTTTGCCACAGCCGCCCACACCATACGATCTGCAAAAGTTACAGTTTGAAGGTTGTTTTTACGCATGCAAGCTTGAATGAGGTGACTCAGTTTGACCTTTTCCCTTTGGTTCCACTTTATATTTCTAATTCACTACATTGAAGAGGAAAATATACTACTTTTTACTCTTTTACATTTGTTAATCACCTTTAGTTACAACTAACTTTGCAGATTAGGAAACGTACAATGAGCTTAAAAATACTGAGATAGGTTTAACAGCATAATGTAAAATGCAACAGTGTAGCACTTAGAGGAGCCATCTGCATAATTTTTACTTCTACTTTTCAGTCAATTTTAATGAAAATACTTCGGTACTTTTCTTAAGTGGCATTTGACAGCAGAACATGTAATGGAGTATTTTCTAAATTGTGGTATTGCTGCCTTTTTTCTAGTAATGCATCTGAATACTTCTTCCAACAATTATTTTTTGCATTATTCAACAACAGGGAACTGGTTCTGTTTCAGTTCAGGCACCTGATTCTGAACTGTTCACAGCATCGTTCATCGTTCTGGGTTTTTTCAGAAATTGTGAACTAGTTCAAGCACCAGAGCTAATTTGATGGAAAAAAACAACCAACAAGCAAACAAAAACAGCAATATATTATACCGAGGTTGAGGCAAAACACACAAGACTTACCCTGTATTTCCCCAAGACTTCTTTGGTGAAACCATACCTGGAGAAAACGTGATAAATAACCAGATTGGTGTATGCAGCGGCTGTAGATTACTTCATAACTCTACAAATACATTAATATGAAAAAAATGATGCAGAACAAAGCACTAAATAGGCGTTTGAGAATGAAAAACACAGTATACAGACTAGCTGACCTCAGGTTAACAATGTGGTCCTCGTGGTTTCCTCTGTTCAGATGGACATCATTGGGATAAACCAGCAGGAACCCAAACAAGATGAGCAGGATCTCCAAGGAGTTTTTACCACGATCCACAAAGTCTCCATTAAAGACATACGGTTTCTCACAGGATGGTAAACCATTCTGGACAGGTAAAATTAGTTGTAAGGTGTTAATTAAAATAAACATTCCTGTCCGACAGCATGACGATTTTTTAATGTTGTGAATACCTTATAGAAAATCAACAGCAGATCTTCAAGTTGTCCGTGCAAATCTCCTGTGAAGCAATAAATAATGTCTAAGATTTACAAAAAATATGAGTGCACTCTGAACGTCTCAAGGGCAATAAGTAAACATTAGAAGAGAAAACATCAAGAGTGAAATGTGCTCTGGAAAGCGCTGCTGTTGATTACCGCATATCGTAACCTCTTTCGTATGGCTGACGGATACTTGATTGATGTTTGGAAGAATTCTTAAAAGTCTCCAAGTCTCTCCAAGAAGCTGCACAACATATCGAGCGTGGAGCTGCTACTGGGAAAAAAACGACTATGAATAAACTGACCAAAAACCATCACCTATTTGGGATGTCTGCCATTTTGTGTATTTTATGCACCTATTTACTTACTTGTTTGTGCTTGAATGCCTCTACCAGCTTTGACACCCCACAAAAGGTCAGTGGGAAGGTCAGATGGGGGCCATTGTAGCTGTCTGGTACCTCAATACTCTTAAAGCAAAAATATCTCTCCCATTCCAAGGCCTGACAGATTTCATTCTTTCGAAAGATGTGAGATATTAAGTTTCCTACATTAAAGGCAGAGAGGGAAAGAAGTGGATAAGTAAAAGCCTCCTTAGCAGAGCACAGATTAGCTCATTGACAGTAATCTAATTAAACCAACAAGTCACTGAATTAAGCAGGAGCTGAGACTCACTTTGACTGCTGGCTGGGGTGAAGTGGTCCATCAAGAAGGCAAAAAAATTGTAGAGCTGAAAAAGCGAAAACGTTTTGAAAATTGAGGTTGATTTGCAGAAGACTGATGAAAAGGCTAACGCGCATCCACATTAGTGGCTTTTTTACAAGATTTCTTGAGCTTTTGTGCCTTTATATTGATGATATAACTATAGGATTGGACAGGAAATGGTGGAGAGGGAGAGGGAAGGACATGCAGCAAAGGGGCAGAATGGAATCAAACCAACGGTCGCCGTAGCAAGGGCACTGCCTCTGTACATGGGGCACCCGTTCAACCAAATGAGCTACCAGGGTGTCCCATTAGCATCTTTTTGTAGAGATTTCTTGGTCTTTTTGTGAATTTATTTTGATAGGATAACTGTAGAACTGGACAGGAAAGGGTGGACAGAGAGAGGAAATTACATGTAACAAAGGCCCAGAGTGGAATCGAACCCATGGCTGCTGCAGCAAGGATACTGCCTCTGTACATGAGGTGCTCGTACTACCAACTGAGCAACCAAGGCACCCCATTAGCAGCTTTTTAATGCTGTACGTAGACAGCAGTATGCTTCTAGCTGAATGCTAACACCAGCATGCTAACATATGCTCATAATGATAGTGCAACACGATCGTGTTAATGCAAGTATGATGCTTCACCGTCACCATGTTCACCGTCTTATTTTAGTGATAGCATGCTAACATTTTTAGCACTAAACAACGCATATGATGGCACCACATGAAAAATGAAGATCTCACTAAAGTTCTTATAATTATCTTCTGAGGAGCATGAACGTTGATTATTAAAGTCTAAAAATGAAAGGCCTCGTGTTGGCACTAGAGGAAAGTTCTGGGAATCATCAGTGTTATTAATTCTTCCTGTTCCTTGAGTATTAGAACGAAACTCTGCTCAGCTGTCAAGATATCGCACTTTGAACCACAAATGCTAGCCCCCTATTGCCTCCAAAGGATAAAAGACAGTTTCCGTGCAAGATCATGTGATTTTGTAAATCTATCTTGCCAGGCTTAAGCCACTGTATGCGCTTGTTTCAGGACTATAAGCATCCTATACAGGTGTGATTTAGATGTGATGACCAGTGAGAGAAGTGGGTGTTTGTTTGAAAAGAGCTGTAAGGTGAGCATCAATGCTGGCATAGCATCAGTTAAATTAAAACTTGAGAGTATGATGATGAGTCTGATGCATCAAGTGACAAAGTCACAGGGATTAATCCTCTTGAGACCATGAATACATGTTCAAAAATTGATTGGAACGAAATCCAATCGTTGTTGAGATATTTTAGCCTGACATTAGCATAGCTAAAGTAAAAGAAATTAGTGTCTCTGCAGACAGGGCACATTTGAAATTAACTGTTCGATTCTTCTTTTGAACTGCATGACCTCACCTTGATCTGGTCTTGCTCCCCTGCATATTCAATAGACTGGAAGATATTCCATGTGCACCTGCGTCTCATCTCCAGCCGGGCAACAAACTGACGGTACCAGCGCTGTATCAACAGAGCTGCTCTGATTGCTGATGATTGGAAGACAAAAAGGAAGTTCTTGGTTACAAATTTGCTGAGGTGATCCTCCTCTACCACTACTAACACAGTTATTCATCTATGTTAGATCTAGACTGAAAGACTCACCAGTGGCAGCTTCACAGAGTGCACAAAAAGTCAGTGGAGAAAAGTAAGCCAGCACTGCTACACTGATCATACAAAATGTTTAATAAAAATGTTTTTTCATGAAAAACACATATTTACCTGGAACTGAGATGCTCACTACAAAGGACAAACAGTAGTGACACTGATGTTAAGATATTGCAATAAAAAGGAACTTTTTTTTTAAAGCTTGACCTTTTACCAGAATGATTTTACTAAAGGCCACACCTCTGTCGAACTTCTTCAGCTGTTTCTGTGATTTTCCCATGCCACATCCCATGACCCTTTGCAGTTTTCCCTGTCAAAGACAAAGATACTTTTATGTGAGAATCTGATATATCTGACCTTGTGTTTTGCAACTTGGAAATAATGCAATGATAGGCCTGTTATTTCAAGGTACATTATGACACATGCTCATTTTATTTGATCTATTTTTATTTCTACTTTATTTAGAAGAATTCTCGATTTATAAATTTCTGGTTGTAAATCATAAACTGCACCAAGAACAACATAAACAACTCTGAATGCAAAATGCAATTGCAAATGAAATGTGTCTTGTTGCCTCTGTCCCAACTTTTCTGAAACTTGCTGCAGCTATCAAATTCAAAATAAGCATATATTTACAAAAATCAATGAAGTTGACGAGGTTAAACACTAAATATACTGTTTGCAACTGAGTTTGTGTCAGAAGGAATAATCAAATTATCACAGTCTGTTTCATTCATACTTCACACAGCATCCTAACTCCTTTGGAATTGGGCTTGTACAACATAATTGAGAACACATGGAAGGAATAAGTACTTCAGCATTTCATTTAGTGTCTAAAGTGGCTGTAAAAAATTTTTTTTACTATTTTAAATCAAAACAATTTGCAGCAAAATGAAAACAAAGTACCCAGTTGGCCAAAAGGACCCTTACCTGGACTTGTCACCTTTCTTTCATTACATCATTTCACTTCTTTTGCACCTTAAATCATCACCAGTCACACTGTTACAATTTGAAAAGAAAAAGCAGAAATGAAGTTTGTGTCATCTCTTAGACTTTTCCATTTCCCACGCACAGCAGCACCGGCCCCAGTTGTTGTAATGTTGTAATTAGATGTCTCCGCTCTCAGCCATCAGGGACACACACTGGCTGAAGGCTTGTGAGTAGCACAGCCAAGTGTCTCGGACGGGCCTCGTGATCGCTTAAACAAAACAAGATGAAAGTGGATTAGGATTAACCCTTTACTACGGCTGGCGTCCACGCTGAATAAACAGATGAGAGCTCTGATAAAGGTCAGCAACTGTTTTGAAAGGAGGTTTGTGCTTTGTCGTCACAAGACCTTTGTCATAAGTGTGACTCAACTATTAGCGTCCATATATACTCTGTCTGTCTCCATTCACAGTTCATTGACCTCTGGCTTTTCTGGACCTGTCTGTTGTCAGTTAACATGTGTCCAAACAAGCTCACAAGTTAAATAATGTTGAATATATTTTGGAAGCAGCTACCTAAAATTATAAGCAGAAATTGTTGATGTGAGTCGTCATATCAGACAAAATATCAGATCCATCTAACAATATGGGATAATCCATTTTTTAAAGGAGCAATCTGCAGCTTCAGAACAAAACAACAATTCAAAATCTTTCTGACAGTTTAAACAAAAACTTCACATTACAAGATTCACATTCATTGCAGGTCTATTGGGTTGTTACAGTAGCTTTTTCTTCTATCTGCAGTAATTATATTTATGTCTTATTGTGCAGACATCCTCTCCTCAAATGTATCTCTATGGTAATATTTTATCTCTGTCGCAATATAAACTTTTATTAATGTGCTGTAGCTGTTTTATCTTGCTTCATGAAATCCTGCCACAATTTATTTTTGTCTATATTAGGTTAAACTGATGAAAACAACTGTCTTCATAAAAACTGACAAACTCAGTTGAAGAATGTCCTCATTGTTGTCTGCTTGTGAAGCATCCGTATCTTTGATCCTCCACAGTCCCTCATCTGCGCATAAAAGGTTCTTTGTGATCTCAGACGGCATCGGCTGTCAGTGGTGTGACTCCCAGCGGGGACGTCCGATACTCAAGGACTCCACTCATTCATGCAAACTTTTAGAAGGTTGAAAGCTGCACAATCCCACAGTGACTTCAGGTGCGTGTGTGTGTGTGTGTGTGCCAGTAAAATCTAAATCTAGGCGACATGGTAGTTCAGTGGTTAGCACTGTCAACTAAAAGCAAAAAGGTCTTAGGTCTTTGATTCCCGGCTGGGGTAGGGCCTTTCTACGTGGAGTTTGCATGTTCTCCATCAGCTTGCGTGTTTCCCTCATGTGCTCCACTTTCCTCAACCATCACAGCATTGGTCTATCTCCAGTCGGTACATTTGACCGAGGTACTTGTTCAGAATCTGGAGTTGGTCTCTGAGCACTGTTCTGTGGCTGTCCACTGTTCCTCAGGGGTGGGTTTAATGCAGAGACCAAATTTCACTGTGCGCAGCATATGTGACCCGCAAAGTACCTTTGAAGGTGTGTTCAGACAGAAAGCAATGAACAAGATTTACTCAGCTCCGCTGGATCATATTGTGTTCTGCACTGTATCAGTTGTGGAGGTCCCAGCCATGTTGGAAAACTTAATAACGTTGTGTCTGTGTTCACAACATAATCCCACAGCGTATAGGATCGTGTCGTACAGCTCCTTGTATCCACACAGAGCCACTGATGTTTTGACCACCATGTCCACTTCAGTGTCTAGACGTTAATGCTGTCAGGACGGTGGGCCGTCAGTGACGTCGGGAGAATCTTAATGCTAATTGGCTGTTGCAACACAGCTTTATTTGCCTGAAGAGTTCGACATTTTCAAGCGGCATGATGAGGCGATGGATGCCACATCATGTTTCTCATTGTGTGTATTACAAGATTTGCATAGTCTGGCGTGAAATTGCACCTAATCACATCTTTGCGTTGACTTTGTTTGCCATCTCATTAACAGGTTTAAAACTCCAACCTACATGAGGAAAAGTGATCAATCATATTTTTTTGCTTTCTTTTTACGAAACCAAAGAAAGCATGGGAGGAATTCAGTGCGAGCTTGTTTTTGCATGTTTTCATGAAAGGCTATATAAAACACCAGCTGCTCATTCTTTTATGGGTTTTTTTAATTTCTACTAGAACTCCCATTTTTTGGCCTGACATGAAAGGCGGAAATCTACACTGATAAACAAAATAGCAACATTATTCCCCTGCAGTTGTCATTCAAGGACAGGATGTGGAGGAAACAAATTTAATAAATATGGGTGCTGCAGGTGATGTTAATATCTGAAAGTCCGAAGCGAGTAAGCTTGGCAGCATCTACAGTTGTGAGAGCCAGCAAGTGTTGGAGGCATCCGAGGAATGGAAACTCCACACCTTCCGAATCTTTAGCCCTCACTGAGGCTAATTCGGGTCACTGCAACACTTTCCCATGTAGCTGTAAAACACAAATTATCTGCTGCAGTGCATTTCAAACCATAATTTATCAACAGGGCCACAGGAATTCTTGGTACAAGCTGATACAAGACTTGCAATACTTTAGTTTGCAGCCAATACAAAATGAAAGGATGATTGTGAAGTGATTACTGCCTTTACTGCAGATCTTTTATCTGGAATGGAGGCCTGCAGAATGTAAAACTGCCTTTCATAATGTATGTAATGCATGCATCTTTCCATAAAAGTACTAAATATCCGTTTGAAAATATTAATTTTGAAGAATGGGGCTAAAAAAAAAAAGAGCAATAAGTAAATTTCTGATTTTCTTTTATTATTATTATTTCTTTATCCTAGATCACTGTGGTGGAAAGCAAATAAATTAAGAATTTCATGTAGTTAGAAAAAATTTAAAAAATAAAATATCAGAGATTAAAAAACAAATCAGTAATAAAGCAATTATTATTGCATGATGATGACAAAAATCAGTTCACCATGAATTTGGTGATTGATTCTAAACAGAAATATGGCATTCAAGTGTTTGTCGGTGTTGTTAAAAAAACAGACACTGATGGAACTGTGTTGTACCTTAAGGCATTTTTTTTGTACCAAAAATGTTTTTCACTGTTCAGGGGGTACTTGGCTGAAAAAAGTATTTCAAAGTGGGTACATCCTTGAAAAAAGTTTGAGAACCACTGCCTTAGAAGACCCAGACCAGCAAACTTAGAGCCACAAAAAAAAAAAACAGAAAGTGAATATAAATTAGTTAAAAGTTGCTCCACCTCAACCAGCTACATCGGTAAAATTCTACTTACACATCAGCAGTAAGAATCCAGTAATCAATCAATCAGTGACTTTACAGTAATGGGAGTATACATAAAACTAGGGGTGGGTAAGCAGGGTAACTCACGGTGCGCTATGTTACGATACGATATGTGACACATGACCCATGCAAGACAATTATATAATGATACATCACAATATCTGGACTGGAGAATAAAATGCATACATTATATACATGAATGCAAATATCTTGTTGTCCCATTGATGTTGTAAAAGCCGAGGTGGAGCAAGACTTAACACTAGAAAGTGGCTGGAACAAACCTTCACTGCTGCTGTCAACTTCTTCTGCCAATTAATTTCCATTCACGTTACCCACATTTACGTCATAATCGCCACCACAAAGA
>JAPZDX010000011.1:16496283-16506929 GCA_029783625.1 Naso annulatus | reverse complement strand
CAGCGTTTTTTGTTTTTTTTTTGGTGTTAATATTTCTGTGTGTTTCAGGTCTGCTGGGAGAGCTGGACGCAGTCATGGGCCCTCTGAGCCTGACGTCCAGCATGAGCTTTATGGTTCGTTACATGAGACAGGGTGTCCACTGGCTGAGGCTGGACAGCAAAAAGGTAAAGTGACCATCAGCTTTGCTTCTGCTGCTGGATACCTGCAAACCCCTCGAGCTTCCCCTCAGGCTGAGTGCCGGTCGTCTCCTTCTTCACGTCACACGGACATTAACTCATCTCATGAAAAAGGACAAACAGACGTCATCTCATGTGTTTCATCAAGGGTACCACGCTGATCGCTGCACTTGTTCTTCTTCTTTTGGTGTGTCTCTCTTTTGCACTTTTATGAACTTCGGTTTCATCTCCTGTAATTCACATTTCGTGTCATTTTAACTTCCTGTTTCTCTTTAGGCTGATGTCATGAAATCATTTGCAAATCAGGTCTCTATTCAGGAGTAACTTTACCTTCAATCGGAGGAAGTACATCAAATGATACCAAACTGGGCTTTATGGTTTTGGGCAGCCTTATCACATGGTGGTTGTGGGTACTGACACACATTTTATTTATTATCGTAACTTGATCTTATTTATTATCACAACTTCTCTTATCGTTTCAATCATTATTCAAAAGTATCATGTTTAATTTCTCTTAGAAATTGTATTAGTTTCCCTGTATCAGTCTGAAATACTTTTGATTTGGATTCAGGGATTTTGTGTATGTTCTTTTTTTTTTAAATTCTGCATCGTATTTTTTCGCACATTTAGCCAGGATCGACCACGAGAATACAAAATGGGATGAAGTCATTTCTTATAACATTTTTACTGGTGACACTGTCTCATTTGGACTATGTAGGAAGTAAAGATCATTTGAAAATGGGAAAATTGATGCTTTGTTTAGTAACAGAAAAAACAGCAACAGTTCAAGCTTTTTCAGTTTTTAAAATGAGTCACGCTTACAGCTCCTTTTTAGATTTGAACACACATTTGGTGCAATGATAAGCGCATCTTTAAGGATAAATGAAAAAAAAAATCTTAGACATTTGTCCTTAAGACAAAATAATGTAAAATGTAGCTTTAATCATGAACAGATTGAGAGTGTTGCCTAAAGCAAAGATAGATCTAGACTCAAATCACAATAAAAGTATGAATAATGACATCAGCAGGTATTTTCAGACTGTAGGTGACTGAAGAAGTGGTTGGGTATCAGGTGTAACTGTGGCATTGGTGGAAATTCAGCTTTGTCCTTCTTAAGTTTTACCTGTCTGCTCAGTTAAGATGCAGGTTTGACTCTTGTCTTCCTTGGAGTGAATGATTATTGGAAAATTGATGACTGGATTGTCACATGATCTATTTATGACGTTTAGTGGCAGAAGTGATGTAAGGGTCCTGTTTTTCTGGCCGAAATAACAAGCAGTGACTAATTTGTGAGATCAGAGCAGACTAGACTTCATTCTCGTCATCCTGCGAAGAAAAAAAAACTTTGCACTTGCGCCTCCACCAAATGGAAATTATACCAACATAAAGTAAATGAAATGTCTTACACAGTTTTCTTGCCTAAAAATACTTGCAAGAACAAAAAAGGGGACTAGTTTTTCATCCCTGAGGGTAAAGTGGATGTAAAGTCAGTTTGAGTTAACCTTTTCACCACAGTCGTACAGTGAAGTTCCCTCTATTTGTTTTTGCACCCTTAAGCTGCTTTTCTCCTGTTTTCCCACACTTTTGTTGAATAGCAAATGTAAAGTTGCAAAATGTTTACTTTATCTGTGGGAGTAGAATAAAAGGCCAAACTATAGCTTTCTTAAAAATGCAAGTTTGAGTATTTTTGGGTTCATTTCAGGACATTTTTTTGGGGAAATAAAAAAAAAACATGTCCCCAAGACTGACAATAATGTGTACGTCTTTACTCTTGTGTATTAACTTTGTTGCGAAGCAATAAAGCATGAATTTTGTTTGCTCAAATTTTTAGTAAGGATTTGACGTCACAACTAATTGATTCCCAGGGGGACACAAAAATAATCAGTATGTGAAACATGGCTTCAGATTAGCGCATTTCTCCAGTCGCTTGTAAATCAAGTTTTTGTCTGTGCAGATACATGATAAAAGGGCTAAACAAGGATCACAAAGTGTTCCTAACTTTATTTTCTCACTTTTTTTTTAAAATAAAGTAAGAAACACATACACTAATGCCATGGCATTTTGGATTATTTTTATGTGCACCAAGCAGGCTGCTTTAGAAATGATCTTTAGAGTTAATTTATCACAGACGTTGACCTGCCTGCACATGAGGTCGTTTCGGCATTTGACATTTAGAAATTGTGCAGCTTCAACTGTTGTTCTATATTTCCGTCTTCTCCGATTTGTGGCTTGATTTCCATTATCCTTAATTGTTGGTGCTTCTTCTAAGAATTTCTCTGCAACAAGTTTACACTTCTTGTCCATATAATTATTTACTGGAAAATTTGAAGGATGCCTTTTTTTTTTTTTCTTTTGTGAAATATGTAAAGAATTTGTGTTGCAGTGTACAGAGATGAATAAACACTGGAAATGAGTTCATGGTTGTTTCTCTTACTTTACACACAGTTTGATCCCTGGTGGTAAAGTCTGGCAAATTCCACATGAACAACATCTGTAAATGTCCATAAATTGATGTAAACAAGACATAATAAGTGCTGCACTACAGAATTTTTTATTTTTTATCTGTGTATTACAGTATATACAGTAGAGTCAAATTGAACTGTGGGGACCTCGTAATTATCAATGAATTGGTACACATATATTTGATGCACTATACAAACATGAGTATTGGTTTATATGTCAGAATCTGCTGGGAAGTTGGGGTTGCTGAAAGTGGTCTGAAACAGAAGATAACACGTGCAAGTTGGTATTTCACGTCCATAAAACTTAATGTGTTTACACCCAACCATAACTGGCTAATCAATAACTCACCACTTCAACGGTACTTCTTGGTTTTGTTGGTAGGCTCAAGTCACTCAGTTTATAGCCCGAGACACTAAAGACATAGTACAGCACGCCGGCTATCGAGGCCAAAACCAAAATGACTGCAACGATAATGCCAGCAGTCGCCCCTGCATCTGTACGGAGATACAGAAACACGTGTCAGGAACAGTGTGAAGTCACTCTGAAACAATAAGTTACTCATTGCTGATTACTCCTCATAAAAGGTAATAAATTTACTTCTCACTTTGTATGAACAGTAATAATATTCAAAGCAAAGAGCAATTTACTACCAAGAAATATCCCAAAATTAGTCATTGAAAGGGAAGGGGGTTACAATTTAAGGGTAAAAATTAAACTCAAGAGCATGTCTGTGCGTACGACAGGACAAAGTTTTTGTATGTCTGTTCCTGGAGAGAAACTATGGACACAGTTTGAATGTGGAGCTCAAGAAATATCCAAACATAAACCAGTTTAAAAAGAGGCGTGAAGAAATGATTTTCACAAGGTACTAGAATGAGGAAAGTGATCGTCACCAGGTGTTTACTCTTTATTAATTATTTATTTTGTTATTTATTCTTTTTTTTGGTGTTACCTTCAGTTTTGTGTATGCATGTATATGTGCATATGTATGTACATATGTGTGTATGTATGTATACATGCTGTGTATTTATGTGTACGTGTAAGTATGTACACATATATAGTTTGTGTTTATATACATAGTTTGACAAAGCAAAACATTTCTGTCATGATTTGGTAAGGATTAAAAAACAGATTATTTCTGATCAAGATTAATATATTAGTAATTATTTTTATATTTTTGAATAAGGTTTATGAATAAGAATCTATATTTTATAAATACTTTGTAATTAATTCATATCTTTTTATAAGACTATTATTGGTAATTAATATAATATGTTGGAATAGGTCTAGGAGAATTAATTATTGTATTGCTTTATATTGATGGGGAGCTGAATTAATTGACTATTATTAATTTATGGAGATGGGGTGGGATTAAATAAGTTTGTACCTCTTCCCACTCCTTTTTGGATATGAAAATCAAATCGTGTTTTCAAATTTCATGTTTCCTTTTTAATCTGTGTTTTATGTCTGTCCAATACTGTATGAATAATTGTTTCTTCTTTATAACATGTTCAAAATATACGGCTACGAGGCGCCCGGTGGCGCAGTCTGTAGAGCAGGTGCCCTATATACAGAGGCTATGTCCTCGCCGCCGCAGCAGATCCGGGTTCGATTCCACCTGTGGCCCTTTGCTGCATGTCATTCCCCCTCTCTCTCCCCTGTTTCCTGTCCACTCTCCAGCTGTCCTGTCCTCAAATAAGGCACAAAAAGCCCGAAAAAAAATATTAAAAAAAATATATATATGGCTACTAAATAACTAACTAACAGTAATTAGTTACATTACTAGTTACTTTACTAAATTACTTTTGCAACACAACCGACCTCCTAAAAATGTGACGCACGGCCTGTTTAGCTAGCTCCTAACATGCTTAGGCATAGCAACACCATCAGTAGATTATTAGAACTTCGACATTAGCAAACGTTCAAATCAAATAGATCTCTTATAGAATATCAGCACATGCGCATATACTTCATAGTCATAAAACAAAAAAACACATCCCCTTATAGTAACGCAGTGATGCAGCATTACTTGGATCAGTAACTGTAATATAATTACTGTTTTGGCAATTGAAATCCCCTAATTTACGGGTTACTGGGAAAAAAAATAAATTCACTGTAATGTGTTACTAAGTAGTGCGTTACTTCACAACTCCTGTCAGGAACATTTTTAGTTCAAACCTCTTCTCAAAGCAACAGAAACATCCAGCTGATTAAACTGAAAAAGACGAGCAGCATTGCATTGCTACCACACACACAAGCTGCGCTAGAAGTGATTCAGTACAAGCAGGATTGATGTCATGCTAAAATTGTTCGAAAACAGTTTTTGGCATTTTGTCAAACTTACTGCCGCTGGGTGCTGGACCGTCAGTGGGAAAAATGGGATTTCCGCCGTCATCTGTTGCGTGGACTGAAAGTTCACATAGAGAAAGTGTTAATCTGATGCTTATCCTTGAAAAACAAAATGAAAGCTGCAGAAATGAGCCTGAAACCCAATCTGTTCCATCAAATTATCAAAAAATAAGTTTGAATCGCAATAGCTGCGACCAGCAGTCTACAACAAATGACTAATGAGTTACAAAAGGGGGTGGGGCTAAAGTGTAGGGGCGGGGCAAGCCATGACCAATAAAAGTGTGTGTGTGTTTTTACAAAGTGTGGCCATGTTACATGAATGTGTTTAGAAGTTATGTGCCTTCTTGTTACAGGCCACTCCCACTGCCACGCCCCCTTTGCCAGTTGGTTCAAACAGTTAATCAGCGGTCCTTTGGCTCAAGACCGACCTCTCCACTAAGGCCACGTTTGGACGATAGCAGCCCTACTAAAAACAGAAAAGTCTTTTCTTCGGGTCTTTAAAAAAATCTGCATTTACATGAAGAACTGCAAGGTCACTGCCGGTAAATGGCGCTGTAAGTCTGTAATGACATACCATCGGAGCAGCCAAAGTTGTTTACTTTCTGTTGCTGCTGAGCCCCAAGTAGAGCCACAAATTTAAGAAATTCAGCTGTAGTTTGACTTCTAAAATTATGATATGAACACTCAAATTTGTCCGTTTGGCCAATTGTCAAGAACACACACACACACACTTGAATTCCATGCCAAATTTCAGCCTCTTACGGTGAAAACTGTGGCCACAAAAGAGTTGGGAATTTTTGTGGACCAACCAACCAACAGACCTAGAGAGATGCTGGTCACAGCTAACAATACTACTACTACTACTAATGACAATAATAATAATAAAAAATCCTTACACTGTCGGTGTTGGCATACAAAACCTCTCTTCTGCAGACAGTTGTTGTCATTCCACGTCCCGTCTTCTAACATCTCAACGCACTTCTCTTCAGCCACCTCCCCGGGGTGGATGGCTGAGTCGGGCTGTCCGGGAGCCCAGTTGGTGAAACCCAAAGACGTCATGTCTGTCCAGCCCCAGCCAACTGTAAAATCAGACATACAAGGTTGGGCACATATCTGTTTATAAGGTGTTTCTAAAAGCTCGGGTCTAAACAGTTCTTTGACAAAAACTTTAATTAATGTGCTTTGTCTAATTTTCATACTCACAGTTGCTGTCCTTCGTGAGGCCGATCCAGATGTCGTGATACCTGGTAATGTTGAAGTTCCTGATGAACTCCACCTCTGCTCTGCTGTGGATGGACGCCAGATCTCCCTTGATCGCCTGGCAGTAGTGTCGGGAGTCCGGCCAGGAGAAACCCTCCACACCGTCGTACACAATGTAACAGTGGTGGCCGTAGGGTTGCCAGGACGGCAGACACTTCCCGCCACCGTGGGCAGGAGTCGGTGGCGGTGTCTCTGTGAGACAATATAAGTTAAATGATCAAGAACACTTGAACTTACTGACTTTAAGCAAAGTTTTCGGTCATTATGACACTAACAGAAATCTGGAATTAAAGGGAGTTTAAGCAGAAGTCAGTTCAGTGTTGGCAAACGTTACATACCTGAGGAGATTTTGCAGATGTAGGGTTTAGCGAGGTCACACCTGGTGTCGTTCCAGGTCCCGTGAAACATTAGTGAAGCGTGCATGCTTACGCAGCCCTCACCCTCAACGTTGCTCGGCTCTCCTGGTCCCCACTGAGTGAAGAAAACCGGCCAGCCGTCTGTCCACGCGTAGGAGCCGTCCTCCTGCAGTACAAGAAAATATGGGCTTCCATTCACAGAGTAACTAACTTTCTCACCCTGTTTCTCCTTTATTCTGGGTATTTCATTGCTGAAGATTAAAGGATGAGTTCTTCTGCAGGTGTTTCAAATGCTGTAAGCAAAAAATTTACAATATAACTTTTCAACCAGACAGGCTAAGAATCTTCCTCCTTTGGTAAATTTTCTATCAAATATTGTGAAGTTATCTTGTGAAATGAAAACTTACATTTAATGGATTCATTTGTGCAGTTGTCTCTTTCCTGCTGTCAAAAACGTGCCTAGTAACTTTTGTTTACAATGTTATTTAAGTAATAGAAAGGATTTAATTTTAGATTAAGGACTTGTAATGGAGTTAAATAACGTTGTATTGTTAGTTTTACTGACAGTTGGGCTGCATTCAGACCAAATCAGAGGATCCTTGTCTGTTGTGGCTGCGACGGTCTGACAAAAAGTTGAAACTGGCTCAACTTGAGGAGGAACTCAGCCCTGCGTCAGCCAATCACATAAAGGGGACGTCTTCCAGCAATCGACTGCCACCCTTGGATGGGGTGAGGAATAGAGTAACAACTTGGCGTCCCCCAGTGGGTTTTGTTATTTTAATTAACTAACACTCCCACTGCTGGACAACCCTGCAAAGTTTCGCCAGATCATGGATTTGGTCTGAAATCAGCTTTGGCGGGTTGCTTGGTCGGACCTGAGATCAGTTCTGGGGCGTTAAATTCTACATTACTAAGATCGCTGCTTAGTTTTACATAAATAGCTTTCATTCAAGATCAAGTTTAAACATCTCTGATGCATTTTTAAGTTGTAGCTAGTTTAGTTCAACTGACGGCACCTTGCGCTTGAGTCCGATCCAGGCATCTGCTCTTCCGTGCAGGACCACTCCGGCGACGAAGGCCTGGTCGTAGCTCATGTCCATGCTGGCCAGGTTGCCTCCCTGCTGCTCACAGCTCGTCTGAGCCGCGTCCCACGTCGCCGCCTCCTCCACTAGCTTGTAGCAGTTATTGTACCAGGAGGTGTAGCTGTCCGGGCAGGGGCTTTGGGTTGGGGGTGGGGGATCAATGCCGCTTGCTAATGTGGAAAAAGATGGACTGAGTCACGCCTGAACAGAGATTCAGCAGCAATATGTTTGAAATGTTTGTGGTAGAAGAGGGAAGAAGAAGTTATTTGAGTAGACTGAAAACTTCAGTGTTCACTGACATTTCTTCCTGAAGCAGACAAAGCTATGTTCCTTATGACACGCATCATCGGCCCACCTGCCGCTCACCAGGTGGTTGTGAGTTATTGACACACAGTCTTCCTGTTGGGGATGACAAGAAAGCTTCAAGCGATCAAACTATAAATGTGTGCTTTTTGAGCTGCCTGCTGTGCTCTGACAATCTTCATCACTGTGTAGTAAAATCATCCTCACTGCTCCATCAGCATTGTCGGGCTCGTTTTCCTTCCAGTTGGTGTACAGCACAGGGCTGACGCCGTCGCTCCAGGCGTACTGATTCTCCACCAAGAGATCCGACAGTCCGATCCATGTGGGGAGATGCAGGTCCCTCAGGTAACTAGCCACAAAGTCTGGAGGAGAGGAGACGATCAAAATATGGAGACCAGTGTGTCTGACCTTAAGTTACTGGTCTGTTTTAATTCCGAAAGACTGACTCACCGTTCTCATACTGGTTATCAATAACTGCCAGTTCTCCTCCTTGTTCCTTACACCAACTGCGAGCATCAGACCAGTTGGCTTGGATGTCATCTTTCTTCCCTTTGAACAAGAAGCATTTGTCCTTGAAACGCATCCAACCTGGTGGGAAGGAGGGAAAACAGGTTGAATCATATTTCAAATTTTCACATAGAATTCTATGAACAAGTTTATTTTGACCAAACAAGAGTTGCTAATTGGGGCAGTGGAAAGACAAACCAAAATTTTTTTTTTTGTGGGTTCTATTTTCTTTTGTCTTTTCTGTTATTTTCTGTGTTTTACGACAAATTATCAAGGCAGTTTAGCTTGAGACAGGACGGGCTGTGGCTAGCTCGTTAGCATGCTAACTTCAGCAGATATCTGCATCATAAAACAAGTTTTTCATATAACATCGCAGCTGTTACTTTTCACACTGTGTTCACAATATAAGTTTAAACTTTTTAAACATATTTGGCTATATTTTACACATTGCTCCTTCAACAATTAGGCTTGAGACAATCTAAACTGTCATCAAATCCTATAAACAGTCTTCAAACTGTCTGACTCCCCCAGCTTGTCTGTCGCTCTCAGCCCCAAAATCCATTCGTCCCTTAAAACTGGTCATGAACACGTAGCTACATTTTTAAAAATGTCTCAGTATTGTCTTCAAACAGCTGGACACTATTGTTTTTGGCAAACGTGACACAAACAGCAGGAACAAATCAAATTGTTGGGGACTATTTTCAACTGCGGATTAATACATTTGGTACTCCATATGTATATGTAATAATCCAGTGAGTATTTCGAGCAGTATGATGGTTTTAAGCAGAACTAGTGCGTATTTAACCTTATAAGGAACGTGTAACATTGCAGCTCATTTATTTTTTGGACAACAGTGAAGGTACGACACAGAGGAATGAGCTGCATTAGGAAATGAATCTATTACTCAAAATATTCACCAGATACATATCTATCAACATATAAGCTGCATGTTTAATGATATTTGAAGATGTTTAAGGCCAATATTTAAACAGTATGTTATACCTTCAGGGCAGTAGCCCTCCCAGGGTTGTGTGGGTGGAGGATGGGTGTGGACATCTCCAGGGTGCTTTTTGCAGACATAACCTGCTCCGGCGCGACCACAGTTGACGTCATTCCATCCACCTTAACAGACCAGAGTTTTATTGTGAATATCACAATGAGGGAGAACATTCAGTAAACACACACGATGAATGAACAGATCTATGTGGCCTTGGCTGTCCGATGAGGGGTATTTCCAAACCTTGGTGTCTGCTCATCTGAACACACTGTTCCTCCCCGTTGGCGTTGTTGGGCTCCCCTGGAGACCAGTGAGTGTAAGTCACAGGGGAGTGGTCCACCCAGCTGTGCAGGTTAAGGAGAGAAACTTTTGTTTTATATATTGTGTTTGCACATCATTAAGATAAAGTTCTCTTTGGAGCAGAATTTACAGTGTGCTGTTGAAATAATTTGAGGAGTAAAATCAACATGTAGATTATCTCAGCTGCAAACAAGAGCATCAAGGCTTTAACTGACGTTTATCTGTTGGTATTGAATCTGTGACTCACATCAACTACAAAGCTGTAATAAAAAAAAATGTTGGAATTTTTTTTTACTAAATTCACTATGATTGCTGTCATAATGTCCTCACAGTGGTTTCATTTGTCACTGTGCATTTAGCAGCTCCTGTATTTGTCTCTTGAGACATATTTGGAAGGAAATACCTGTCAAACAAAGTTGAAATGTAATAAAAAAATGACGTGTGATTTAATTTTTCCTCTTAAGGAGGAGTGATTGATAAGTTGGTGGCCTAAGGTAGAAGCAAATGAGTTCTACAGCTCTTGTTACATGCACATGCAGTTCAACTTTTTGAGTGATCATGCAGAAAGTTTGAAGTTGGCAACTTCTGTGGTATTTCTGTTTCGGGTCATTGAAAACTGTAGGTCAGCACTTTCTGAGAAAATAGTCAATATCAGCTTTTGTTCATGGTAAAGAGTTGAGGGTTAATTCAAATATGGCAGAGAGATTTTTGCCTACCATTCTGACTTTCAATTTTTAATTATCGGAAACAGATACAGCACTAAATTTATCAACTTCAAACTTTTTGTACAATTAGTGTAAAAATAAAACTCCAGGTGCATGTATCGACAGTTGTTTAACTCCTCTCCTTCTAC
>JAPZDX010000011.1:16424005-16434328 GCA_029783625.1 Naso annulatus | reverse complement strand
AGGTAAATCACCTGTACCTGGCAACTTTTATGTGTCCTGTAGCGTTTCTATAACCTGTTTCAATATGAATGGCAGTGAATGGGGTTTAAAAATGCAGCCTGAGATCTACTAAAGTATACACAAGGTCGAATTTTGACAACATTTGTAGAAGATTGAGGTGATCTCTGCTGATGGTGAGAAATCAACATTAGACTGGTATAGTTCTTTAACTGCTGGGGAAATAAATCATCTGTTGTGATGAACTTTCTATGATTTGTATGTGTGAGCACAGGTGCACATTTAGCACTGGTGCCATGCATCAACCATCACAGGTCAGCATCCTTACCTACAACGTAAGCCTGGCCAGTGTCCTCTACAGAAGAAGAGTCAGATTCTTTCTTGGAGCGGCTGAGACTCCACGCTGGGCTGCTGTGAGTCACTGTGCTGAATGATCTGAGCAGGAAAAATGGGGAAGATTTAGCCAGAGATGCAACTTTCCTCAGTGAAACTAAATCTAAACTTAACACTTATTTTCATTCAAACTAACGACTAGCATCTCTGTGTGTTAGGGTTTTTATGCACACAAAACGGTACTTGATTTTTATTCACACATGGTGTCTGTAAACTGACACGAGAGGGAGCAGCTGGCACAAAAACAGGTTTGTACAAATTAAACAGGTTAGCACACACTCACTAAAACGCAAACACAGACACAAGAGCACATATGCACCCACAAACGCGCACACACACACATGCACACAGACCCCCAGAGTGTTAATTAGAGTCTGGAGGTAAAGCTGTCTGTGTCTCTGTGGTGTTGAGCAGTGCATTAGTCCCAGAAACAAGTCCTAACTTAGTAACCTGCTCCGTCCTGCAGAGAGCTTGGAGACTCAGACACTAAAGACTTCACAGAGAACCGACTAATAAACACAAGATCCCACTTCCTCGACTGAGCTTGATATATGACTTTATAGGACTAATTAAAAACGTAAAATGCATCAAATGTTCTAGTTCCTGCATAGTTTCACGGATGGAAAAGTAGGCCTAATTAAACCCCAAGGAAATAATGTCCGTATGATTTCGTGAAGAACTACTCCTTCCTGCAACTCACTTGTCCTGCTGCCGTGAGAGGGAGTCAGTGTCTGAGCTGGCTCGCTGGTGTTGCTGGAAGTCAGAGGCCGCTTGGCTGGGTGGCGCCTGACTCATTCTGCTGTGCGACTGGCCACCATATGACTCCACCGCCCGGTGCTCTGGAGACTCTGGCATCTGTCCCAGGTTGTGGTGGGAGCGGCTCATTATCCGCGGATTGGAAGGGACTGTGGCGGCCACTGGGTTGAAACCTGGAAAGTGAAGCTCATCCTGGACCAATATCGGGCCGGATGGTGCCTTGTTGAGGGCCACCTCTGAGTATGAGATCCTCTTCAGGTGGTCTGGGTTAGAGCGCGTGGACAAGCTGGGGGCCAGGCTGCCGGAGCTCACCGTCCTCGCCACTGCGTCGCCATACTGCAAACTGCTCAGGGGGCAGTTCTCTGATTACCAGAAAGGACATGCAGAACAAAAATCGTGAATGATGTGTTTGTTAATTAATACGAAGTGTATGAGAAGAAATTAAAAGTAGCAAAGCAGGGAAATCCAAAGAGCTAAAGTGTTGGTCTGTGTCCTTAACATCGCTCAGCAGTCAGAAGCAATTATTGTCTAGACAAAAAAAGCAGGTACTGTCCTCTGCAATGTTTTTTTTCTGAAGATATCTATCTTAATCATCATAGCTAATGGTCTGGTCAGCCTTTTTGGCAGTGATCAACTTAGCTGTAACTTTATGTCAACAATCTAGTGGGAGTGTGGGGCGTGATAAAGACAAATTTGTTCTGTTGTTCAGCCAAGGGAAACAAATCAAACCAAGCAAGGAACCGTAAAAAAAGATAAAGCAGTTCAAGCTTGACCTCTCATAATTGATTGAAGTGTTATGTAACTGTAATAGTTTTGCAGAAATGAAACTTTAGACAATGAACATGATAACTGACAAAGAGTCTGAAAATATTATATTCTGTTGTTTCGAAAGCAATGGGAATATGTGCATTCAGCAACTGTTGCAAGGCGGAAGGGAAAAATTAGATTTTTGGCAAAGAAGAATTAAATCATTAAACAAACAACACAGAATTTAAAAGAGAGGGAAACAAGAGGGCATCAGCTTTTATCTAGAGAGAAGATGTTGGGAATGATGACACATGCAGCTTTGGCTGGAAACAGAGGAGTGAGTGCTGACATCATTGAGAGGTTTGCTGCGATGGGTTGCTTTTGTTAACCCTCCTCTCAGTGATGTCATACAAGTAACGTTCTCATCTCCTCGAGCCTGAGGCCATATTACATCCTCACTTCTCTCCTACCCAAGTCTTGAAGCTCCTGGTTGTTTTGGCGGGCCTTCATCTGCAGGTGGAACTTGTGCTGATCGGAGCAAAGCTGCAGCAGATACTGACACGTCTTGTTGCTGTCTGTCTGAAACAGGTGCTTAATCCCATCTGACGTGTTCTGAAGGCAAATCTTCTTTTTCTTCAGGAGGAAAAGTTAAAACATTTTTGTTACAGTGCATGAACTGTGCTAATTAACAGTTGAGTGATTAAAATGCATTTGCTGTATTTACATTGAACAGTAAAGACCAGGGGTGACCCCTAATAGACAAGTATTCAACAATTTGACTTAATGAGCCTGATTCAACTGCCAATCTCACAGTCCAATAATCACAAAACACGTATTTGTTGTTGCTATAAGGTCATCATAATGCAGACTTCTCAAATATTTAGTGTGGAAAAAGAATGGATGCATTAGAGTTTCCATCATTTTGATGGGCAGGGTTAGAAAAATTCCATCATAATATATTTTTACTGCCACTTATTTATTTTTCTTCTAAGAATGCAGCTATGCAGCACCTACAGAGTCAGTGCCCCATCTATTTTTCTGTGAGCCGTGCGTGTCGTTCTCCACTAAAACAGACAGAGAAATAATCTGTTGACAGTCACACTGACACGATCATACCAGCAACATTCATTATAGTTTCAATGCACACTTAAAAATAAAAAAAATAAAAATAAAAATCAATAAACCAGGCGAAGTGATGAGAGATCGCTGGATATTCTTTCTTCTTATTATTAATTAATAATGAAAGAGCATGCATCTTTGTGTCAAAACTAAATGTGAATTAAATTTATGATAAAATGACATGAAACATTTCATTATTGATGGGAATTAGCAAAGGAAAACTTCATGTAGAAAGACAGGGCTGACAGAAGCAGCTCCACCACACCTGCTCCTGAGCTACACATAGGATATGTGGGCCAGGCGTTAGACAGTTACATTTAAAATATAAACAACCAAACAGTTCACATTGTTTGACCTAGACGAGCCTGAATTCAAACCACACTCCCGGTCTGCACTTAAAATGTGCGCAGGATTGTGCGTAAAAAGACAGAAAAAAGAAGATTGTTGCAGAGGCGATTATCATTAGGTTTAGCGTCTTTGCCTCGGAGAGACGACTTGTCATGGCTGTGTTAATTTTGTTTAGCAAGTCATTAAGCGGCGCTCTGCTGCCACACTAGAGACCGAATAACCGACTCCACTTTATTTAGAGTTTGAGGGACAGCAAGCTCGCACATGGCGATAAATAGCAGGTTAGTGGCTGCCACTGCTGAGACTATCTGAACCAGCCCTTGTAAAAAAAAAAACAAAAAAACAAAAAAAATGCGATTCTACGATTGGTTGACTTTAGGCAAGACGAACCAGATTCGATTACCTAAATTCTTAGTCAGTGACGCCCCTAGTAAAGACACAATACATACTGTGAAGGAAATCTTTTTTGTTTCCCTCCAGGGGAACCTCAGCACTGGGGTGCGATTTCCGTTTAGGACCTCAAAGATAAGCACCCCCTTGCAGTAGACACCCAGCATGATACCCGTCTGGGACCTCTTCTCAGGAAGCACCCGGTGGAAATGGACACCATACTCTGTCAGCCTCTGGCACACCTTTAGGAAAATCAAGATTGACAGTGTTAAACTCTGGAAAATACACAGACGTGAGGGATACGGCAGGGATGTGAATGTGTTGTGAGAATAAGCAGTCAGGACTGTGACTTTTCATGCAAAGAAAAGGTCTTTTGTAAGGTCAGTTATCCAGTAAATCCACTGATTTTTATCTGATTACATATAATCTAATAATATTATTCCGTTTGGCTCAATGGAATGCAGAAAATAGAGCCGCTTTACGGTGGACGGAAGAAAAAGATAAAATGTAGTGGCAGAGCTCAGCTACTTTTGTTTATAGTTGACACTGCAATCATTGGTTTGCCATTAAACACAAACTAAATCTATCACTTCCTCTGCCAATGTAGACTCCTTGGCACTTGCTTTCCTGGAACACTTGCCATTTTGTGCAGTCACAGTGTTGCATTTGTCACTAAATAAACACTTTAGCTGCAATTTACTACCAGCCAAAAGCCAAGTGTAGCAATAACTGAAAATATTTTGGGTCCATTGGTTTGAAACCATGATTTATATTCACTCTGCTCTGCTCCTGCTGACCTTGAGAAACTCAAACTCTGCCTCAGAGTCAGACGCTCCATAGTAGTTGCTGTGAAGTTTCGGCAGCTCCTCCTTGATGGTCGTCTGGTTCACCTTATCCAGGACCGTCACTGGCAGGTAGTGCTCCAGCCTGAAATATGTCTTCCCGTGGAGCTGAGGCACAGAGATCAACAGCTTTATTTCTTACCATCAATGTGTCTTTTTATTACGTTTTACTAAATGAGACCTACATTAAACTTTTGTTTATAAAAATGATTTGCAAGAGCGGTTTTTACGTAACATCCTACTTCAAATGTGTATAATCAGAAATACTTTCTTTCACTCATGCGTGTCTGCCCCCAAAATTGTCTAGACATTACTTTGAGAAGCTGCATGTGTTAAAAATGTCCAGATCAGCTGGCTTGGACTTCACCCTGTCAGCTCCATTTTACAAAATCCATGTCGAGTCTGACGAAGCCCATGTGTGAACAGAGCAGGTATCTGTCCAACGAATTAAGTGGGCATGCTGAAAAGTTGCAGTGTGCGGCTGCGTCACACTTTTTTCCTACTTGCCTGGATATTGCTCTCCACTCTGACACCGCAGATACATTCAAATACATTCATTATTGATATTAAAGCAACAACAGCCATCATTACCGATGTGCTTGTAATGAAAACACTGCGACAAGGTCACCCCTCGCCTAAACCAAATGGAGTATTTTTGGGAGGTGAGAAAGCGCCTGACATTAACAATCTCTTGTGTGCTGTCACTCTGCACGATGATGATTATAAAACAATAAAAACACGATCATAACCAAACTAAATTAAAAAAACGATTGAAAGAAGTGAATTTAAAAAAGTAGACCAGAAAGAATTAATAGTTACTGTCCCACACTTTAAATCAATATTAATGTGAAGTGTTGTTAGCTCACTGATAACACACAGATGTCCGTTATTACAGAGACTCGGTACCTCAGGTTGGTAGTCACTGAATTCAGCCTGCAGAGCAAGCGAAGCCAGCAGCAAGGCATTTTCTGTGTCACAGCGCATCCTCTCCTCCAAGATATCCTTCCTCAGCTGTAGATAGTACTGATGTTTGGTCATAGCATGCCTGTCATACGCAGAAAAACAAACAAATTTTGGTTATCTTAATTGCTACACACCAGAACGGTGTCACTCAGCTGTGAAAATATACACTCACTGGATGAGGTTAACGTCATCAAGGAAGAATTTGATGCGTAAGAAAAGATTAAAAGGCACATCAGATTTCTTCTTCTTGGGATCCTCCTTCCATCCCTCAGGGGCCACTTTGGACAGTTTGGCATCAGGATCGACGAAGAAAAACTCATTATCTGCGTGAAGTATTTTTAGAGGGGGATTGGGTGAGATGTGTCAGAGGGAGAAAGAAGGTTATTAGCAACGTTTGTTTGCCTGCAGCAACGTAGGTTTTACATCTTTAATGAGACATCAGGTGCAGATAATGAATCTACATGGAAATCCCATTAACTTCGGCAAGTAAAACTAATCACATCTTATGTGCTTGACTTCTTTGTGCTTAGCAGTTAAGAGGGGCAGGTTTTTCCCTACATGAACCTAACAATCTCGTTCACACACACACAACTCACATGCAAGAAACCACAGACATGCATGGGAGCAGCATAAAATACCTTTGAGGTAAGCAAGACCAAAGAGGTGGTGCTCCACGAGCCCGATGTGAGCAACCACCATGTCAAGAACGTCCTTACAAACCGCCTTGATGTCACAGCTCAGCTCCAGCTTTTGGCCATTCAGCAGCACCACACCAACCTTCCTCTGCACTTCCTCCACCTTACCACGTTTCTTGTGTGCAGAGAGACAAAAACAGATGGAGTTATACAGTAAACTTTAAAGGGACAGTTCACCCAAAAATAAAAATTCAGTCATTATCTACTTATCCTCATGTCGATGGGTCAGGTGAAAGTTATTAGTCCATAAAACACTGCTGGAGTTTCACAAGAAAAAAGGCATTGCAGTAATCTCCCAAACCACTGAAGTGAATGGTGACCAAGTTCGAAACATAAAAAAATATTTTCAAAATGCCTTATTGCTTGTCCGAAGTAATCCAAGTGCCCTGCAGCCTAAATATGCCTTGTTTTTTTTCTAAAAAACATCACTGACGCCCTGTTTTCAGCCTCATTATTCACTGCAGCTTGTAGCTCATACATGGCAGCCATGTTCAAGTGCACACACGTGAACACACCGTCTGAAGCCCTTTCAGCTGTGCGAGGAGAGTCCAATTGTTTTCAAGAAGACTGTGAAACATCCAGCAGCGTTTTGTGGGCTAAAAAGCTTTAACCATCGACATAAGGATGAGCAGATAACGACTACATTTTCATTTTGGGTGAAATATCCCTTTAAGCAGTCTCTGCAACAACATCATGGGTACACCGACTCATGCATTCACAACCTCACCATTATTGAAGAGGGAACAGTTAAGGCAACGCAGGGTTCGCTGGCCATCTTCACAAACTCAGGCCCGTGGAAGTTCTGCCATTGGTGGAAAGATTAAAAGTAATAATCATCAGAGAAAGAACATTTATTTTATTACAGCATCATTTTCTATAAGGGCCTATTTTGCTACAATGACAACTGATTGTGTAGAAAACGTAATAACCTGTTGAGAGTGATGACCTGCGATACTTTTTAAATTTTAAAACACTACACTGCAGCACCACACCCGTTCTAATTGCTCCTCCTGTCAGCAGAGTTAATTGACAGCGGCTCATGTGATGCATCCTTGCTGGTTTTCTGTGTAACCAAATCTCATCAAAACTGGAGGCGCAAGATTCCTACGTCAGCTTGTGCTTTACCGACCGGAAACCCCCACATCCAAAATTAAATCAAATAAAATCTAGCATAAACAAGTGCAGCAAATACATCCCAGCTCTTTAAGCTTAATTAACCTAAAATGAACAGAATTGACGTACAGTTTTTACAGGTTAACTGCCAACTTCAGCAGAATGAAGTTTTCCATCTGCGTAAACACATTTTCAAACTTCGTGAGAGTGGGTGGGATAAATCAGACTGTACCCAAAAATTCCACACATCCCACAACTGTAGTTGTAATTACATAAGAAGGCTGAAATGAGTTATGTTTTCCAGTCAGCAATTTTTATTTGCTGTACAGGGAGAGAGCGCAGCATCAACAAACTAGTTGCCAATGAGCTCATTCAAGTTTTAAATTGTACATCTATCATCAAATAATGCAATGTACTCAGCAGAGGGAGTTCACTGCAGTGAGCATGTTGCAATAATATCTGTTAACCTGTGTGTGCTTATATGTGGTCTACAGCTCTGTAGCCTGGTGATAAAGGAAGTTTTGTAGGTAAACAAAATGAGTGGATGCGAAGGAAACTAAGACCCAAAATAACTTCAATGATAGGCAAAGTTGATATGATCACAAACAAGGATTAGAAAGCTTATTCGTGTGTATGCTACACCAGGCGGAGCAAAAACCTTTGGCTTGCGAAGTGGTACTGAAGAGGTGAAGAGCGGGTCTCGGAGGTCGAGCATGGAAGTGCGAGATGGGGCCAGAGGGTCGTCTGCGGGGTAGAGGTTGGCCCTGGACAGCCTGCTGGCCAGGTGAGCCTGGAGTCGCTGCACCTCCTCCTCCTGCTTCTGGAGGAGCAGCTCTGCTCCGACCAGACCTTCATCGGCCCCCTCATACTGCCTACAGAGACAGAGACGATGCAGTTTGTGTCGGGATGTTCTGAAACCGTTGAAATGCTGAATGCAAACAAGACTGATTCTCTTTTTTTGCTGTCTCCATAAAAAAAAAAAAAAAAATCAAGTACAAACATGAGGGAGATTATGTCAGACACAATGTGTTTACACACAAAAGACAGCAAACACTAGCTGAGCTGATATGTTTTGATTTCAGCATCAGGGGAAAAAAAAGGCACTCTGTGCAGAGGTACAGATTGTTAGCAGGCACAGCAACAGCAGGCATGTCTCTGTAATGCCAGAGATTAGAGAGACACAGATTGCTGAATGTGGATGTCACAATGGATGACCTCACTAGCGAAGCATGGAGCTGACCCTCCTGCACCACGCCAGCTGTGTGTGTGGCCTAGAGGACTAAACAGGATGGCTTCATCAGTGTCTTCCCTGATCTATGAAAGGTTTATCGTGCAGACACCAATTCCTCCAGGGAAAAACGCTTGTAGATGCATTTGATTAGAGATATACACTCTTCACTGCAGTGGCAGGTGTTGAAATTCATGCAGCAACAACCCCTGATGTCTGGCTTCAATAATTCAACATTTTGTAAAGTAAAAGTGGCTTGCAAATGAGTTCACCCTACGCAACTGGAGAGGCAGATTGAAGATGGAGATGAGGAGGATTAGAGTAGAGCTCAGGGAAGTAAACACAAACACTGGCATGTTGCTCGTTAGAAGTCAACCTGTATGCGTGTGTGTGTGTGTGTGTGTGTGTGTGTTACCTGAGCCGGTGTGTGTTGTGACTAGTCAGCGACAGTGCATCGTGTTCAGAGGAAAGTGCCAGCTGGGAACCGTACCTCCTCACCTCGCCCGGTTTCTTAGCTGGAAGTGACATGGGAGTATTAGCTGTACACACACGCACGCACACAAAGGAGCAAACGCTGTCTTTAAATCTGCACAATCAAATCAAACACACCCCTCCCTTGCAGGCACCCGCACTGTGGTGCAAAAGTACCTGCAGGAACATGTACTGAAGGAGGTGGGGAAGCTACAGAACACTCAAATCAAGTTAATCTTGCAGCACAAATGGGATCTTTGTTGGTACGAGTTCAAATTGCTCACAAAAGACCACCACTGCATTACAGCCACAGTATGTCAGAATGTACTGACCTACGCTGAGACAAGATCCTCCACTTTTTAGTACGCTAAGAGCCAGTTCCACGTCTTAAAAAAGTTCTGACTTATTGTACATTTCAGGTATTCAAACAACCTCTCTTTTTGAAACATGCTTTATATATTTTTAGCCATTTCCAAATAGAACTGGCACTTTTTCCGCAAGTATGTCCAAACACTTCACAGCTGTCTCAGCTCAAAGTCAAACTTTCCTACAACCTGTGTATAGTGTTAAATGGAGTGTGGGTGTAGGGTCATCTTACACAAATTTATGTATTAACCTTACCTCTGTCTCACACTGTACTGACAAGTTTGGGTAAGTTAATCTTAATGAGTTACTCATCTGAAATCATTACGAAAAAAAAAAAAGCTTTCTGAAACCACATACTGCCTGCGAGTACAGTAACTGACACAAAAACATTCATATCACATATTTTGTATGTTTAAATGAGGGTTTCTTTCATCATGTGCAACATCTCTAAACATGTAGCAGACTGTCATGGTAACCAGATAGTGCGTATTCAAAACTGATACACGAGAGGTTTGGGATATTTCTGTAGCTTGGTTTAAAAGGACAAAACATACTGAAAATGCTCTTGGTAACTTTGGGATAAATGTGAATTTTGTGTTTTGTTTAGAAAAAATGTCACAATACCCATAGACAGCTTTTAGTGAGTGACCTGGTTCCAGGTCTCTGTGTTTTCTCATGTCTCTATATTTAAATCCTTTCACTCCCGCTCTATTTACCTAGTCAGTGATGCTCTCTGTACTCTCTGTCCTGATTGGCTGGTCCAACTTAGTGACAGGTGATGTCGGTACGAGCTAACTGTTCGTGCCTTGCGCTCTGACCTGCCTTTGCTGACATCGGTCTGCTCAAGCTCAAGCAGAGATGAACCAGTTTACTCCACTGCAACTTTCCCTGTAAC
>JAPZDX010000011.1:16377080-16406708 GCA_029783625.1 Naso annulatus | reverse complement strand
TGTATCCCATACCAAACTTTTGCTCTGGATAAGCACTAATAGAGCTGACTCAGTGCAGGACTCAGCCCGAGAAAATTAGTTTCTTGATAACAAATGATCCGACAGTTTCACTAAACTGCAGATAAAACAGAAACCATATCAGACAGAAACTGGCTGTTTAACCCAATAGAAAGCAAAAATATTTAAAAACATGACTTGGCCGCGCACCATTTGATTTCCTACTCACTTCAAAGGGCAGCAAATTATACAACTGTAAGCTCTTTATCCTTTAACAATGCAGTGTGCCAGTCTGATAAGCTGCTATCTGAGCAAGGGGAAGGGAATAATTCTGAACTATCACAAGAGGCTGGCCTCGAAAAAGTGTGCTCACAAACTGAACGGTGTACCATGCATTCAACTACAAAGCAAACATGGCATTAGAGTGACAGGCTGGCAGATGTAGAGCAGTAGATGACTTCAGCAGAGCACCAAACATGGGAGCAGGTAGAGAGACGGCACGCAGGACTCAACTTCAGAAACGCTGGTTTCTATTATCCTAAATATTTTATAGCGGAAACCCTGAGGAGGAATTACTCAAACTAATCAGAAATGTTCACACATTGCCCGTTTAAATAAATCATTCTTATATAAACAGTAACTGACCACTCACTACTGTTTACACACAAGAAAAAAAACGGTGCTAGTGGTTAAGCATTTGACAATGGGAGCCTATTCACAATGTCTGACGACTGATGTAAAGGTTTTCTCAGTGAATTTTACATTGGCACCCTTCACACAACAGGAAACATCCCGACATTCACTCTCACTGCTCTCCAGACGGGAAAAAAAAATACATCAAAAGTATGAAATTTGCTAAAATATTCCATCTGCTTTATCAAAACAAAGATTTGACTTATCTTGTTTTTATGTTTTTTAAGCCTGAAACAGCAAAAACGTGCTGCTCCCTTACTTTTCATAGCTGACCAGGACTGCTGACAAATAGTCAAACAAACTGAAAGTTGAAAAAGTTGCCGTTATTAATCCTCTCTCCTGGTAAACATACTTCTTTACATAGCTCAGTGACTCTATAATAGCTGGTTCCAACATCTGCTCTTCAAATTTCAGCCTCACTCAGCAGTCTAAAACTGTGCACGAGAGGCCACAATTTACTCAATATAGCTACACAGAAAAAGCAGAAAAAGAAGAATGTGTTAGCAATCAAAATACCATGCATGCACACAATAAAATAAGGTCATCTAGAATACTTCCATGGATCCAGCCTTGTGTCTTGCCCTTATCATGTTTAGAATTTTATCTCAGAAGGGAAAAATCCCCAATTTAAATTGGACCTCAGCAAAAAAGGGCATATTTTCAGGCTGCGTTGATGGAAGGGAATTCCTAAAGCATGCAAGGATTGTCCGCGATGGAACCAGAAGGTAAAACTGAATCAACTGCATCAACTGTTTAAAACGGCTTGCCTCGTAATCCAGCTGGTTTACGCAGAAACGCACATAACGAAATCACGTCTACTGCTTGCATGGCGATTCATGATTGATGGCGAACGGTTAGATGACGCATAGCCGGCCAACAAAATCAGGTGCATATGAGATGAGGCACCACCCAAACTTCACAATGGCTCGGAGGGCATTTCGGTGCCTGCTGACACACATCCTGTCCAATCTCCACAGATTAAAACCTCTGTTAGTCACATTAAGTTTACATAAGTTACAAAGGCACTCTGGAATTCGTGAGCTTTATCTATCTATGGCTTCCACGACACTTACAGGCACAAATGACTCACAAAAGGGATTACAACACAACACACAAACTGCCCAGGCAACATATGTGCTACTGACACAGAAACAGTACGCAACAATCTGACTAGGAAATGAGCGCTCTGATTGCATGTTCCTCCGATTTTCCTGATAGCGACAGACTTAGTGAAACTAAATTTGTAATTAAACTAAAGGACAAAAATTAGCCAGTGTAATCGTGTTTATCTTGTTTTGTTTGAGCAGCTCTTTATTATTTTTAAATTGATGTGATGGATTTGTTCGGGCAATGGTTCCACTATTGCAACATTTCACAGACAGAGAGCCAACGATCCCATCAATGTGTCAACACAAAAAGGCACCTGCAATTCATGGCACCAGAAGATTTTCATTCAGCCCTTTCATTTAAAAAAAAAAAAAGAAAGAAAGAAAAAGAAAAAGCCGTGTAGACAGATTTAGACAGTAGGCTGTTCAAAAATAGGACTGGAACGGCGCATAAAAAAGCCTGCAAGACAAATAAAGGAAATGATTTCCTGGAAACATCTTCGAACACTTGATTCCACATGTGCGTACCTTTGTGGAAGAGTTCTTGGAGGCTCTCGGCGCTCTGGCTGAGCACCGCCCAGACCTCCTCCTCCTGCAGCGGACCTCCTCGAACCTCCAGGGCTTCTGCCAGAGACACGTGCATCTTCCCTGGGCAAGCAGAGAAAGAGGACAAATTATTTACTCCAGAAAGTTAACAAAAAGAAATAACTTTTAAGAATAATTTGGAGCAAAGGGCACATGATTTATTTACCGTTGCGGTACATGATAGAGACTCTGGCACAACATCAAATCCAGCCAATAAATACAAAAACATCTGCATATCACATCTCCTGTGCTTACCAGACAAATATATACTATTTTAATTCAACTCAAGTCCGGTGGGTCAGGTGGTAGAGCAGGCACCCCATATACAGAGGCTGTGTCCTCACCGCAGCGGCCACGGGTTCGATTCCACCTGTGGCCCTTTGCTGCATGTCATTCCCCCTCTCTCTCCTCTGTTTCCTGTCTACTCTTCAGCTGTCCTATCCATCTATCTACTATCATGGCAGAGCCCCATGTGCATGTACAGACGATGTTTCCTTGCTACAGCTGCCACGGGTTCGATTCCACCCTGTGGCCCTTTAATACATGTCATTCTCTCTCTCTCTGCCATTTGCTGTGCAATACAATGCCCTATAAATAAAGGCAAAAAAAAAAATCAAATCAAATTTTTAAAAATTAATAAAAATGTCCTCATTAAATTTCTTAAACAAGTCCCCAGTTTTGATTACTGTTAAAAAGTAAATTACAGTAAACTAAACCTGATTTTATGTTGCAGTTTTAATTCAAATGAGAATAATTTCTAACAAATCCAATCCTGTAATAATCCACATCCTGCTCCTGACAGATTCAGATTAAAGCCAATGACTTTGTCACAAAACATCCCTGAGCACTGATTCACTTTCAAAGTAGCTCTGATCAACTTTTTTTCTTGCTCTCTCATGGCCCTGGGCAAACTCCCACGTCTTCTCAATGTGAGCCGTCTTATCGTCCTCTGCGACTGAGGAGGTAGCACAAGCACATGATGTGCGCATGTACACAGACGCATGGCCTGCTTAACTGAAGCTGCTACATTCAACAAAGTAGCACTTTTATTACTTGGAGCCTCCACCAGCGTCTGACAGTTTAGTTAGCAGCTTCCAACTTTAAAGGGACACTAATCTGATGCGGTTTTAAAGCTGCTTGTTGCCATACAAAAAAGTAATAACACACACTCCTATTTCCTGACTACATGCAATTAAACTCAAACAGGATAAAACTCAAGCTAGGAACTTTATATCATCATGTGGACGACAATGAGATACTAGAAATTCAGCTTTTGGTGCAGAATATATGGAACAAAAACACACATGTATGATAATTGCACATATGCCACAACATGCCATGCCTGAGGCTGAAACGTTAAATCTCTTCATGTGACCCACGGGCTGGCTGGCTTACAGGATTCATTTTTGTTAAGTCACATAAGACATCTGTTTCTTAGATTTGGGGTCTTTTTTCAGCTGCAACCGTCCCCGAATCAAACAAATGGTCCACATTTCACAGGGATTTATGGGCTTAAAGTATCATAAAGCATCTGAGAGTCAGCCGTACAGGACACTCGACAAGAGCACTGACACGTTTAGTTCATTTCTCTTTCATCGCTGTTTCTCTCTAAAGCTCCTGTGCTGAAGTGACAATGAGGTCTAATTTTCCCAAACATGACATGACATGATGCAAAGTGTGAGCAAAACAGGAAGCTCAGGTTTTGACAGACCATTACAAAGGAGCAGCAACAGTATTAGCGCCTGCAGTACTTATACACATAATATGCAACACTTTCAGGTGCTACTGTGGAAGTGCGTGTGTAGAAAGAAGATTGCAAAACAGTTCTTTACTCATCTTTAAGTGCAGGAAAAAACACTGTGGCAAGTTTGCCATAGCTTTGTGAGGGACAGTGACTTCTAAATCTGCTCAAAAGTCAAAAAATGGTGTAAACCTCATCATTTGACAGCAGCACTGCTACAATATACCTTTACAGCACAGTGTGAAGAACATCTCCAAACAAAGCGAGTGTGCTGGACTTTCTATTCCACCATTGGTTGGCCTCGCAGGTTCAAGATCACTTCATGATTCAAGATTTATTTGTCACAAGCTTGGATAATATGTGACATAAAATGCAGGTTTCATTAACAAAAAAGGTTAGAATACTGGAGGAAATAAGATTAAGAATATAAAGTAAAAGAATACTGTGTTAAGTTTGTGAGATATTTTCAGTAAATAATTCTGTAAAATTTGCAGATAAAAAAACATAAAAATCAAACTATGCCATTACAAAACTGCACATTCTCAAGTGCAAATATGCACATGTGAAGGGCAAATGGATTCACAATCACAGAGAAAAATATTTAAGACAAAGCTGAGGATACACAGACACATGTTGGTGTCAGAGCTAATTGTGCCAAAAATAGCACGGGTACAGGAGCAAGAAAGCCCACACGAATAATAAAAAACAAGCACAGTCTTCGCAGAGCAGCCACAAGTGCATCTGAAGTGTATAATTACTTCCCTTGAATAAAAGGTTCAATCGTATCAAAACAGGAGACGACGCGTGTGAAGAAGAAGATCCAAGCTAGACTGATATGAATTGTCCTTGAGTTTGTATCATAAATATTTAAGGTCATCTGCCTTTATTACACTCTATTATCTACCCAAAACACAAAGACGGTTACTTTCAAAATTGACAAAAAAAATTCCAACAACACCCACTATTACCTAACTTATTTCTTCAATGGAAACAGTCACACTTGGCATTAATTCCCAGGGCAAACCACTCTGTAGCAGTCGCAAGTATTATAGACGCAAGCTCAAATTGCCAGAGATGTAACTTGATACTGGGATGGATTTGTTAATTTTAACCCCTTTTCTAGTGCGGCCAGTGCAATAACAAGTGCTGAAACTGAACATTATTTATTGCATTTTACAGTTTTGGAACAATCTGACCATCTCCTTCCAAAATGCGCTTGAACATCAGTCAGTCAGTCAGTTGAATTTGATAAAGAGACTCAAGTTAAACATATGCAACAGTAATCATTTCACATTGTCATATTGTCTTGTTTTACAGCAGGTTATTCTTTCTCCATTTTTGTCCTAACCAATAACCTAAACCTCAAAGATTTACAATTCAGAGTGCAGCTCCTAAATTTCCCAATACTTAGCCACAAAATATGACACTGACAGAGAGCCAGCGTTAAATACAGCAAGAAATTCTGTTTATATCCAAAAACTTGTGAAACCTTAGAATAACAATGTTTCTCCCCTGTGGTTCATTGACTGAAAACAAATCCATATTTTCAAAGACGACATGTCTTTTGATGTTTTGTATGCTGACTTTTTTTTTTTTGAAACTATTGGCTGCATATATTGAGCAAACCCACATTTAACACAGAACAGAGTATATTTAGACGAGCTAGATCACTGCTTTCACACACGTTTATAAATAAAAAAACAAAGCAGATGAAAAAACATAAAAACCTCAGATTGAGACACAATTCTTTCACAAGATCAACGACACATCACTCATATCTCGGATGAGTGTTAAAGGACAGAATGACACAAGTGATCCTTGTTCGCTTCCTATAGAACTGCTGTATTTAAAAGCCTTAGGATGATTTTTCAAATCAATTTCGTTTCCAACTATTTTCAAAGTAAATCCAAATAACAAAGCTTACACTACGAGCTAAAACTGTGCATAACATTTAGCAATAAACTCCTAGCTGCTAGCATAAACTGGGTCAGCAGTATCTAACATGACAGTTATGTTACCAACTTAATGTACAGTATATAAACGTGACCTAGATCACTTTTGTTGATCGCAGTATTACTCTCTGTTTGCGTGTTTGTTTGTTTATATAAGGATGCCACAAATATATTAGCTAACACGATGCCAAAATAAAATGCAGGGTTTTTCCGGCCATTTTAAGACTTGGATGCATCATCTAAACCCCAAAAAAGGGCACACACTTAGGGTTTAGTACCAAATGAGAGAGGACAGTCCATTAACACGAACAAGCTGGCACAGATTGGTCATGAAAAAGTGGAAAAAAAATTTGTAGGCAGTCACTCTATGTATCTCTATGCCCAATGTTAAATATTTACTAAAACTTTATTCAGGTCAAGTTTCGATAATGGAGTCCCACAGTTCATTTTATCCATTTCAAGGGAACGCATATTGTTCGGTAAAAGTAGTTATCGTGACAAAAGCAGCCTCATTAGTGGGCCTTATTTTTGCAAATGTCCTTTCTATGAATCTGAGTTTGTAGAAGAGAGTTAATGAGTAAGCATGTCACAGGCCTAAATGTTTATGCAGGAATGCAGGTTGACTATTCTGGTCAATGGGAGGCGTGAAGTCTCAGGCAAAGTGGGTTACTACCCATCTTGCTCATTACCCATGAGAATGGGGAGAGCGGGTGCTGTGAGGATTGATTGTTTTGCGGCCCTTGTTATTTCAACAGAGACCTACAGTGGAATGTTTTTTATCCGCACTGAGGCTGCGGCGCAGGCCAACTCCTCTCGCATTGGACTATGGTCCTGCTCATTATTGAGGGGGCTTAGGAGGCAGCGGCCCAAAACAGCGAGAGCAGACAGCCTTCACCACTTCAGTGGCTCATTCTCTTTTTCTTTTTCCAAACAGTGGGTATGTTTGTTCCCAGGTATTCCCACACCATGGCTAGAAGGAAAAACCTAAACAAGGCTTTATTCTGCCGCTGCTGCTAAGTGTTTGAAAGTCTTGGCCACAGTCACAAGGATTTTAAGAAAATAATCCTGGAAACGTGATAGCGCTCTTTACTCCGCACTTAGGTGAAGCTTTTCCTTTCCTCCCACCTTCCCGTCAGTGACATAGCTACAAAGCATGAAATGAATTAAAAAACAATCCCTTGAAAAATTGCACTTCAGCAGAGCAAATTTAAAAAAAAAAAAAAAAGTAGAAATAATGTGAATTTATGTAGCTTTCTTTCTGCACAAATCCTTCTGTTTTTGCCTGCAACAAAGGGCTCAGAAAATATACATCCTTCTCAGACTTTCCTTTTATCTTAAACCTTCTGAGAACAGGAGCAGTTGCACTTTCCAAGCAATCACCCATAAAAAGCACCAGATTCCATTTCTATTTCCAAAAGCATAACTCGTAACATAAGATATGAGCAGGAATTTGTTCATATCCTCCAAACATCAGAGCTGTGGTCTCAGCTGGCAAACACATTTGGAACAGAGGCCGGTGAGAAGAGGCGCTCGGTGCCAACGCTGAGGTGAAAATCTCCCTGAAGTCACTCAGGCCAGGAAAATTTAACAACAAACTCTGAGTGAACCTCTATTCCAGGAAACATACTGTATCATGCAGCATGCGAGCACACGTTTTAAAAAGTCAAACACACGGTTTCTAGGAAGGTTTGATTTAGAACACCTTCTAAACCGACGTGACTGATGATGCAAGCAGTTTTCAAGATGCTTAAGTACAAACCAAAAGCAGACTGAATGTTATTAAACTCATAAAAAGCAAATTAAAGATGGACACAAAGCCCATGAACATGCAGTACTTAATGTGTTCTTATTGCAAAACTGTGACAGGAGTAGAAACAGTGGTTTCAGTCACAGCTGTGTCTTACGAAAGTTTGGGAGCAGAAGCGATGACTCACCTATGTAAAAAGGGAAAACCCAATGGTTGGCTTTAATCAATCATAACCTACTTAGAATTCAGTCAGTTTGCCAACAGGCTGTCCCAGGTTTTCTTTCCCAGATCATCTTCTTCCAATGTGTTCACCACAGGCTTGTTGATGGGTACAACACAGACCAGTACAGCACTGAGCCTGGCACCTTCCAGTAATGGACTGGTTTCTCTGACCAATAAGCCACACTGGATGTTGGTGTTTTGTTTTTCAACTCAGCCAGGGTCAGGACCAGCCAGAGAGAGAGCCATGACTATTCCATGATTATCAACCCAGCTCTGGACCAACAGCCCTCACTTCTCATTTTGGTCTCGACCTCATCCGCTCCATTTCTGTTAATCACAGGGTTTCTATGAGTGCTGTGACATGCAGAGCATGGTTTTGCAAAACCTCACTCCAACCCCCCCTCTTCCCAATACACACACACACACACACACACAAACCCAATCCACTGACTATCATCCCCATTTTTTCCTATCATGATGCTCACATCATCCCCATCATAACCACTTTAGATGGGGATGTTCATCTTGCTCAATCACAGACTCCCAACCTGCCTCTTTAATGACATATTCAAAAAACCCCATGACCTTTGACTTTGAGTTAACTTTACTACTTTTCTATGCTAATGAAGGGGGAGGGGGTGCAAACTGCCTTCTTACAACCCCCATAAAACCTTCAGTCTCCACTGACAAGAGGGGAAATCAATTTCATGTTGACCATTTTCCCCAAATGACACAAAATTAGCTCGTGGATGAACTTGAAAGCAGCTAGCTAGCCTGACACCCTGTTATTTTTTATAGTGGCGTCTCCTCCCTCCTCAAACTTAAAATACAGCCACTGGTGTGGTCAAAGATGCCCCATGTTAAACATTAGTAGAAGAGTATTGTTGTCGCTTTATTACAACGTCTACAGCAATACTCTCAGGTTGAAGCATTAGAAATATCAGCGAACAGACTGTTTAGTAGCATTTAAGTAGCTAGCTAACACCCGTGTCAAGGTTTTTAGATAAAAGAAGCGGCGTCTGAGCTTCGCCACAACAGACACAACTCTTCATTTTTCCCGGGGAACGTTGCTGGCTGCCAACCGTCCTAAAGTTAGCCAAGTTAAACAACAAGACGAAGTTTTTTTTATTGTAATGTGTTTTCACTGATACAAGCAAAACTCACCGGCGGAGAAGAGCTACACAATCACTTGAGAGGAAAATGCTGGTACTCCGACGAGGCTATGAGTGCGCACACAAGCGGGACCAGCGGCCATCCCATCCACAAAGCAACATCTTGGATAGAGCGGTTGACTATGCGGCAACAGGTTAAACTGTCCACAGCGCATTCAGATAGGAAAAATCCGCAACACTGCGCGCTGTGTCGCTCCCCGAGCCGCCCGAGTCAAAAAGTAAACAAATATCTTCTTTGGGGATTGTTCACAAATCGTGTTTGATGGCCAGTCCACGGCATTAAACTCCCTTCCAGCGCAGCCGAGTCACCATTACTTCAGTGCCGAGGAGCGGAGTAACCCCTCCTTTAGCCCAGCTAGCGTGGGCTGACTGGGAGTAACCAGACACCTTGCTGCGGCCGTCCATTGGCTCTGCCTGCTGGGGGACTGTCATTTAGCCGTTTCCATAGCAACGCACACAACTGGGAGTAAAATGTACAGTGTGCTCGATCCTTGAGGTAGAAATGTTGTTGTCAGTATCTCTCTAATGTGTGTTTAGGCAAAAAAAAAAATCCCTTTAAAACTTACCAAATAAACTGAAAGTTGTCTCAGTGGGCTAAACGTGATTGAATTCAAATGTTCTCTGATTCAGAAAGAGCCAAGTAGGAAACTGAGGATGTGTGTAAAATAAACCAAAATTCTTACTCAGAAGAAATTATGTTTCACTTTTTAAAATGTAGTTGCATTTTATTAATGTTCAAAAGCTGAAAATTACTACTAGTATTCAAAATTATGAATGTATTCTGTATCATGTTATGTCTCCTTTCACTTTCTTCGCGTAAAGGAGCTGACACTTTACACATTCAATAAAAATCAAACTTAGCCAATATCTCACTATTTCCCACGACATCAAAGGTGTTTGAAAGCAGTCAGGAAGCAATTCACTGCTGAGTGCTTCCTTCCTATGGTTCACTTCAAAGCTGCACCATTTATGCTCTGTCTTGTGCCATCTAGTGGCAGTTAGTCATTATTACATGCAGCCTTATATAAATGGTGGCCATGGTGAAAGAGTTATCTCTGCCCGGCTGTGCCTGTCAGAGCTAACAGGCGTGATCATTATCAGCAGTCATGGGTTGGAGCGATAAGACTGGATTACTTGATTAACACCAGTTTTCTCTGCGGATGGGGTCAGCTGATTTTTATTTTCCTGCTAATGCCAACGCCATCGCACATAACCTGTCAGCCACATACCTGTGTGTACGTTTAGGCACAGATATCCAGCTAACCCAATCTTCATTATAGGTGATGCATTGAGATTGTCATGTGATAGTTAAAATTAAAGCTGCACTTTTTAAAACAAATGCAACTTTGAACTCTCACCTTCTGAAAAACCTTAATGTTTCATTGTGGTCCACGCTGTTGAATAAAGGTTAACACGTGAAAATATGACAATTATGACTACATCCCTGCACTTTTCCTTGAGGTAATATTAGAATACTTTCATTAAAGCTACAGTAATTGCTTAATTAGATTGTTGCTTTACAATTAACAAAGAAGTTCAAGCGACAAAGCCAAACGTGATGGTCATGATTATTGTTTTTGTTCTTAACGTCATCTGATATTCATTCATCCCTCTCCAAACACCCGCAACCGCTCTCAACTAATGAATCAAGATCTTGTGAGACATTTAGTGATCCCTGTCTGACGTTGGATAAATATTACTAGAGACAGGAAATAGCTTCGTGGATTCCTTTAAGCAAGACTGCAAGACTGAGGATAATAATAGTGTGTGACTGGTATTAGACTGCGCAATGAGTACAGAGTTTTGGTTAAAATGTAGTGAATGTTCTTGTCTCAGTGAAGAGACTGGAATGGAATGACATGACTTTTACTTTTGTAAGCCTCTTCCTCATTTCCTGGTTGTTACATTTCCAAGAAAAGGCCGAGAAGAATGAGTTGAGTCATTATGTTTTTTCTTTGGTATGCGAGCTGTCCTGATGTTTCGGCAGGGAACACGTGAGCAGCTTATGTTTCTCTGACAAATTTGGAAACTTATTAGTGACTGACAAACCTCTGCATGAGTCATCCTTTAGCGCTTTTTTAATCTCTGTACACTATCTGTGGCAAAGAGGCCCCATCGGGAGACTGATATGACTAATAGGGGCTGCGTAGCTAATGTCTTATAAAGTGTAACCAAGGGGTCCCGAATTTGGGATTTCTTCCTCCTGCTATTTCTGTCCGTGCTGTCCTTAATACCACCTCATCAGTGCCGGTCTGAGCCTCAGGGGCGATTTGCTGTGAAGCCTCCAAAGAGCTATGCCTTTTCTGATGGTCTCAGAAATGTGGGGCACCTGGCAGATTGAAGGCATGTGGTTTGCTGACTGGCGAAGTTTCGCCTTTGGGTCCAGCTGGGGAGCATTAAATACTTTCCAGGAGCTCCTTTTCACCGCCTTTGAAATTAGTTCCTCTGTCTGCGTAGAGTTAAATAAAAATCTTTCCGTGTCTCGCAATAAAGTGTCAGAGAGCCATTAGAAATGAATGTATGCTTTGAAGGGGGCTGTTATTTGTAGCTGCGATGGTCGTGCATGTAAGTCTTTGAGGCTTTCACAGGTTGTGCTCTACCTTTTGCATCCAGATCGGTCTAACCTAAGCGTATAAAACGCTGTTTTGGATGTATTGTGCCTTGTTCAAGCACAATCCTGCTCTTGAGACATCCTCCTACTCTGATGATGAGTGTTGCAGAATTGAACTCACAGTCGTGTTAGGTGAGCTGGCTGTACTGGCCACAGTTTGTCCATTTTTTTCAAGTGGCATACCTCACTGGAGAACGAGTCTAAAATGGATTAGAGCAAGGCTGCAGCCTCGTCTCTGCCCTGTGGAGATGCTGAGTGAACATTTATCAACTCAGCCATGAGAGTTCTTTGGTCCTGTTGTGGTTGTTCTGGTGCCAGCTTTAGGAACACGAATCCTTGCCTCTAACTCCTATTACAGAGAGTGAGACCTGTGCTTCTTATGCACTCCCAGCACAGGTTTGTTCAGCTTTGAACGAATGCCTGGCAAATGGTCCTACACTGTCTGGACACCTTTTATGCTTAGTCAGGGGTTGTTTCTGGGTACATGAGTGAAAATGTAAGCCAACCTGGCAATACATTAAATCCCTAATAGCCTTGACTTCTGTTTTTGCCATAGCAAACTCTGTTACAGATTTGTTGCTGGAGGCGGTGAGAAATTTAAAACCAATAACGAAAACACCACTGGATGGAACAGCTAAAGGTGTATTGACCTTTACATTTCCTGTACTCAATTATTCTCTGTTATCACAGGTCAGGAGCGGCCAAAACATACTGCATTAGCAAAAAAAGGGCTAAAATAAAGTGAGACAGACAGATCTCATGTTAGATTTAAGATGCATCTTCATCCATATTTCTAATTTATAGAGAATGCATTGCCCTCTATGAGGAAAACAAGTCATTCAAGCAAATTTGATACTGCAAAAATGCTGATCAGAGGTACACTGAGTTTGCAGCAGTCTGAGGTGAAGAATTTTAGCTTGAAATACAGAAAAATGAGTTCAATTATCTTCAACTGCTGTAGAGGTCAACAGTGTCATAAGGTTCAATCATTCTAATAAAACTAAGGTCAGGATGTATCACACTGTTTGCAGCCTGACTTAGAAAATCACAGTTCCTTCTGCTTAAGTGTGCAAAATGTTCAATATTATTATTGGATACCAAAACAAAGGTAAAAAAAAGAAAAAAAAAATCAGTTGCTGCTGCTGTTAAAGTGAGATGGCAGCTCTTAAAATACATTTCAGTGTTATATTTTGCATTCGGTTTAGACAGGTGGTTGGTTATCAAAGCCTTGTTGAACTGTGCAGATGTGACCCGAGGCTTAAACAGCATGAGCTGCTGCTGTTAATCCAGACACATACAGACAGGACGAATGCTGCCAAAAGGATTTGATTACATAAAATATCTCATAAAATTAAATAAATTCTATTAAATAAAAGGACAGGACTTGCAGATTGACAATATAGATAATGCTTTTGTTTTAAATCACAGATAGGCTATTATAAAAACAGAAACGCATGTGTCGGAAGAGGAATGCAAAACTATTTTCCTGTTTATATGCTGAAATATGTGTAAATATATGCATGAAAAAGTATTTTTTTTTTGCACTTTTTCTCATTCTGTCTCTCTTCATGAACTTTACTTCCAATGAAATGGTCTATATTACAATGCGATTTGCGGTGGCGTAGTGGTGCCTGAAGAAGTGGGCATACTCTTAGTTCATGCCCCAAATTTTTAAGCGCCCTTTTAAAACAGTGACGTGTTATAAACTGTAACATAAGAGACTACTCTTGCATATTTAGTTCATCCAAAAAATGGGACGGTAGGAGACCGGTCACTTGTCACTTAACTTCTGCTCCTTGACTTTGGGGAGTGAGGAGGATCATTATGAAGTTCACATTTGCCACAACAGAGGTAGAGGCAGATTTTGTAATCAATACTGGCCTACGGTCAGACTGCAGGGTAAGACAATGACATAATAAGGGATTTTGAGTGAACTATTCCTTATTCCTTGGCTCATCCATGTGAAAAACCTTGGAATGGTCCATGGGACAGTAGTTTCTTCTGTAAACAGTCTCCTGGAATAGATGATTTGCAACAGATGGGATCAGAAGGGATTGAGAAGTGGGTAAACTCAATGCAGACGGAAAAATAAGTGAGTATACTCCATATACCTGCATGCACCCTGCGCTACACAAATAATGATTTGCTTTTTTCACCATTAAATCTATAAAAACACCAGCTATCAAAGTATTTTGTGGATAATGTTTTGGTGAAGAGCATGAGACTTTTGGCTGAGTTAACTAGTTGATGAGAGATTTGTGAGTGAGACTAACTTCACCAGACGTCAACACCAGCTCCATATTTTCATTAAACCTCTTGATCGCACTGGCGGGACGATACAGGACGGGATTAGAGAGATGCTCCCACACGCCCCTCCCATCCGGAGAGACAGCCTCCATGTGATCTCCTCCTCCTCCTCCGCCTCTCTCTCTCTCTCTCGCTCTCCCTCCGCTTGGGCTTTGACGTCAGACGTGCTCCTGCTCGGTTTCTATGGCAACATATTTCCCTATACCCCCTTCCTCTTCCCTCCCTCTCTCTCTGCTCTGGTAGGTCCACAATGGTACAGCCAGCATCTTGCAGCACAATGGTTGCAAGGTGGTGAGCTGGGGGGAGCGTGATTCAGCATCAGCAGACCTCGGTTCCGTCCACCTCTGCTTCTTTTCTTTCCTCATCGCCTCTTTTTTTTCGGAGGGGGTCCTATCCCCCCCCCCCTCCTCCTCCTTCGCCATCTTTATGAGCGTTTAAATCGAGCCTTCAGCTATGATCACCGCAATGTTTCCCGTCGGGATGTTTTGAGCAGGACTGTCACCGGACTGGGATCGTCATCAGCTGGCACGGAATGGTAAGGCCGGGTGGGCTTGTTTAATGTGGGGGAGATGCTCGGACCCCAGCTGCCTGGAAGGTGGAGTGATGAATATTGATCGGAAGGGGAGGTTAATGAAGTCCACTAGCGATGCCTCGGAGGGAAGGGGGGCAGCGACCAACGTATATGTATATAAATATATACAGCAGGCTCATCTTGATAGGTTCACCGCCTCGGATGATGTTTTAAAAGCAGCACTGTGCGGGGATTTCATTATGGCGTTAGTCCTGACCTGCAAAAATGTTGTGCATCAGCTCTCCATCTCCATCCAAACATCCTGCAATAGGCTGAAACGGACACCAAGGATAACATCACATAACAGGCTGCTGTTACCCAGGCTACTTTTCTTTGTTGGCCTGTTTAGTATTCTGACTCAATCATGCATTTATTTCTGTCCACAAATCCTGACTGATGTCAGTGTCAATAACCACACTTGTCCGTTGTGAGGCACGCAATGCATTTTTGATTACAAGTGCAGGGGTGGTGCAAATGGATGATGGGTGACTGATGCTGTTCAAAACACAAGGCTTCCACGGGCTCCATACTGTACAGGCCTGCATGCAGAGTTTGTCCATCCTCCCCCTCAGAAGTCAGCTGCGCACCTTGTGCATTATGCAGACCGTCACTGTTTCACCAGGAATGTGGGACCAGCCACAAATCCATCACATAGCCTCTGTTTTCAGGCTGATTTATTGATTAATACAGGTCATTTTTTTATTAGCTTTAGGTGTTTGTGGAGGCTAAAAGTCAAAGCAATCATAATGCAGAGGGGCTGGGATGTTATTCATCCCGATGTGGGCTACATTCTGTGCAGGACACACTGGATTAGAAGAGATGAAGCTACAGAGGAAGGTAATTTATTACAATCTGCTTTGTGTGAGCATTCTTCTGCACGGGGATTGGTGGAAAGACATTTCATATGAACATACAGCTGACTTGCCCATTGTGCTGATTGTACAGCTACAAGTATGAGAGATACATAGAGGTGCACAGAGGTAGAGGAGCGCATCACGCTAAGCTCCCAGTTATTTGTGGGCATAAACAGCTGGTTTTGCTCCGTCTCTGTTTCCAAATTTTGCATTCTCCCACATGTTTGGTGCATGCCCACAGGTCTTACACTAATTACTGCTGTTGTGCTGTGCAGGGTAGTCAGTGAAGGTTTAAAGGTGCCACAACAAACTCTCAATGTTTGAGACAGCAAATAGAGAGGTTTTAGCGCTGTGACCTTGGGTGCTGAATTATTCAGGAGCAGGCTTCCATGCTGGCGAAAGTGCTGCAGGGAACACGCTTAACAATTAAACAAAGCTTTTTATGGGTGTTTCTGCAGCGGCTGAGGAGTGACATCCTTCTTTTCGTTCATAAATAGGTTCCTTCTCTTCATCCTCTTCATTGCCGTTCAGCTTCTGGCAAATCATGTCTAATTAGTGCTTCAAAATTTCAGCTGAAAACGCAGAAGTAGCCTCAATTTATGCAATAATCCACTTTATTTGAGGTAGCAGCCATTGCAGGTCTACACAAAAAGATAGTCACTCATATTGATTTTTAGGTGGGCAGCTTGTTTGCCCAATGTAAAAAATCATCAATGGAAACAGCTAACAGCAGACAAATGTTATCTTGCAGTAGCTGATGTTTTGCATTTTAATTCTGTTTTGCAGACTTGGGAGCATCAGTATACTAATCCTTTGTTATGTAACAAATAAAGTCAATGCATTAAAGAGAGATCATGGTGGGACTGCAGGCATGATTAATCTGCCAAATGAGGAAGTAATGATTATTCTCATTGTCAGTTATTCTGTTGAGTATTTTCCTGATTGTTCGATTATTTGTTGGTCCATAACATGTCACGAAACAGTGAAGAGGAGAACATGAAAACAGTACCTTTCAAAAGTCTTGTGTTGTCCAACCAACAGTGAAAAACCCAAATGTGTTGAGTTTATAATGGTGTAAACCAAAGCAGAAAATCCTCACAGAAGGTGACGATTTGATAAGTAATGCTGAGAGTTTTGCTTTAAAAATTAATTTAACTATTGGCAGTTGTTTCATTTCCTAAATGAAAAAAGCAAGACAGATTTAATAGAAAAGATAGGAGGTACACGTATTAGAAATTGGCTGAGATTTATTAGTTAATAAGAGTGATGTTGATAAACACAATAGAAAAGAATGATTTACAGCCAGCATCTTTATTAAAACATATTAATCAGAAGAATTGAAAACATTCACATTTGTGTGAACTATCGGGGAAATACAAGGCTACCAATATTTTTTTTTACAAAAAAAAGTTTAATAATTACAACACAAGTCCAGTTCAGCGTATGTGATGATGACAGACGCCGACCGTGAAAAGTTCAGGACTTTTCCAAAACAATTCTCGCGGACCATCAGTTACTCAAATGTCCTCATCAGTCTTTTTGTGGCCGTTCTGCTGTGATTCCTCTGATTGTATGGAAGGTCAAAGTCTTCATTAGAAGACGATGGATTACTGTGGAACACTAGTGTAGTCTGTCATCACCCGATGACCCTGGCTGCGTATTGTTCCTGGCTGTGTAATACTGTGGTCCCAACTAATCCATCCCTCTTTGTGGCTGGAATATTAAAAATGTAAAGGATTTAGAGGAATCTATTGGCAGAGATGGAATGTGCTATTCACAACAAGTGTGTATTTGCAATAGCAGCAGTCAGCAGCTAAAAATGTCTACAGTCGACAACAAACGGTTGATGAGTTATGGAAGGAGGCGGGTCTAAAATATAGGGGCAGGGCAAGCCATGACCAATGAAAGTGTTTGCTTATGTGTGTGCGTGTTTCTACAAAGTTCAGCCATGTTACATGAATCCGTTTAGAAGTTATGCATCTTTTTGTGACAGGCCACTCCCACTGCCACGCCCTCTTTTTTTTTTTTGCAAGTTTGCCCGAACAGTTAATCACCTGTTCTTTGGCTCATGACCAAACTTTTGACTAAATCTTATGCAAGTCTGTGGATCCATTTGGAAGATATGCCCCCCCATGCACACACAACTTACACACACACACACACACTTGACCTCCATGCGAAATTTCAGCCTCCGAGGGCGAAAACTGTAGCAGCCAAAGAGTGGGGAATTTTCGTGGTCCGACAGACAGCCTAATTGACAGAGCGACCTATAGAGCTGCTGGTCGCAGCTAATAAATGTATTAATTTTTCTTAATTATTAAGTTATGTTTTATCTACCTTAGAAAGAGCCCTTTATTTTTATATGAGAGCGGATCATCTTCCATGGAATCTGCTGTTGCACAGTCATGTTTCTACAGTAGCCTACTATGGTCAAACCAAACACAGGTTCTTGATGTTTTTCACATTTTTTGTGGCTTGGTGAGATGAGGTGTATAACCAGCTAGTTGAAATCTGCAACCTGACTCCTAGATAGTGCTAAATCCTACACACTGGTCCTTTTACTCAGATGAATTCAGTTCAACAGTTGTGTCATGGCACATAACAAAAACAGGGAAAAAAATTGAATAATTTGGTTGAGAAAGGAGCTGAATTTGAAAAATAAATGTTTATTAGGATGAGAAGAGAAGTCACCTAGTATCATCTTTATGCAGGTGAGCTGTTTTTGGAAGGAACAAGACAAAATGATTATATTTACCCTGCTGGTGTTGATTAAAATGTGCCTCTTGTACTTCTACGTTTGTAACTGCTGACATTTAATTACACATAAGGATTACTGTTTCAACACATTGTTTGATCATGACTAGATCTGAACTGAAACTCTTTCATATCCCATTCAGCACTACTACAGCCTTATTCTGTCACATATTTACTTTCTTTTTTACCTGATTCTTAAAAATAAAATGAAATTCTTGCTGCATGAAAGTCGATCCCCCAGGCTGCCGCACCACTACAAAACAGACAAACAGAGAGATGTGCCTGCAGAGGGAGACGAACAGTTACATAATTGGATTTGATTTGACAAATATGCAGCTTTTATTTGCTTTTTGCAGATAGCTGAGTGCAAGATTTTAAGCTGTGTTGGATTCAGTCGCAATCCTCTCGCAGCACATCTGTAAAGATAATTAAAAGTCACAAAGGGTCAGACACAGTCGCAACTCAGAGGCCATTAATTCCAGACTAAATACAATGCCGATAAACCTATGTTATATTTTCGATCATTGCACTCTCGTTAAAAACTAGTCGGCACATATGAGCGATTTGGACAAATGAGACGCCAATACATCAACAAGGTGTGGTATCTGTTGAGATCACAGGCATACTTTTGCAGCAGTGGTCTATTTTAAAAAGCGTTGTCTTCTGTAACCATGGCATCAGAGTGGCTCTCTGATCATGCCAGTGAAATATTTTTATCAGCTTATGTGCTATAGATGAGTATGCAGGAGGTTGTTTTACAGAGGCTGGTTTCAGTAGCGCAATGCAATTGTGACCTTTTACCAAAATGTGTGTTTCAGGTTCAGTGTGAAACGCTGTAAATCAGATGACTGTGCTCATGCACCTGCCAAATTCCTGACATGTTGCTGCCATGCGGCTTATCAGAAAACTGCAGTGTAAGCAGTTTTTCAGCTAACATGTCTGTTGTTTGCTTAAAACAAATCAAGGGATGTGGGCATGACGGAAGATGAGCGCAGAGACAGAGAGGATAAGTGTATTTCAGTCTTAAAGAAGCAAATCAATAGATGTCAGCGAACATTCGGATTCTCACAGCCTGTAGATGAGCTCGGGAGTCGGCGCTGGGTTGTTTTCCTGGCTGGATCTGCAGTTTGAAGTGCTTCCCTTCCCCTCCCCTGAGCCCCAAATGGGAGGCTGTGCTTGCCTTTGGCTCGGGCTGCGCGGCGAAGGCAAGGCAAGGCTGCATACTGCAGGAGTGGCTGAGGCTGCTGAACCAAACACTCACAATGGAGCTCCGAGGGAGGGGGAGGGGAGACGGTTGCAGCGAGGCTGGGAGCCTGGGAGCAGGAATGGTGGGAGCGAGGGAGGGACAAAAGAGAGGCAGGAAAGGGAGAGCGCAGGCTCTCATCAGTGTCGAGGATGGAGGGGAGACTGAAGATGTGGATGTGTGGAGAGTGTTGCTGTGTGCATTATGTGACATTCACAAAATGTGGATGAGGCTGAAAGCATGACAGAGGGAAGGAGAGCAGCGAGCGGAGCGGAAGCAAAGATGGATTCGACAGGAAACAATAACACTGCTGTGTGGTGGACATTTCGACAGGCACATTGTGTATTATCAGTCGCTCTCTAGTGCTACAGCAGTCAATCATAAAGCATTGTCTATAACTTAAATCCTACGTGGCTTTAAGGAATAAAGTGACTGAAAGCACAGACAACACTGACACGTATATATTATACTGTGGACTACTTGAGTCAAAAACAGTCTGTAGAATAAAATGCATGATGAAAAGAGAGAAGACGATAGTGGGATTTAATTGTTGCTCAGAGATGCACCTCATTATTTTATATTTCAAACACGGCAGCCACAAATTATTCACTCTGTGACATTCATTTCTGGTCAAACACGCTGGAGTCAAGAGTACACATTGGCACGACACATCCCCTGGCTGCACTTCTCCAACAAGTAATGAAATGGACTCTCATGACACACGGGAAATATCTCATATCCTGTCTCTTAACAACAGCGTGTCAGTTTTTAACCTTATCGCTAAGAAGAGCTCTGTGTGCGTACACCATTCGAGCTAAAAAGCTGAAAAATGCAGTCATGTAATCATATTTTTGTCTGATGTCACGGAGTTTCTGCTGATCACAGTCACATAGTTAAATATTTATGTGGATGGTTTGTATTTTGTTTCAAGGTCTGCGTCAGTTGCTGCCATGTTGTGGTTGATCTAAGTTGGTTAATCGGGCGTAGATCTTCATGTGTGACTACAGAGCGCAGAGAAAATTCCATGTAATAGTGTTTAGGAGGAAATGAGTGATCAATCGAGGGATGGAGATGTGGGTGAACTGCCCTTGTGTACTTTTAACTTCTTATCCTGTCAGACAAAAATGAACAAACCATTCAAGTCAGCTCAGTTCTTTTCTAGATGTGCCAGTCACCTAACATGCACAAAAGAGAATTATCATAGGTATCAGATTCCTGGGATTGAGCATCCTGACTCAGTAATACGCCTTACTGGAGCACTTAGATGGAATGGAGGCATAATTTATTTCATTAATTACACCAGCTGCCGTCTCTCACTTACCTAAATGGAATCCAGTCACTGGTAATGTTATCAGTTAGCCGTGTGTTTGACAAGTCAAAATGTCCATTTTCTGAATACAAGCTTGTTCACCTCTGCAGGATGATTTTATTCAGCCTTGGGTCTCTTAAATCACGCTGCATTCACATTCAGACTGTAATTATGGTCGGCTGAGTCGGGGAAACTGCTCACATCAGGCCCAGAGATGACAAAAATGGCAATTTCTGACAGCAAATGAATTGAAATGCCAACAGTTTTGAACAATATAGGCACCATGAATTCTGTGCATATAACCAGCAGGTACTTTATTCTCTCTGTAATCTAATGGATCACCAAATGTTAATCTGGCATTGCCTTTTGTGTTGTTGTTGCTGTCATCACCATCGCAGTGCTTTTATACTGTAATATTGTTTGCAATTCATACTTTTACTGTCAAACTAAGATTTCAGACATGCTAAAAAATCTCACATGCCAGTTAAGCATACATAATAGCATGTTGTCACAGACGTTCACATGTTGTTGGCTAATGCTACTAATATTGTAAGCTAACTTCAACCAAGACACAGAAAAGAGCCGAATTATCACTGACAGCCGTGATCGAACTAGTTTCATTTGTTAACCTGAAGATGTCGATGAGGTTGTTGACGCCTCTTCTCAAGTTTTGTCGTCCATAGATCCTTTAACTTCTTAGGCGTGGCTGCAGGCATTAGCTGCAGCTGATATGGAGGATTTAGCTTTCAGACTAACAAACACGTACACGCTAGCTTTGTGTCTTTGACCGCTCTGTGTTTCATCAGGTTAGATGTATTGCCTTAGCCAGCCTTGCGTTTCTTATATTAAAAATCACTGCAAATATTGAGTTATGAAAAAGGCAACAGTTGCAACCACTTCTGCTCATCCATTAGCCCTGATTTTGTGTAATTTGAACAAGCTGCAGAGCTAACGTAGTCTTGCTCTCTTCTTTTCTCTCTATACCATAAATTACTGTCACCTGGATGCGCTGTCACGTAGCCTACCAAAATTTGGCACCAATTGTTTTGACATGAAATAGTACTCTGTGTATTCAGTCATTCCCCCTTAAAGTACAGAGTTTAGTACCTAATCCCACAACAAATTGTTGGCAATATGGCTGCAGGGCCTTGATCGCTGGTGGTTACAGCTCAGTAAAATCCACTATTTACACTGGTAGACTCAGTTCAGCTAATTTTATAGAAGCCTAACATTGAAACTGGTTTAATTTGTCAACAAACCATTCCTAATACTTAACAAGCAGTTAAATTAAAGGTCATAACAATTTTATTACATATGATCACGCGGTTATCATTTTTTAAAAAAAAAAGTAGAGGCTCTCCATTCCACTGTCAGATGTACGCTGTAAGCTAGCAGGCAAAACAGAAAACCAAAAACATCTTACAAAAGATCATGCAGTGATGAAGAACCACTGTTGTGCCCTGCTGGACCTGCCTCCTAACTCTGCAGAGTGATCATTGGTTTGCCTGAGGCATTGCTGTGCCCATGAGAGCAGATGTAAGAGAATGGCTTGGATCCAAAAACCAGGGACCGGCCACAACTGCAGAGCACGCACACACACGTACATACACACACACACACCCACACACACACACACACACACACACCAGCACAATTCAGTATGAGCAAGACCAGCACTGAGATTAATGGTCTGCTGTATCAGTGATATGCATTAACCAATTCACGATAATTAAAACCACCTCTCTGTCTTGTGTTTGTCTTCCTCCCTTTGATTCTTGAGTGTCTTGAGTGTTTTTCTTAGTAACAGTCGTCTACTCAGTGTAACAGACTCGACTCTTTCTGACTGTGTGATACATTTGTGTCTGAATGAGCTTGTTAGATAAAGACAGAGAATTCTAAAGTGTTTAAGTTGACTCCCTTTCAGTTTGTCTGTGACTAGAGCTGCATTTGTGCACAGGACATAATACTTTGCCTCTTTCTTGGAGGAGGCCCATCATTAATTTGAAAAATTTACTAGCTCAGAATGTTTGGATTACCACTGCTTGTCACTGATGATGTGTATTCTCAAAATTTTTAGTCTTTTTAGAACCATTTTGGTGACTTTGCTTGCCAAAGATGTGCTGCTGTTTGTTGACCACAAATCTAATCGCTACATAAAACGATGCATTGATACACATGTTCATCAATCACAGATTAGATCTAAACACAGCAGAGTAAATATATGTTGGTTTGGGCTTGATGGGAGCGTCTCCAACAGTCCTGCTTGCACTAGCAAAAGCTCTGACTTGCTTTACAAATTGGTTCAAATTTGTAATCGCATGCATGCAGGTAGAAATGCAAAATGCACTATCAGACTTTAGCAATTAATTCCAGAAGAAGGGCTGGCAATTCTATACAATCTGTAGCCTACTGCTACAAAGAGTCCAGAACTTCTGCAAATCCTGCAGAAGTCCTGTTACTTTCTTAACTCTGATGCAATGCGAGGCAATACTCCCGAGGAAGCCTCAAGAGCAGAATATACGGGAGGGAAAACTTAAAAAAACTGTGGTCGATGCTCGTATTTTGCAAAGATGATCTATTACTAGTATCTTTACCTGATTATCTTCATTTCTTTTACTTTTGATCAAGCTAGCTTGGCATGATTAGCTGTCATTTCAGTACAGTTTAGGTACAACCGAATTGTGTCTGTGGAAGCAGGTATCAAAAAAGCACAGAGTGATAATTTGGCTCAGAGAAGCCTTGTTTTAGCACAGTTTCCAACAGGGTGCTAAATTTTCACTGTGACTAAAACAATAAAAGCAATGAGTTACCAAAATAGCAGGGTAGTAGCACCAGCAAGACGAAGATAAAGTTAGGAAATACAGATATTTAGAGACATTGAACCACTCATGGAGCACTATTGCATGATAGTTTTGTCAACTACAGCTTTTAATTAAATGTACATAAGTTTATCAACAGTTATACATCATATCACTGGTACCAACTGATCATCACCACATTTACTCACAGTCCTTGACAGTCCATTATATGTTCAGTGGAAATGTGGTTGAAAATCATTGGTTAGCAAAGGTGAAGCTGCTAACGTTTTTGCTTGTTCAACCTCTTAGTCACCTGGCATTGGTTTGTATTGATGACATATTGCAGTCAGAATGATATATGAGCATTGACAGGAGATGATGCTGAGTTTAGTCTGAGTAGAAACCAGAGCAGCATTTTCACCATGATGCCCATCAGCAGAATCTGGTCAGAGGGTTGAAAAAACAAGCTCAGAATCTGTTGTGTTTCACTTGCTGTCGGCGTCTCAAAGGGAAAAAATAGCTGCAGTGTGATTTGATTTGTCATTTTCATCACATCTTCATGATTAGCTGTTGCTAATAATTACACAAATCAGTTAGCGTTTTGTGCGACATGACAGGCAGCCACTTCCTAAATGACAACTCCAAAGTTAATTATTTATAGTCTTTATGTGGTTAAGATGCTGAATAGTTTTAAAGGGATAGTTCAGTACTTTTGAAGTAGGGTTGTATGAGGTATGTATGCTTAGTCAGTCTGTTACCTTCTGCGGATGGCGATCAGCGGTGTCACTTTTAGCAGGAGGGAGGAGAAATCACTGCACGGGAAGTCAGCATTGTACTTTTGCAGATGGGGTCAGCAGAAAAACAGTTTTTCACCTCATATATAAATGCTTACCTAATAAATCAATATTTGTTCCACTGTACGCTAAATTTAGGATTTTATTCTTTTAGTTTGCTGCCAGACAGCTGACAGCGATTTCTCCCCTCTTCTCCTAAAAGTGACATAGCAGAATCTGCATAATTTAATAGACTGACTATGCGTAAGTACCTCATACAACCCCAAAACTAAAGTGTAGAGGCGTGGCAAGCTATGACCAATGAAAGTGTGTGTGTGTGTGTGTGTGTGTTTGAGAAAGTTTGGCCATGTTACATGAATCTGTTGAGAAGTTATGCGTGTTTTTGTCATAGGCCATTCCCACGGCCACGCCCCATTTGCCAGTTGGCACAAACAGTTTAAATCTGCTGTGCTTTGGCTCATGATCAAACATTTTGCTTAATGTTGTGCAAGTCTGTGAATCCATTGGGAAGTTATTCACCTTTTTGCAATAGTCCACTTCCATTGCCACGCCCCCTTTTAGCTAATGGACATGAACACAAACACACACACCTGCACACATACACACTTGACCCTCATGCCAAATTTCAGCCTCCTAGGTCAAAACTGTGGCTGCAGAAGAGTCGGGAATTTTGAACTAACTGAGAGACCAACAGAGCGATCTGTAGAGCTGCTGGTCGCAGCTAAAAAGAGAACAAATATCCTCACACTGGGGTAGATCTCTGTTTGATACCATATATTTACCATATATTTGTCATTTTGGTGGCGGGACATCTGTGTTCTAATCTGTTGATCCTGTTATCAAAATGCATTCAATTAGAAACTTGCAGTTTATTGAACAGCTCAGTTACAACTGAGCAACACTGTAAACCATTTCTACATTAATCTGTTGCTTTACGTTGACACAATTTGATAACATTGTGAAATAAAAAGTAAACCACTCTCCAAACCAGACATGTTTGTCCAGTGAAAGTAGCGCTAGCTAACAAGCTACATACATCGTCAAACGGCCTATTTTCATCTTCAGAGAAGATCCAGGTCAACTTTTATTATTATACTGTATGCTCTGTGAGAGGTTTAATATCTTATGTACACAGATGGCTAAGATTAAAGTGACACAGTTGTTGCTAGCAAGGTGGCGGGTCTCATTCAGTGTTGACCTGTTAGATTAATAGCAAATACGCTTATCGTGCTGGTAAATGTGATGGCAACGCTATTAGTCATGTCAAACATACTGCGGTGATTTAAAATTATGGCAGTGGTTTAAGGGATTGCAGATGCAAATCACATCCAAAACAAATCATAACTGCACCCTTCCAGGAACATTAGCCTAATTCTAGCTCTTTGCTGTAGCCTCTCATTTTTTCATATTTTATTTCACTTTTCTTTCCTTTTACTTGGGAGTGCTTATTCGGCTTTTCCAGTAATTTAAGTATCCCGTTATGGTGAATTCATCCAGAAATGCTCCACATCTTAGGGCACACACTGCTGTGGCATTTAGCCCATACAAATGCAGCACAGTCAATAAAATGCAGACAGTGAATGTCAGCCATCACTTTGTACTGTATCCCTGCATGGGTTTAAAGTAGAAGGTCAACCTAAATAGGCCAAACCAGAAATCTCACACCTGTATGTCCCACATCTCCCTTTAAAGCATCCCTGCATCCATTGAATTAAGAGAGACACTAAAACCTTGACTGTGTCTTTATAGAAGGATTGGTGGAGTTAAGTTATGCGAGTGTGTTTAGGGAGTCCTGATCCGCCTCCTGGAGCAAATTGCAAATTGAATCATTTCACCTGCTATTCCAGGTGATTTGAATGATCAGGACATACCAAACCATTTGGGGGCATTTGCTGCAAAAATCTTTTTTCTACCACCACATATCAATTTGTTCAGAAGACATGATCATTAGCACATTGGGAGCCATCATTACCTGAAAAACCCTTGAAGCCATAGTCATTGTGGGCGACAGCCACAGCTTAGCTCCTGCATAATGTAGGAGACACGATTGTTGCAAGCTTTCTTTCTTCTTTACTCCTCCAGTGCAATGTTTTTTTCACCGATCTGCCATCGAAAAAGCTCCAGAAAATGTGCAAATCTACATTTAAACCCAATTGACCCATAAGCTGCGAGTTCACCATAAAAGCCTAAAAACTTAAAATGACTACTTTTATGCTCTTATGCAATGCCTGATGGTACGAGCGCTTTGAAAGCTTTTTTTGAGTTTAAAAGCAGCCTTAAATATAACCCTGTGAAACCGCACGCGTTTTCTCCTCTGAAGGTTGATAGGTTAATGAGTTTCATGTCAAAGTGATCAAATGTGAGTGCTGATAAGTGCATACAATGTCAAAGAGGAGACGAAATTATTATTTTGGTTGTTCACTGTGTTATTTTTATTTTCAAATGAATATGCACAAGCACAACTCATAGGTCATAGATCTCATCACTTTGAATAATCAATACACACTAAGGACACATAAGCTCACTTTTTGGTACAACTCTCTTTTCTGCACGTTAAATATGGAGCTACAGTCAGCAGCTGGTTAGTTTAGCTTAGCATAAAGACAGGAAACTATTTTATCAGCCTCAACCTTTAAAACTCACTGATTACCAAACTATGCAGTCACTTCCTGGTGTCTTTGCTGTTTCAAGGTGTGGACACGCTTCCAGGAAGTGACTATGGCAGGTCAAGAAAAAACAGTAGCTATCTAACATTTCCACTTTAAATGTCTAAAAACAACTTTGTTGACTTTTATGCATTATCCCAGAGCTTTCCAGCAGTGTTCAAAGTCAGAGGAAACTTCTGCAAATTTCCAGGATAATTAATACCAGTCAGAGAGGAAGGAAGTTAGCAAACATGGCTAAACTTAACGCCAATAAAACTTTAAGACATTACCTCATCTGTGAACATTTCTGAGTCAGTCAGATAGATTTTCATCTGCAGTGGTGGCTGTTTAACAATACTTAATGCTGTCACCAAATGACGTCTTTTGTTTGTATTGTTGTGACAGAAAAAACCTCTGGTGGAAGAAATGAATAATTGTGCCTTTAATTAAACAAACAAGGCATAATGTGTTAATCAGTGACCAATAAAGGTGCTGGCAGACTGATTCGATAATATTTGGACAGTCAGGCTAGTTTAACCTTAACCCCAGTTTCTAGTCGTCATGCTACGGTAAGCTAACCTGTTACGAGTGAAAGCTTTATATTTAACAGACTGAAGAGAAGAATGAAAGTGGTGTCAAACTTCTCATGAAAGTCTCAGCAAGAAAGTAGGCTAAGTATGTTTCCCAAAATGTCAAACTATTCCTTTAGGAGTCTGTTACAATCAGGCCTAAAACAAGTTCAAGTTCAAGGAGGAGAATTTTTAGGCTTCAGCTTTGCAAGTCATCAATAAACTATTGTCTTTCCCTCCTCAATGGCACCAACTATTTGGGTAATTTTGTTCAACAAAAGTCACACCAGTATCATAAAACACTAAGACATTGGTCATTCCAGTCATTGTCAGTGGCCACTTGTTGTTTTTCTCACCTTTGTTGTTAGTGATGGGCACGGACAACAAACAAAACAGTTGAGTATTTTCTGGGAGAATTAAATCGACACCATCAGAGGTGTAAATACAAGGATCCAAACTATTTCATCACATGTTGAAGAATTGTTAATCTATGGTAAATTAAAGTATTCTGTCATGCATTAAATGTGGTTTGTTGCAAGTGACAAACCCAGATATGGATGAATGTACCCCAGTCTGTGTGCTGTCATCGAGACAGTGGAGAACAGTTCATATGTTTGGTGTCAGTTCATTTTCCTTCATAAATAATTAAGAAATTGCAGCTCACATACTGTAAGTCCCCGTTACTGACATCCACTGGCTCTCTGACTCTGGCTCTCGTCTGTTTGTGTCTTGCAGGTATTTATGAGCAGACATTTCTTATATAACTGCAGCCAACCAATCCTGGATGTGAAGATAGCCTTTTGTCAGGTGTGTGTTCCTTACAGGTAAAAAAGGTACAGTATACATTCACTACCACTTCCCCTTCATTTCTCTGTGTGTTTATGTATTGTTGTCTGTCTGTTTGTGAAAAGAAGAGTTTGATTTTACAAGCATTAGCCACATTTTCTTGAGAACTAAGATAAAAATGAGCATGATCTTGTTGCATTTTTAGTGAAAAATGCATGTAGTTTTCAAGTAGACCTAATTTTTCTGATTTAAGTTAAATTCCTTAAAGGACCATACCAGTGTCATTAAAGCCCTGGTATGCAACTATTTGCATTTCCACTGTCAAAAGGGTACCAAATAATCGCACCTGTTGTGGTCACCCTTTCATTGGGGTACTAAACAGTCCTGAGAGGGCGGAGCTACACACCCTGCAGTCTGTTGACTGCACGCGGGCATAAAGCTGTTTTTAAGTGTTGTTGTAGAACTGTCAATATATCCCTTTGGTAAGTTTTATATATTTAAAGGGAAGGATTTTACCATGTAGATTTCAAATACGTAGTTAGTTTATCCAAATAACACTTGTTTGTATATTTGTCATGAAGTTTTTGGACGTGCGAGGAGCTGCAGCTCTGGGTGAGACCGGCCAGTCTGCTCTCTGCAGCAGCCCGGCTCCTGTTTCTGTAGCATTCAATACAAAAACAAAGGATGCTTTGCTGCTTTTTCATGTTGATTCCTTGCCATAAGTTTAACGTTACTGGTGGAAAAAAGCTAATTTAATTCACTGTGTCGCTCAAATTGCATCTTTTAAGGTGGAATGTTTTCTTGCATGCTGTCCAATGCATGAATTAATCAGTCCACCTCAAATGGCAAAATGACAACTTGAAAAGGTTTTACGATGATGATTTTGTCACCCTCACATATCGTACATGTATTGTAGTGAAATGTCTGAACATCAATCATAATTCATTTGCATTTTTCCTTTCTTGCATGATGACAGCCTTCTTAGTAATGATCGGATCTTTAAACACTGTTTACACCATGGTCTGGGTGAATACTCGATTCTGATTGGCTGCAGGGTGTCCGTTAAAAAGTGTTGTAGGACACCTAGAAAAAAGATCCGGTCAAATAGCCTGATTGTTCTAAATTATTGCGCTGGCTCAAACGCTAGTTGGTAACCGTGGCAACAGAAACTC
>JAPZDX010000011.1:16326415-16336753 GCA_029783625.1 Naso annulatus | reverse complement strand
ATTATTAAACCTTCTCCCCCAAAGTTATGGGTGCATTTTTTAAATAATCGTAAAAAAAAAAAAAAAAAAACTCCTTTAGTCTCGCATCTGCAGCTTAAGGCACATCAAAGAGAGCAGTTAAATCAATTTAAAAAAAAAAAATTTCTGATAAGGCCGGATAGACCGTCCGAGCAAAAAATATGTACACCCACAAAGCCTCAATTTGATGACTGTAACTTCCTGCTGAGCACCTCTCGCCTTTTGTCTGAGGCAGTCGCTGCAGAGGAAAAAAAAAAGGGGGCTGATTTCCATTTGCAGCCGTCTCATGTGGATGCAACACAAGAGGGGATTAAGGCAGCCTTCCTGAGAGATTTAGATCTGCATACTTTTCCGGTCTCCAGATACAGACAGAGGCTACTCACACACATGCACACACGTGGTGCCGCACGGTGACTGAGCTATCCTGAACTGACCGGGACGCAAACGCTTCTGACAACATTCAACACAACAAGAAATGTAGCTTAAAACTGCTGCTAATGTGAATTTTACTTTTTAAAAGGTGCATTGTTGCATTACATTAAAGTCAGAATGTGTCTTTTTTACTTAAAACCCACAACATTGAATTTCTGCCACTTCAAGTCTTGGTTAAACTTTATTTGGATAGTCTACCTTATAGTGTATTTGTAACATTTTGACAACACAACAGTTATTTACAGTATTGTTGTTTGTTAATTGTTTGTTGAATATTTGTATATACATTGTTGAATATTACTTGGAAATTTTTCAGAATGTTTTCTGAATTTTATTCTGAATGTTCAACAGATTAATTACAGTAAATGGTTGAGGGAGTAGATTTATACAAAATGAATCTGGCTCAATCATCACTTATAGGTCCCTAAATGCAGTGACTGTATTTGCAGATCCACACCCTCTGTCTGTATTTTTATGTTTGGTTGAGTTGGGATGTTTCTGGATGGGGTGTGGGTGCAAAAGATAGCCTAGCAGGTGAGGTTGGGAGTGGATAAAACATAGTGACTGGACACCATTCAGACCGGAGACAATTGCGACTGTGCATGTAGCAGCGAAAAAAAGGAAATACAGCCCAGTTAGGCAAAATGGCAAGCAGACAGAGCTTGTTCCCAGATAAAAAGTGAATCTTGGTTCGACTTTCACTCGCTTCCCAGCACTGACGGTGATGCTAGGTTAGGGTTAGCTAAATTATTGACTTTTCCATGACAACAAATGTTATATTCCTGTGCAGCTTTCTGTGTACAAGCAGTAAAAGTACACGCTATGATTATTCTGACAACAGTGAGCCGGGAGGAGGGGCCCAGTTTGTGTTTACAAGCCACAACAAGCAATGCTACAGACTCTGACGTTAAATAATTAGGGTTGAGGTTATGGTTAGGTGTTGAAAGTCAACTAATTAGTTGTTGAAATGTTACAAATGCTCTATAAACTATTCAAATAAACAGTTACCCAAGTCTAAGTCGAAACAAGTAAAACAAATGTACAGTAATTTGATGACTTCATGATTGGTGAGGGATCGTGGGAAAGGTTTATTTTATTGTTAAACAGCCACTGCAGCTGATGAAATTCTATCTAAATGACTCAGGCAGAGATGTTCATAAGCGAGATAATGTATTTAGGTTTCATTCACGTCACATTTAGTCCTGTTTGCCGACTTTCCTCACTCTCTGACTGATGTTATCCTGGAAGTTAGGCAACAACATGAAGCCCGCACCTTAAATTAAATGAGGGTTTTCTCTGAGTTTCATGATTGTTAGACACATTTGGTATAATGTAGGTGCAACTTGGAAAAATATGCATCAAAGATAAGTCGTTTTTAGATATTTAATGCAGAATTGTTACATATTGTACGTTAAGCTGATGCAAATGCTACAGTATGTTTTTCATTGGACGCAGTTGGATGCAAAGGCATACGGTTGCTGTATCATTAATGACATGACAGCTTGTTGTCATACTCACCCCTCTTGAAGCTGACACAACTTGCAAGCTTCCGGAAGAAACGCCTATTAATATATTTGTGATAAGATAACACGCCAGAGGTGCAGAATGTAAAGTGTCTGCATCGTAGCATTTTCCAAAAGCCAGCTGCGGGTCTTGCAGTCATGACAGACAGAAGCAGAGATAAAATGAGATGCATCAGGTTGATAGCAGGTCAGTCAAGCTGTCTTCATTTCCATCTCTCAGAAAATGTGTTTTAATCATCTTTCAGTGATAAGCAGCTGCAGCTCACAAGTTAACAGTGGAGTCTTGTGTTCCTTTCTTTCCCCTCTGGCTCGGTCGCTTGAGGGGTTTTTCCACTTCAATCTTTACAGCAACCCAAATAAGACAAAAACAGTAAACAGCCACAAATCCCCCAGAAACATTTGAAGCTGTGTATCCACTTTCCAAGTCTTAGACGGATCAGAGTGAAATGTAGATAAGCAAAAGTCTCTGGAGTGAAGAATGATGAATATCCTCAAGTATCGAAAAGAGCATCACAGAACAAATGAGACTGAAGTGAAAACGAGGTCATCCCTCCAGACGTTCTGGTCATGAGTCTAGGAATGTTTTCCCGGGGTCACATGTAAGACTGTGTGTGTGTGTGTGTGTGTGTGTGTGTGAGACCACGCGTGTGGGGAGTGTGTGCATATGTTTATGTGTATGTTTGCTGCTCCCACTGGACTGGGTCTAAGCACAACCACAAAGAGGCACACACACCTCGGCTCTGAGAGCGCTCAGCAGTTTCCTTCAACACCCTCAGGTTCTGTCAGCTACTCTGCACACACACTCATGGTTGTGCGCACATAATCACACACACACACACACACACACTGGGTGATAGATCTGGACACAACACAGTCTAACTTTTACCTTTCCTATCCCCTCTTTCTTTTCTGTCTGTCTCTCTTCTTTTGTGGTGGAGAAATGTCTCTCAAATATGAGATATGGTACGGATATTCATGTCTTACTTTACTATAGAGCTGCAACAATTAATCAAATAATTGAATAATCAATTAATTGATCGATAAAAAACTAATCGGCAACTATATTTCATCGTTCTAGTCATTTTTCATATAAAAAAAGTAAAAAGAATTGCTGGTTTAGCCTCTTAAATGTGAGGATTTGCTGCTTTTCTGTGGCATTCATGATAATAAATGATAAGTCTGTGTGTTTCGGGCTATTTTTTGGACAAAAGGAGCAATCTGAAAATGTCACATTGGGCTCTGGAAAACTGAGATAGGCATTTTTTAACACATTTTTGACATTTAATGGGATAAACGATATAATCGTGAAAATAAGCGCCAGATTAATCGATAATGAAAATAATAGTGGCAGCCCTATTTTACTGAATGCTTAGTTACATATTTATAAAGACATAATATACTGAAACATAACAGGCTCAACTGTGTACAGATTAAAAATGACCCCAAGTTTTGTACGGCATATCTCATGCAAAAATAATCAAGAAGTACCTCCACAAATGAACTTCAGAAGGAGAGGGGATGAGTGATTGACTGTATAGAAGAGGAAAAATGTGATTTCAAGTTACTGTGATGAGTTAAGAGCAAACTCAAGCTGCCTTAAACGGTCTTCTCAGGGGCTCAAAGCTCACAGTATGTTAGCTATTGAACACTGGAGTGCACATACTAGGTAGGAATGGGCAATATCCAGAATTTAATATCATCATACTGCCTCACCAAAATATTGTAATAGAAGATATTATAGTCTGGGTGGGGGGTGTGGGGTGCAATTTGTGGTGTTGCCTTGTTAAGTCATCACCTGATTGTGACAAACATGACATATGGCCTCATTCGAATCCTTTGGCTCACCATTTTCTCCAGTATTAAACCTGAAATATTGCCTAATTGGCCAGCTGGCATTCCTCTTCGAAATAAAGTCCTCCATGTCTGTATATTAAAGTGATGCATGCATGCATACATCATGCCAATTAACCTGTAATAACCCCTCCACCTCATCAAAAAGCAACGCAGTGACACATGCATTTTCTTTTCAAAATGCAAGCCTAATGACCAATGGCCGCAAATATCTCAATATCCTTTAATATCAAATATTGGCCCAAGCTTACTAGGAGGGATACTTGATTGTATTATGTATGAGAATGAATAAACCTTGCAACATGTAAAAATATTGCATATATTTATGAAAAACCAAAAGTGCAGAAAGAATCAAATGGTGGACAGTAACTCATCTAATTTAACTCCAAGTTAAATTTCCCAGAACACACATTTGATTCATGTGAAGTCATTTAACGCTTAAGCACTGAGGATGTTTAATATCCGTAGGCTGATTTTTATCATGTTTCTAGATAGCTTAAACCTTTGAGATTTAATTTATTACTGAAAACAATTACTCTTTTGCTGCTAACTTTGAAATTAATGATGTAGGCAGAAAGCATGAAGTTCACAGATCAGTTCGACGAGGGAGAAATCACAGCTGAGCAGAACAAAGTGTTTGTTTGCATTTGGAGCTCAGAGGCAAACTATTAAATCTAGATAATGGTTATGTGATCTGAAGTCCCTCACCTATCAGAGCAGCTCAGCAGCTGCTTGATAAACTTTGACAGACTGAAGAACTTTTCTTGCAGCTTTCAAGCTCATATCAGCTCTGATCAGAGGAGCTTCAGCAGAAGTTGAGTCTGGTGTGAAGAACTCTGATCCATGAACAGGTGAACATCACATTTTACTTTGAGGTTCACTCACCATGTTACTTTAAACTTAATATTAACCTTAAATCAGGTCACAAATGTTGGCTGTCAAATGTTTTTGAGGCCTGAAACAGACATGAAGGTGGAGGACTGCAGTGGAAAATTTAGTCTAAACTAACAAATGATGGTTTGAATGTATATGTAGGAAATTATTACCATGACCTCCATCAGTACTGAATGTCACTGCAGAACAAAAAAAAAAATGGACTGAATCAACAAAACAGCTTCATGAGCAGACAAATTCACAAAAACCGACGTGAGAACAGTTTTAACATAAAAAAAAAAAGAACATACATCTAGGCTGCAGCAACAACAGGTACAAAGGTTCAAATTAAAATTCAGACTCTTTATAAACAAGAAGCAGGTAATTACCATGAAATAAATCTCCAAAGATCCAGATGGAGAGGCCACAGCTGCACATCTCTCAAAGGACTGACTTCAAACTCTTCCTTGTTCGACTATTTGTTCAGGCTGCACAGTAATTAATTCAACATCAGAGCAAGTGTTCGGCACAACATGACAGCGAAGCCGTGCGGGGCTCCGAGCTCTTCTGCGGGTCAAACCGGGGCTTCGTTTGGGAGCTGCCACTCTGTCTGTCACTCTCTGAACACAACTTTTAATCACAATTCAGGACCAGCCAATCAGGGCTCAGATTGTCTCTGCTGCTACTCCACAATGCCTGAAATGTGTGTGTGTGTGTGCGTGTGTGTGTGTGTGTGTGTGTGCTTTGTATATGTAGTATATGAGTGTGAGAGACAGAGGAAGCCCGGCTCCGCTCCAACTTGGAGCCACCTTTCTCGTGGCATCTTTGACAAATGGCTCGTCCTTTTGAAGAGCAGTCAACTGCAATAGACATCAAACTCCCTGCACTGAAAACAGAGGGGACAGTTCAGCCTCATCTATTCACTGTGTCACCGGGAGCTGCCCGAACTGTCCGTCCGCTCACAAACACCGCACTTGTGTCCCGTTCATACACAGCGGAGGCCAATGTCAGCCCGCAAAGTCAATAACAAGCTATAGCGACGCAGCAGGAGTCTGGAACAGCTTCATGAGAATATCGTGCACTTAAGCTGTGAATCACAGTGCATTTAATAACTACTTGCTGGTTTATCTGACGCATATACTTGATTTTAACACATTTATTTAATTTGCTTATGGCTATGAACAAGTTGGATAGAAAGAATGCAGCGTGACGACACAAAGATGCGAGAAAAGGGAGTCAAGCAGCATTTATCTGGTACCGTTTGACAAGAAAAATCAAATATTCCTATGGACTAAAAGTGTTTATACAGCTGGTCAATGTGAAGTCAAATACTGTAGTTATGCAACTAACATACTGTACGCATTTTAACAGGAGACAAAATGATGCTCTCCATGCCTACAGGCTCTTGAAACACCTTTTTTAGATACAGCTTTGAAAGATACAGTCCTGTAAAACTTGAAGCCCTCACAAGGAATTTTCAACTGGTCATGAAGCAGTCGAAACTTAACTCTGATGCCTCACATCTTACCTACATCGACAAATGAGACCATCTGCGAGGGGTTTGGAGATTACTTTCCTGTCTTTTACAATGCCTTTGCTCGGACCGCTCAGTCAGCAGAAAGGCTACAGAATACTTTACGGCACACAGACTGAAAGAGACGATTTGTTGTCTGCAGCATGACTGATTCACTGCTTATTTTTACCGTCGATAGTTAAAGCAGGAAGATTCTTTCCTTCAGATAATTTCACTATTTTGTGTTATGAACTTGTATCTTGCAAATAAGCATTGTGTTTCTTTTACTCAACGAGATCTTCATGACAAGAAGCAGTACCGTTTTCGTCCACACGTGCCGCTACAGTCATCACAACATGAAAATTCCTCTGAGGGGCTTTAAGATAAAACAAAAACAAAATCAAAAACAAAAACAAAACACTCGACTATTCCTTGAAGTCCTCTGTTTAAAAAGTAAAAACGAATTATGTGCAACATCACAGAAGGATAGCGCATGCATATCTAGTTGGCATTTTGGCAATTAACACAGTATCTTACCCTGAGTTTACATGGCACAAGTTTTTGCACCGAGTGGTAAAAACATCTGGTGCAGTTCGGCCTCCCTTTAACAACGTGCTGGCGCCCCTGAAAGCCCAAACTCTTGAAATCAGGTTCGGGAGTTTTTTCTTTTGAAACCACAACCTTCTTTTCAGCTGTGTTAACTGGAAAAACGGAAAGCCTGTGTACGCGGCGATTAATGCTAATGCTAGCGCGGGTCAGTGCATTCAAACTATGGCTGAATGTCTTTAGATTTTTTTAAAGACGCAAAGGAAAGACCTTTCGGTTTTTAGTAGGGCTGCTCTTGTCTAAACGTGGCTTCATGCTCAGTCCTGCCTCTCTCAAACATTAATGAATGGATTTATGTTACAGTTATCTTTGTGCACAGGTAACTTTGAATCCTCGGTTTGATGGTGTTCAGTAGAGAAGACGGTAAAAGATGGTAAACACACCTTTTCGTCAGAGAGTCATCCAAATGGTCTCGACAAATCCCGCTCACGTCAACCAGTTATCAAGTGATTCAGGAAGTAAAAACAACGTGTGTGTACTAACCTCCACCAAAAGGAGCCCATATGACCCTGCGGATCGTCTTCACCCAATCCTCCATGTCATTCTGGGTGCTGGCCATAAGAAGGTAGGTCTCATGGTTGGCTGTCATCCGCTCTCTGTCTCCCCCTGTTCAAATACAGGAGACAGAAAATAGATTATTTAAATATCCTGTAGACAGTCACCAATGGCTCTCTGGAGCCAAAACTCTCATTGTAAATTCATCTCTACTAGAACCCCATTAGCTTCCACTGAGTGCTCGCTAGACCTGCGGGAGATCGACACAGCTCTGACTTTAAATGTCCTTGGATGATGGCAATTGTAGACACACACATTGCCCTTTTCACTCGCCCACAGCAGTAAATCAAAAGAAACGTTTGTATCTCTGAACAGAAGTGTGCGTTCCAGTCGAGGCAGCCTCAGCTATCCCGGTTCAACTTGTGGGTAATGGCCACAAGCACTCTGTCATGTGACACCGGGCAGATTGGAGTGGAGGTCCTGGACCTGTTTCACATGAAGAATCTGATTTCTGTGATTACTCTGACAGCCGAGTCATTCGCGGCGCTCCAACTCGAGCTTCACAAAGATGGAGCAAACAAACAAGGAGTCATGGCATTTCACAGGGATGCACCTGCTCTATTATAGGAGGAGATGAGCTTAGGAGACAAATGGGATGTCAAACAAGCATTGAATTATTCATGACTTTGACCACCAGGGATCCTGCTGCATTGATTGGGGCACAGGATGAGATCTGTGTGTTGCATGCAGAAAATATTTATAGACTGCGACAACACAGCATGAAAGTGCAGGAGGCAAGTATCAAGTTTACCAATATGAAGTCCTAATGACTCGAAATGAAGCAAACCCGAATCTTTAACTGATAGAAACCATGAGAGAGTCTGTGGGCACTTAGTTTATTTGTTTTCCAGGAAAAGTTCTTATCTCCCATCTGTCAGCGAATACAGCATCAACATGTAAAGCCTTTATCCTTGATTATCATGAGTTAAGCGTTCACTTAATGACTGGATTTGGTAGGAAGGAAGCACAGTTTAGAATAACAACGAGTAGCAGTGTCACGGCTTTGGGTTTTTGGTGTGCCAGAGATGTCGAGAGGTCTGAGAGCAGGATCTGTTCTTCAAATGGGGCTTAACTACTTCAAGATAACCTGCTTTTTCATCCATTTGTTGATCCAGGTTGACAATTTCTTTTTTTTTCAGGGTGCTCTTATTTTGAAATACAGACAAAATTAGCTGAGGGTGGAAAACGTGATCAAATCCTGATCACGTGTTACATGAAGCAAGTGCATCAGGAATCCTCCCAGCATGCACTGGGGCAATAGATAACCTGAATGTCATTTCATGTGTGTTTTTGCATGGGGTGTCCTTGACACTGAACTCAACCGTGTTTCATCAGCGTTAAATATTCCATGTTACCAGTCTGTTGGACTATGAGTGATGTTTCTTGTATGATTGGCGAAGGTTCTTAATGGATGTGCAAGGGAGTCTTAAATGATCATAAGCCTGCTATGAAAATGAAACCAGAGATATCCCAATACCCGAAATGATACCTGAACTTTCAGCTAATGTTGAGTAAGGCTGGGCTATATGGCCAAAAAATAAAATCTCAGATTTCTGCGCACCAAACTCGATTAATAATTTCAATAATTTTTTTTTCCTTCTTAAAAACAAACTGCAAATTACAAAGAAGTTACTCATAACAAGTTTTGCTTTTATTTCGACAATAAAAAAATGTAAAGAAAAATGAAGAAAAGCAAAATTCAAGAGCTGAATTTCCTTTCCGGGGTTAAGGTGCAAGCTGCAAACTCTTTTAAAAGTGCACTATGTAGTTTAAAGGGGAGTGGAAGTTGTTCACATTTGCACTGAAGCCTGCAGTAATTTAACATATTTACATGTAATTCTTCTATTATCATAAATCAAAACAAAAGAACTTTGAGGCTCCTGGAACAAAACACAAGCCTGGACAGAGAAAATCAATTTTCATTTTAAAAAAAAAAAGTCCGAAACCACAAACTTGAACTAAACGATAAAATCGATCTATCGTCCAGCCCTAAAATTTAACACTTAACTGATACATTAGGGCATGTTGTGTATCGGAAAAGTACACCTCACGTGTACTCTATCACTAAAAATGCTTTTATTCCTTTGTTTACAACAAACTCACCCCCAGTTTTGGATAATCTATCTCTTGCAAAACCATACTTTAATGTACTTGTAAGTCGCTTTGGAATAAAGCGTCTGAAGAATTTAATATAACGGTTCCACCTTAAAACCTCTTTGTCACGACCCAGCTAACTGTGAAAAAAGCTGCACGTTTGCAGGTCAGGGCTTAAGGACTTGTTGCTCTGACAACAGTTCCAGATGAATTTTAAACCAGCTTTGGATAACTGGGTTATGCCCGCACAAAGAACGGGACCCAGAGCCGCTATATTTGGAGCCAAAGTTTGCCAGTGAGATTGATGCTCCCTGTCAGTCTCGATGGGATCTCATTAGCAGGGAGCAGATGTCAGCATCGGCCCTGTGTGGCACTCTGCGTGTTTGCAGTGTTTATCAACTACAGGCTCCCTTCACAAACACAATGTAAACCAAAGTGACAGTAATCAGTAAATGCAGCTGATACGTCTCAGAAAGTCAAACGAAGCTTCACCTGAGGAGTAATTACGCAATCACCTGTTAACTAGCAATATAAAAATGCAATTTTCGCAGCATGAAGTGCAGAATGATGAAGTGAAGTCTTTAGATACACCTCATTAAGCTGGTAAAATTAGTTCATATAGGCTTTCTAGCATTGCCATATTGGCATGACAGCATCAGCAGGCAGTGATGTAGTTTACCTATTTAATTTGGTTTATTGAGTAGGTGACACTTCTACATGTGTCAGTACTTTCACCAGTATTGCTCTGTTTTATCTCTGAACATTACTTTTATTTTACACTCCCAGCTTCACCAATCAGTTAATCAGACACAGTTTTTAAAGCAAAACATGCCAAATTTTCTTTGGTTCCAGCTTTTCACTGTAAGGATTTCA
>JAPZDX010000011.1:16240917-16250946 GCA_029783625.1 Naso annulatus | reverse complement strand
CCCAAATCCTTTGCCAAAACAACACCAAAGATGCCAGATATACGCCATAAAAAGGCCAAAATGGTTTGCTATCTGGGTTATTTAGTGTTGCAACTCTGTAAAGATGTGGGACTCACAAGAAACGCTAATTAATTAAAGCAGCAGAGCAGAAGCTGATAATATCAAGATTTTAAGATACTGTAGGTCTATATGGCTCAAGGTCCAAAAAGATCCTATATTTCCCATGATGCAGCATCAACAAGGCTAGACTTACTGTAGACTAAATAGGCTTTGTAACATTCCCACATTAGGCCTGTTTTCTGTAAAGTTGTGTGCTTACATTGTTCTAAATGTTCCAGACAATGAAGGTGACTGTATGTTTAATTTTGTAGCCTGTTGCTAACTTAAGCAGTGAACACTACTAAGAGAGTGAGGAGAGAGTCGGCCAGTATAAACTTTATATGAGTAAACTTGAACACTTCGTCTGTTTACAATAAAATAATTTAAAAAAAATCTTGCCATCAAGTTATGTCTGCTGTTGTTTATTGTTTTGATTGAGCCCCTTTGGCAAAATTAGGCTATATAATGAGCCAGTAATGTATATTTGTATGTAATGAATATACAAAGCTCCCTCCAGAACCTTAAATACTTAAAGTATATTTTTCAGACTGAGGGGGAATCTAATGATAATGTGCAGCTTTAAAAGCCCTATTGATTTTCTTAGTCTGTGATGCAGGCCTAGTATTAGGTTACAAAATTAAACAAACAAACAAACAAAAAACAAGCCTTTAAGTTTAACCCTTTGGTTCATGCACACTTAGACTGGTGTAAAACATAAAAGACATGCTGGACTGTGCCAGAAAGGCGTCTGGATGGTAAAATGGAGCAAAAACTGAAGAATAAATAGATTATTGGAATGATAATAATGATGGCAATCCTCACTCCTAGACACAAGGTGGCAGCAGTGGTTGTTGTCAGTGAAAAAAATTAAAGCAGACGAAGAAGAAAGGGAAAGAGGAGAAGGTTGATATGATATTCACGTCCGAGGGAGACCTCACTGGGACGGGACAGGTACCGCAAACCATTTATCGGCGGAGGTTTACAGTCAAGGTAACTTGCATGTCTGCGGTTTAATTTATTTTCACAGCACTTAGCTTAACGTGTCGATGGGCCGTTAACGAGCCGCGGGAGCGTTTTGCAGAGAGTTGTCAGCCGACAAGCGGAGGGGCTTGGTCGGTTTGACAGCCATGGACCAGACTAGCAACTGCACTGCAGCCAGCGTTAACGTTAACGTTAGCTCAACTGTCACCGCAGATGCAGAAAAACGTTATCGGTGTTTTTTTTGTGAAATAAACGGTGGAGACCGCGTTTCAATTACACATAATTGACTGTTTATGAATTTAGTTTATGACAGCCACTATGTGAGGACTAGTTAGCCGACTGTTAAGTATCGCCAGAGATTAATAATGCTTCAAAATGTTGACAAACACTTCAAGGTAAGAAGCCAGACAGAAAGGCTGGAAAATGGCTTGAATTGTGTTGAAGTCATCAGCATGAATGCCCAACTCAAACTTCTGACAACATGTAATTAAATGGACTAACATATAACCGTATGTTTTATCCCCCCTGGCAGCTGTCAGACATTATGGGGCAACTTCATCCTGTGATAAACACACAGTGTTAAATATCAGCAGTTTACACTGACACGAGCAGCTTTTCCTCCGTTGTCTACCTGCTTGTTGTGGTCAGGATTGTCGTGGCAACCAAGCATCCTTTGGCCCAGTAACTTCCTTCAGGTATTTCTGGGCGGCTTTCAACACCTCCAGCCGGTCGTGGGTCAGTCTCCTCCCATCCTGACACACATAGTAACCAAAGGGAGATGATGAAGGTGCATCCAGGTGTCAGAACCACCATGACCGGCTTCAGTCCAAGTGAAGAAAAGTGTAGAAAATCCTCCCAAATAACCAAAGTCCTCACTGTGTAAAAGGTCTTCCCCCACGTTTTTTTCTCATATTGAATAAAACCAATCACAGCTCGTCATCACAGGCGAGGGTCAGAGCTTTTCTCTTTCCTGCAAAATTTTAAAATTGCATCAAGGTGCACTTATGTTAAAGGATAAATGTGTGTGTCAAAATATCTGTAATTGAAATATTGTGTGGCTGCAGAGTTGTCTTGGCCTACACATCATATTCTACACACTTTAAAAAAAACATCTTTGTTTGGAGCAGAACCTTGCAGAAATCACAGCACAATCATTTTCTTAGCTTTTTTTAAATGAAAATGAAAATAATGATGTAAAAATGATCAATCCCTCTAATATTGCAAATCTTCTCACAGTCGCAATATCAGTCCAAATCACCGCAGTTAGATCTTAATAAATTTAAATCATGCTGAACTATTAAGTGACTTACAATAAGCGCATTCAACTGTTTGGATTTGATTTTGAAATTGCAAGAATCTTGTAAATACATCAGCTCGATCCAATGCGCTGCACTGCTTAAAAGTGCCACATTCAGAAACAAGGTTGTTGATCAATGAATAGAAAAACTACTGACAATATCGATCGATAAGGAAAGTAACCCTTTTTGTTGAGCCAGGATTTAAATTTAAGATTTTTTTTAATTCACCGCCGTAGTCTTATGAAGAGCATGTGTCACTTCAGCTGCTTCAACTAATCTGACATTCGTCTCGGGACCACTTTATGGAAAAAGATGATGTTTACACAGTTTTGTTTACTGTAGAGTGTGACCGTGTGTGTGTCAGCCTTCTTAATACCTTTGACATTTACTTATCTTCTAATCATACATAGCGCTGCATGCGTTCTTAATCAGTCACTGATATTGTTTAAATGTAGAAATTGTTTTATTGGACGTGTCTTGACCTATACACGAGCCCCCCTCCCCACAAACCTGTATGTTTTTATTTTATTTGTGTAGCTAACTGTCGGGTTGCAGATATATTTGGCAGTTAGTTCTCTGTAATCAATAAGTGTGTGTCTTAAATATGGCTTGTCGTTGGTGAACTGTGTCGTGGGCGCAGGATTAAGTCAAGAGGCGTTAACATCCTGCAGACCCTGTCAGTTTGTGATCGGCGATGGTTCCGCCGAACATTTCTGGTGGTTGCTTGCTGCTGGTTGTCTGACTGAAGAGCCTATTACTATATCAATGCTTGCTGTTATTTTTGGCCCGAGTGGAAACCATATAGCCCCGCAGGCCTCAGGCAAGGGAGGAGAGATGAGGCTCTGTGCTTGCTCACATGTTTATCAGCCTGTAACTAGCATTTAATCACTTGTAATGGTTCTGGTTTTAATCATAGGAGTCTCAGCCGTGACCTGAGAGTATAGTGATTTCTGTTTCACAGCTCAGCTTATGATTTACCCAGATAGTTTACCCTCAACCTGGTGTGTTGCTTAAGGAGAAGGAAAGCTCACTTATCTTTGGTCATAGTTCTTTAAATTTTTATCTCTAGTGCTTGCTAGTTATTAAATCTTTTTTCATACAGTTTGGAATTGGTAGGACAAATGTGCTTCAGCTCATGCAATAGGAAGGTCACGCAACTGATATTCCCATGAAATCACCCAGAAAGATACAGTAAACATGCTGACATCCATATTGTGACTGTCACATTTTACCCTCCCATATCGGTTGTGTTCAAGAGGTTTAGTCCTGATAACAAACCCCTCATGTGATTAGCTTAAATGCTAGATGAGGGAAGATAATTTCGGCTTAACAGCAACAACACACTGCTCTTGATTTGTTTAGAAAGGAATGCAGACGGACGGACAGACTTGGCGTTCGCTGGAGCAGGGATTGTATTTCAGAGCATCAGGTGACCAACTTGGAGACACTCACTATGATTGCTGCTTTTTGACTGAGATGGAGAATGTGAATGAATGAGCAGGGAGATCAGATTATCATCACTGGCTTGCTTAATCTCTTAAAGCAGATTTCATTTCCTTGACTGCCCACGTTATGAAACTTAACACCTTGAAATGATAATAAACCGAATGCATCCCTGTGTATTGTGTAGCATGACAGCTTGTGCGACAAAAGTCCGCTCGTCATTAGTGTGGGCGTGTTGATTAGCTGTTTCATAGGGTGAGGTGACCTATTTCGGTGATACCCACCGGGCCTATGCCACTAGCCTGGATGTACTGTATGTATGGAAAAGATCCAACACTGAGGAGAAAAATGACACCTTCAGACTGAATCTACTTGGCAGGAAAACGTATTAGAGGATTGTCTTTCAGCAGCGAGTGTCGCCTGTGAATTGATGACAGACATAAAAGGGAGCTATTTCATTATGTTAATCAAGTGTTATGGAATAACATGAGAATTTATAAATCAGGCTTTGTAAAGTCATATTTACCTCTCTTTTTTTCCAGGTTTACGTTGTAGATAATGCGTAAACATGGTGCCTTGTCAGACGCATGTGTTGCTGAAGTGGCAGGAGCACTTCAATAGCTCCTGGGCTGCAGAGGACAGCGTGCAGACAGCTCGGAGGCATGGAGCTGCTGTGCTTTACAACAAGCTCCTCCAAAACAAGGAAGTGGTAACTTTGGCCCAACCGGTTCAAGAGCTCGTCGGCCCACGCCTGCCAGACTTCGAGTGCGAGTCAAGTGCCTCCGCAGAGAAGGAAGAGTACCTGTCATCCCTGCTTCACAGCCAGCGATGGCTGGCTCACCGCATGCTGACACAAACCTCCTACACTTTGGGCCTTCATCACAGGCTGGTCGTCCTCCAGAGGATCTACTACGCACTTCACAGCAAATACCATGACAAATTCCGCGTGCAGCTGCCCTCCCAGTCCACAGACAGTGGCACCGAATGTGGGCAACTTGAGCTGGCCTCAGAGCCCTGCCTGCCAGGAGGGGTGTCCAAAGTCAAGTCTGGTACAGATGTTCTGATAGAGATGGGTGTGAGGACAGGCTTGAGTCTGCTCTTCTCTTTGCTGCAGCAGAACTGGAGGTTTGCAGCCTCGGTGCATCCGGAGTCGGTGCTTTGCAACGACGTGCTTGCCACGGCGTCCTCGGTGCTGACCTCTCTGCCGCCGCTCTCTCTGGCCAATGAGAACAAGATCCCGTCAGTGGGGCTGGACTGCCTGGCGCAGGTGGCTGACTTCCTAAAGAAGACATCGGTGAGCAGTGGGACCGGTGGGGCCGACCCGACCGGTCGGAGGCTGGCGCTGGAGCTGCTGCTCGGCCTGGCCATGCAGAGAGGCTCTCTAAAGTTCCTGCTGGAGTGGGTGGAGGTAGCCTTGGCTGCTTCCATGTCCTCATCCACCTCTACACTGTCTTCCTCCTCCTCACTGAGCTCCCAGCAGTCAGCTGGTGTAGGCTTTGATGTAATCCATCAAACCCTTCTCCAAATGAGGCAATATTCGGTATGTTATGTGTTTTTCAAATCTGGACACTTGCTTTTTGTGATATTTTTGGAGAAATCTTGCTTTTTTATGTTTACAATTTACTCTATTCAGCTATAAACTGTTATTATTAACACTGCTGGTGTTTATATTATAGATTATTGGCAGCTTTAATCAAGTTTACCGCAGATTACTCTTAAATTCCTTTTTGTTCTGACATCACAGGATAATTTGCTTTCTGTTTTTGTTTTTGTTTTGTTTTTTGGTATTGCCAGACCATAAGATGGAATCAAGTGCAGTAGTCACCTCAATTCTGATTTAATAGAAAACTTAATTTATTAACAGAGCTTGTTCACTGATTCTTGTATAAGGAATTTAGATGTGTTGACGACTCACTACAGGCTGTTGTTCTCTGCCCGGTGAAGATTGTCTACCTGGTTCTAATGCTTTGTCTTGGTAGTGACTTAATGATAAGTAAAAGTGCTTTTGCATTAATGTATTCCCATTAGCTGCAGTGGTTAGTTCATAATTTATACATTATGAAGCAACATTCATGAACATAGTGATAATAGTAAAGCAGGAAACTGCATCATCCATCTGCAGGCTGTATGCTTTCCTTTTCACATGAAGAGTTTCATTTGAAGCCTGGAGTGATGCATTAGTGTGCAGATAAGGATTAAGATTGAGTCAGTCTCGCTGCCCTCTCTAGATTTGCATATTGAATCATCCTTCAGCTAATCTGACTCAGCGGATGTAGACACTGGGCGACTGTATGCATGCCGGCCTTCTCCTCCCCTTTCCGCTGTCTGTGTGTTAGGATTTTGCAAGGGTGCTGCCGCTACACCTGGGCTTAGTGCCACCCTAAATGGTTGTATTTGGTTTTAAGGAAAAAAATAAGACAGAGCCATTTCCCCCCCTAGAGCCTGATGATATTGGGTGAAGCCAGACCTTTCTCCAGCACTGACAGGACTGACAATGTGAGACTTACCCGTCACAGGCTATTTAGCTTTGCAGTATTGATAGTCAAGTGACAGCAGGGCTGTGTATTGCCAGCAGCCGTCTGATTGATGTAGTCTGTTAATGAAGTCCTAATTATAAATAAGAGCTCTGTAATAGTTAAAGAAAGCCCTGAGGGATCCAAAACTTTAGACACAAGTAAGATCTGCATCTAAACACTAAGATCTTTGTTTTCCATCTCTCTTGACTTTGTCCCCTGCCTGATTATGCAGTGACATGTCACTTCAGAATTTATTGTTCTGATATTCAGTACTGGGTTTAGACTGAATGTTAGCTGCCAGTGATGTTGAAGACTAAACATCAGTCTTTTGGTCTAGGGTTTTCGTGGGGACTCCGTCAATACTCAGGTGCTGAAGAAGGACGCAGATGGACTTTGTCGTCTCTCCCAGGCAGCTCTCTGCCTGTTTGAGGAAGTAAGAGAGATTTAATCACATGCTGTAACACACGGACACTATTAACATAAAAACCCTATTAGGACTCTTAAGAAGTGACTGACTGTCTGGATCTCACCCTCTTTTTTTTTTTTTAACAGATTTGTAACCTTGCATCGTACTGCCTGTGCTCCTGCAGCACTGATGCAGCAGCTCCGGGCACAGAGAGTGACACAGTGTTGGTGTATGTGTGGGGCAGCAACAGCAGCCACCAGCTGGCAGAAGGAACTCTGGAGAAAATCCTGCTGCCAAAGCTGACTCAGGGCTTCAGCGATGCCCAAATGGTACAACCACCCAAAGGACACAACAAACATTTTTACATTTTACTTGTTTGCTTACATTTATACTTTATTTATAATCATTCTCACAGTTTTGAATAATTGGTTTATTATAAATCCTACATATAAATAGAATTCATATATAAAAGAAACGTTTTCTTTGGACTGAAGTTTCATCTTGTTTTTCTGTTCTCACATCAATATGAAGTGCATCTCGCCCAGTTATATTTTTTGTAATGACTTTTTTAGGACATGCTAAGTGTCTTCATGTCCATCTCAAGTCTGTTTTGTTCTTAAGCAAAGACAAACATATTGTATACCAGTTGCCTGTTCATGTCACATCTGTAATACCAGAATTAGATAGGCGTAGTAATCTTGTAAAAAGAAATACTGTGTACTACCGTGTGCTACTAGTCTGAGGGTCGTTACAGCTATTAAAAATTTGACACAAAGTAATTTGTGACACTAAAACATCCATATAATTCTTTGAATTTTTAAAAAATTTGATTTTTTTCATCTTAAAATATCTGTACCGGAATCAACCTGTTTTATTGACCAATGTAAATATTAGATACAGGGAAGATTAAAAAAAAACATGCCATTAACAAAAGCCCATTTTTGAAACATGTTTCTACTTGGTCCTATTAGATTGAGGCAGGTCAGTACTGTACCTTCTCAGTATCAGCGGATGGTTCAGTGAAAGCTTGTGGAAAAGGCAGCTACGGCCGTCTGGGCCTCGGCGACTCCAACAACCAGTCCATGCCCAAGAAACTTGTGCTGGAGCCACATAGGAACATGAAGAAGGTGTCGTCCTCCAAGGGCTCTGATGGTCACACTTTGGCCATCACAGTAGAGGGAGAGGTAAGAAGTTAAAGTCACTAGTCTATATATATTTCAAAAGTTTGATATATACTTCTTGTTTTTTTGTCTTATAATAAATTAAGAACTAAATTTTTTTTAAAAAGAACGAGTTTATGATGACTTTCTCTGCCGTTGTTGGTGGGTTTTTAACTAACAGATGAAATTCTTCACATTCTATGTAATAATTTGTTAAACAATAACAATTTTTCTTTCAGGTGTTCAGCTGGGGTGATGGGGAATATGGGAAACTGGGCCATGGCAACAGTGCTACACAGAAATACCCCAAAATTATACAAGGACCGCTATTCAGCAAAGTAAGCGTGAATGAAATTTTGCTTCTTTGGGGAAGAAAATGCTTGGGAAATTTTCATTTTGTTTATGTGTATTTTTATGCCCTTTAACATATTTTCCCAAATATTTTTTTTCTGTCAGGTTGTTGTTTGTGTGTCTGCTGGCTACAGACACAGTGCTGCTGTGACTAATGACGGAGAGCTTTACACCTGGGGAGAAGGCGACTTTGGCAGACTTGGTAAGTAACTTATTTTCAAGTTGCTTGTGCTTATTTGTTTCAACAGTTTCTGTGAAATCCCTCCTCGGGTATACAAACAACAGCCTGTGTCCTCCTGTGTTTCTCTGCTGAGCAGGTCACAGTGACAGCCAGAGTCGCAACGTGCCCACACTGGTGAAGGATATCAGTGGTGTTGGACATGTGGCCTGCGGCAGCTCCCACACCATTGCTGTGGCACAAGATGGACGCACTGTGTGGTCCTTTGGAGGAGGGGACAATGGTATGTTGGAAGATGATTACAGTTTGATTTAAGCCTGTAATGATGTGTCTGTGGGAACTGCAGGAAACTACACAATCTGATGACCTAAATGAAAATAACACACACTATAGTATGCACATTTTTTAACCTAGAGGACAGTATCGTGTATCTGTCCGGCCAGAAATGTCTTGAACTCATTTGAACTGTGGCTTGCACTCAGATATGACTCACCATTGCAGGTAAACTAGGTCATGGAGACACCAATCGTGTGTATCGCCCCAAGGTCATAGAGGCCCTGCATGGGTTCATCATCAGGAAAGTGTGTGCTGGCAGCCAGTCATCTCTGGCGCTGACCTCTGCAGGACAGGTGAGATGCAGCATTTTGGGTCAGACACGGATTTCCGAAGTCAGACTTGGCTTTTAGCGAATGACGTTTTTATTCTGGATCTCCTAAAGTCCAGTGTTTGTACCTACAGCAGTGAAAAAGGAAACAGCAGTAAAAATGTCAAAAAGTCTAATCATTTTTTATCTGCCTTTTTGAATGTTCTCTTTTAGGCAGGCTTTTATTTTGAAGGAGTAAACTAACACTGCCTCATCATGTGTTTGATCGAGTCCTGAATGCTGGGTTGGAATACAAAGACAAATAGGTGGATTAAGAACTGAGGAGATGAATTAAAATTGTGTTTATTCTTGTTTCTTCAGGTGTTTGCGTGGGGTTGTGGCTCGTGTTTAGGATGCGGCTCCTCTGAGACCACCTCTCTGAGACCCCGGTTCATAGAGGACCTGAGTATCACCAAGATTATTGATATCTCGTGTGGAGACAGCCACTGTCTAGCTCTGTCTCATGGTAAGAGACCATCAAGAGTTAAAAGACAGTTATTCCTTAATAGTAAGACTAAGTAAGTAATTGGGAAACTGCTGCTCTCCTCTCTCTTCAGAGAATGAGGTGTATGCCTGGGGAAACAACACGATGGGTCAGTGTGGACAAGGCCACACTTCAACACCAATCACCAAACCAAAGAAAGTGCTCGGCCTGGAGGGCGTGTCCATCCAACAAATCACTGCTGGCACTTCTCACAGCCTGGCTTGGACTGCAGTGCCGACTGACAGGTCAGGAAACAGATTTAAGTTTTGATTTTCTTAAGCCAGTCTAAACTGAGTTTGCCTCTGTATGACGGTTGTATTCCTTTATGTCGTGTCAGACTCATTCTGTTCCATCTCACTAAAAATATATGTGAGTGGCGTCTCTGTGTTGTAACATTAGTGTTCAACGTAGTGCAGCTCAGTTATGGTAAGAACAATGATTATGCTTATTTTGGTCATCATGCATTTATT
>JAPZDX010000011.1:16229957-16240817 GCA_029783625.1 Naso annulatus | reverse complement strand
GTGTGTGTGTTTTTGCTCTTCTGTGTTTGTGGGGTCCGAAACCTGAATTTTCAGTCACGGTGTGCGGTCCTACAATCTTTGTGGGGACAAAATCTTGGACCACACAACTTAAACATTAAATTTTAGGGTGAAGACTTAAGTTTAGGGATAAGGTGTGAATTGAGGTTAGGTTAAGTTTAGGCTAAGGCATAAATTGGTTAAGGTTAGAGTTAGGGTAAGGGTTTGGGTTAGACTGTACAAATGAATGGAAGTCAATATAAAGGCTCCTCAAAGATAGCTGTACAAATGTGTGTGTGTGTGTGTCTGTGTACTTGCTGTACCCGCTTGGGCACCTTGCAATATCTTACTGTTTATCAGCTATATTGGTTTTACCTCTTTTGTTAGCATAAGGCTCTTTTTTCCTCACCTTGTAGCTTGGTTGAGAGCGAGTTTGGGCTTTTAAAGAAGTGACACAAGTGAAAGTTATAAAGGAGAAGGAAGGGCTGAATTTATTACACAAGAAAAAACAAAAGCATCATAGCAAAACAGAGTCATTTTATCTCAATGCTTTTGTTTTCAGAATCATTGGAAGTTAAAATCATAACTGAAAATAATGTCTGATTAATGTCCCTGCCCTTGTTCTGTGGTTTATGTTCTGTAGAACTGTTCTTTTTAGCTGTGATCAGCAGCTCTATAGGTCGCTCTGTTGCTCTGACGGTGTGTCTGTCAGTCCACAAAAATTCCGCACTCTTTTGTGGCCACAGTTTTCACCCTGGGAGGCTGAAATTTAACATGGAGGCATGAAGTGGGTCTGTGAAAGTGTGTGCTTGAGTTCACACCAATTGGCTAAAAGGGGGTGTGGCCATGGGAGTGACCTTTTTGCAAAAAGGTGCATAACTTCCAAATGGATTTACAGTTGAGGTTGGTCGTGAGCCAAAGGACACCTGATTAACTGTTCTGGTCAACTTGCAAAAAGGGGGCGTGGCAGTGGGAGTGGCCTGCAGCAAAAAGGTGCATAACTTCTACACAGAGTCTTATAACGTGGCCAAACTATGTAGAAGCACACACATACTTTCATGGTCATGGATTGCCCTGCCCCTACACTTTAGCCCCTCCCCCTTCCATAACTCATCAGTCATTTGTCATAGACTGTAGACTCTTGAGGGAGGCATCATTGCAGACAATCATTTTTAGCTGCTGGTTGCAGCTATGTTGCTCGCCTTGTCAAACCTGTGGTTCTGCCTTATCAGTCCTGACACAGCTCTAATTATGAGTGACTTGTCTTTTTTTCAGGCAACTGGTGGCGTGGCACAGGCCCTTTTGTGTCGACTTGGAAGAGAGTACGTTCACCTACCTACGCAACTTCCTAGAGAGTTACTGTGATGGCATCGGGAATGACACACCCCCTGCACCATTCTTATGTAAAAGGTATAAAATGAAATTAAGCAGTCTACTCAGTTGTAATTATTTAACCCGATAAAGAGGATTGTGTTTCATTCTTTCTTTTTATTTCTATGTAGGATCACCCGTTAAAAAAGTTCTTTGCGTCACTAACAGGAGGATGCATGGACTCAACACATCCACTGTCCCTCCTGTCACTCAGCTGATACTTCTAATGTTATGCACGTTTTCCTCAGGGATCACCATCAGTTCCTTTTGCTCTGCATGAAGCTGCTGTCCATCCACTTGTCCTTGGCCCATGCTGGGGGCACTGGCGCCATGGTTTTGGGGGCTCAGGGCCGGCCCCTCAGAAACCTGCTCTTCAGGCTAATAGATACCAACATGCCAGACTCCATACAACAGGTACCTAACAGTTATCCATTACTGGATTGTTTTCATAATACTCTTATGCTGACGTAGAACAGAAGGGATATTGGGTGTTGGTGAAAGACACAATATAATATCTTCAGTTTTGTGTCTGTATTCAGTTGTGACTTTGTTTGTCGAAGTCTAATTTTGCCAGTTGTATTATATTTATTGCTTAGAGTACATGCTAACCCTTGAAATCCATATTGTGTTGAAACCTCAGGCAGTTCTGAACACGCTGTCCATCGGTGCATCCCTGCTGCTGCCTCCACTGAGGGAACGGACAGAGCTGCTCCTGTCCCTCCTTCCTCAGGGCCCTCAGAGCTTGAATGTCCTCTCCAAAGGACAGGTATTACAGTATATTTTGCACCAAATTTTTTATAACTGCCAGTGTGTTGTACTAGCAGTGCTGGATAATAAGACTAAATTGGGTTTTTGTTTTTACATTTGTGCCTTAGTGCATTATCAGTCAGAAATGTTTTTATAGCAGATTTTGTTGTAAACACAAGAAGCTCTTAAATCATTTTTAAACTGTCACAAAACAGGACATGTGTTCTGCTGCACCTCATTTTAAATATGCCTGTGATCCAGACAGTTGGCGAGGAACTGGATGGATTGTTGGATGGATAAAGCTAGCACCAATTTGGAGCGTTGCTAGGCAATATGTGCTAAAGACTGCTTGAATGTTGTGAAGTTTTGAGGCTGTACAAAATTAATTTCTTCCCTGCATAAATTGTTTTTGTATCCTCACATTTAAAAGATCCAATACTCAAAAATTCCCCTTTTCTCTGTATCGTTTGAAGCGCCTGCAGTTAGACATGGTCCTCAGCAGCCTTCAGGATCAGAGCCATGTGGCTTCTCTGCTAGGTTACAGCAATTTTGGGGAGGTGACTGCCCTGGGACCCCCTCTGACACCGGCCATGTCTGTCCGGCTGCCCTCTTCTTCCAGCTCTATTGAGGCCTATGATCCGCTACACTTGGCAGAGGTGCTGCTCAGAACCCTGCTCCTCAGCATAGGCTTTTACACGGTATGGGAAAGAGGATCCTGTGAGTTTGTTTGTGACTTCTTGTCATATTTTTGTTGAATTTCCTCATAGTAACCAGTAGTGCATTGTTTCCTGTCAAATCTTGGTGCATGTTGTTCCAGTCCCTACTCCTCCTCATTCCTCTTTGTTCTTACAGGAGAGGGCATTTGGGGAACTGGAGAAAAACAGTGACAAGCAGCTTTCAAATGATAATCAGGGACAGACCGATCCTCCCTCTCACTTCCACCAGCTGCTGTCTGCACTTCACAAACACCTGCTCGCCCACTGCTACATCCATTCCAGCCCTGAGGTGCACCGCAGAATCAGCTAACCCCTTTTCACTCAGAGCTCTGTGGTCGTTTTTCATTCGATTCACACCGGTTCTGTTGTTCTGCAGGATGACAGCAGTGTAATGCTGCTCCGAGAGCATCTTTATCTGCTGCTTCCCTGTGCCGCGGAGACACTCAGGAGATCCACCAAACTGTTGAAGGAGAGTTCTCTGGATAAACAGATAATCAGGAAGCTGCACAGTAAGAATAACGACCGTGTCATTGTAACCTAGTTACTCTACTGTGCTACATATTTAATATTGTCATGCTCAGATACCGATGGTTCTTTTGTTCATAAGATATGAGAAAAATCATGAAGCGTAATGATTCTCCAAATCTGCAGTGCTGTTCACACCTCGATTTATGAGCCAGAGTTTGGTTTAGGGCTGCGCAGTTAATTAAAATGTAATCAAATTTGCAATATGGACTACTGCAATTTTTTAATTGCAGGGGGTACAATGCTTTTTTAAGGAGGAATGTGTGTGTGACAAAATCCCATTTTAATTCAATATCATGAAGCTGCAGAGTTGTCACTTCACACGCTGTTCCGCGATGGTGCTCTGGTCGTTTTATACCAGTCCCATCTTGTTTCTGAAATGCCTCTGTTACTACCTTCCAAGGCGGGTGGGATCATTTTGTCCCCCCATCCCACAACCGGGACATTTATAAATTGAAGAGGAGACGTTACAAAGGCAAAAATATCGCAGAATGAAATGGCAGTATGAGCAGGCCTATAAATGAACTATTTAGTTGCTGAAGTTCAATCTACATGTTAACAAACAACAGCAAAAAAATGTGAATGGAATGCGACGCAATGTTTGTAATTTCCAACTAGTCCGTAAATTCAACACGTAGAGCACAGTCAGCTGACAGCAGCTGACAGGGGACATGGTCTAACAGTCTGTCTTAAGCTTAAGTTTCAGAGAGGAGAAGGAGTTCAGTCTGAGGGAAGACAGTTTTGTCCCAACAGGAGCCGTAGCTGCAGTAAACAGCACTTCAGACACGTCAGAGTGTTTCAGAATTGTTGCACCTCATATAAAAACGCTTCCCCAGTATTTTTTATCTATTATTTAATGACCAGAGAACAGTTTCAGACATTAAGACAGAACATACATGTGCTCATTTTCATGCATAGGGCAGGATTCTCTATGCCTAAAACAGTTTCCTGTTTTTGCCTATTAATATAATTCATGGTCAAGCCTATAGGTGTAGAGCAGTGGGTCCATCAGCACTGAGGTATCAGATGGTCTGATTTCAGGAAGAGATATTCATGATTTAATCTTCTACATTGCTTTTATATCTGTCGTCTATCTGTTGATTCCTCAGTTATTTTTATCAGTCACTCTATACCCCCTCTCTTGTCTCATCTCTCGTCCCAGTGGTGTTGTACAACTCAGTGGCTGGCAGCCTGCTCTGCCAGGTAATGTACTCCTTGCTGCTGCTGCCCCTGGGCACCATCCAACCACTCCTGAGCCATTTATTAGCCTTGTTGGAGCATCTTAATGATTTCAACAGGTTGGTCCCAGAGACAGGCCTGCTGGAGGAGCAGGAATTAGGGATGGAAGCTCAGAAAAGTTGTTCAGGTAAGCAAAATTTTGATCTAGCTGCTTTTCTTATAGATTTTTAGCTGATTTTTAATGTTATTAGTGTTATTGGTACGATTTATTAAAGAAAAGGATGGCACATTGTTACGATTTCAAGATTGTCAAGATTCTTCTTACAGGAGAAAATATAGACTGGTTTCACAATAACAAGGGATCTTCCTTACAGACAAAAGTGAAGAGAACACAGGCCTTGGACAGCAGCAACTGGAGGAGGAGTGCAAGTGGGTCTGGCTGCTGGATCTGGAACGGTCTGTTGCGTTGGCAGTTGGCCATTGCCTTGGTGGTATGCTGCAAGGCCCGCCGCCCTCTCTTCAGGAGAAAACGTCAGAGTTCTGGCTATCAAATGTCCTCCTCAGAAACGGCCTGGAGATGGACTTTGAACAGCTAGGTGCGGAAACCATTCTGCTGGTTCTCTGGGCTTTAATATGAGCTCATCATTTGACAGATGATACCAATTTAAAAAAAAAATCATCTCCAGATAAATATTGCACCAGTGTGTTCACATTTTGTTTAGAAGCAAGTAATAATAAAAACACATTGTCGGCTACACTATAGATGACAAATGTTTCCAAAACTAATGAGAAACAAAGTCATTTTTGGAGACTTCTGATGAGTGAAGAGGAATGTATGAATGAAAAGAAAGCGAGAGTAATGACAAGCAACAAATTTATCAAACTTAACGTACATGTTCATCTTGTACATAAACATGAGGCTGTAGGGCTGGGCTGAAGTGCATCTTTCAGTTGAAGTTGTTTTACTATGCAGATGAAGCAATTAATCTTGTGGAAGATTTGACTTGTTCACTTGTTCCCGTCCCATGTTGTGTTCTTCCTGTAGACTCGAGCATGGCGTGGCTGACTGAGGTGGTGCTGCTCGGCAGCAGTGATGCCAGGCTAGCAGAGCTAAGTCTGAGTGAGGAAACCAGGACTTTACTGGAGCTGGCGCTGGGATCCTCCAGAGGAGCGGCAGGTGGCCTGTGGCAGAAGATGGAGGAGTACGCTCACAGCAAAGGTGCTCTGAGTTGTCTTTGGGTGTAAATGCATGCCTCTGTTGCTGCAAAAATACATCATAGATTTATTCTTGAATTGTGGTCTTTGTGTTGTTTTGCTGTGAGGGCAGAATGGGAGAGTGGAGGCTCTTCAGGCGACTGTTTGCTGCAGACTGTTTGTCGTTGCAGCCTCGCTGCTCTTCTGAAACACACTGGGCTGCAAAAAGAGGCCTGCTGGCAGGACAGGTTAGTAATACAAATGTAATATTTACTAAAGATTTGATGTGTTTGATTTTTGTAGTTGTGCGTCTGTTTACCTTGTCTAATGTTGTTTAATAGGATTATGTACTGTAGCTTTTGGATGTTGACCTCCTAGCCCACTGTATTTGTGGTTACCTCCCTTCCATCTCCTGCCTCTAATGTACATTATGTCTTTGTTGGTCTTCTTGCTGCAAAACCAATTGCCCCTTGGGGACAAATAAATAAAGTTGACTTAAGTTGAATTGAGTTAAAATGCCAGTTCATGTGCATTTTATTTTCAAACTCCACAATGGCCACTTTTAGGTTTAAGTGTTTAAACTGTCATTTTTAAATGATGACATGAACTAATCATTTTTGTATGAGATTTATACTGTGATACAGAGCACTGCTCATTATCCACTTTACTTTGAGACAGGTACGAGCCCTGTGAGTCGCTGTTAGACGTCTATGAAACCGTTTATAAAATCCGAAGCACTCTGTTGGCCCATAAAAACTCTCAAAGGACGTCACAGGTGCAAACTGCTGCCAAACAGGTACCATTACTAGAATGACTCCACTTTATGTCACAATCAGATATATGCAACGCAGCTATTTTTTAAAAAAGTTAAATGCTAATAGAACAAAGCAGAGCTGTGATTCTTATGATATTTATACTGTAAATACAAGAGCAAAACGTTAATTAATATTAAAAGGACATTATTTGGTTAGTAAAAGATGTGCATATAACACATTTTTTGAATTGCAGACCATTCAATCTCCCCAAAGTCCCGATGCAGACAGGCAAGAGCCAAGCACCTCAATGGATCAGGAGGGAAAGGATCCCGAGCAACAGCCAAGAGGTCAGTGTAGCCGGGAGGTGCAGGTTCCTCCACCAGCCACAGCAAACCACAACCAGGAAGAGGTTGCAGAGGAAGACACATTTGGCAATAGTCGTATGGACCTGTCAGGTTAGAAATTCGTACCCAGACCGAAATATGCAGTATACACACTCACGAGTGATCATCACAGCGCATCTGATTCTTGAGTATCTTTCCTGTTTCTTGCAGAAGTCCTAGAATCATTCATGGCCACCCGGGAGGCCATGCAGGTACAGCAGAACGTGACCGTGTACGAATCCTTCGGCACTTCCACCCTCCCCAGCAGCATGGAGAGCCCGGTGAGCCCAGAGAGGGAGCTGGATCCCAAGCAGCAGAGAGAGTCAGAGGAAAGCCTGCCTTTCCCTGCAGCCTGCCATCTGGTGGTGTCCCGCTGTCTCTTCCTCCTGCTGGGGGTCAGGTCGGCCTGGGTGGAACCCAGTGAAAAGGAGAATAATCAGGGGCTGAACACGGGAGCGAGGTAGAGTCTGAGTTAGGCAGCATATGTTTGCTGTGTTTGTTGTAGTGCTGTTTCAGTTTCTGCATTAACTGTCTGCTTGGTGCCACTTTAGGAAATCGACAGCTGAACTGTTCATGACATCTGTCGATGGCCGAAAGCAGGTGAGTCTTGTGCTGAACTGAAATATGGCTTCACACCTCTTCATCAGCGCTAATGTACTGTCTTTGTCTTATTTAGTCTGACCAATCAAAAAACTCCTTGGGACATTCCAAGAATAAAATGGGTAGGTGAAATATGTTTACCCATAAGTGTTTGTACCATTAACACATTTATTAATATAAGTCACATCCTACAGTGCAGCCCTTTATAAGAGTAATCATTTGCTTTTTTGCAGAGAGTAAACAAGGAAGATCAGTTACTTTCTCATATATGCCTGGTAGCTCTAGGGCCTCACCCAGCAGCCTGTTAGCTTAGCTTAGCACTGAACAGGGAGGAAAGTTACAACCTGGCTGAGGAGGCACTTATTTCCCAAAATGTTCAACTATTTCTTTGATACTGTGTCACCCTTATTGGGGTGCTCACATTGTGCACTGACACTGACGTACGCTGTATTTCCAATTGAACAAACTGTAGCTTTAAATAAATGAGAAAGCAAATAGAAAAACATTTTAAAATGAGGCTCTCACTGGAAATTTTCTTCTTCTTCTTCTTTTTTTTTTGTCAGCGAGAAAAATTACACCAGCAGTTGTTTTTTTTCATACAGAAATTAACACAGAATAATTAACACTGTAAAAGGTGTTGAGAAATAATATCAGAGTAGACAGAGACAATACCGGCTTGAACTCGTCCGGTCTCTCCGTTCCAGGTTTACCTCTGTGTTCTCTGGGCATCATGAAGGACGCATGGGATCGACTGCGGCAGTGTATCAGCCCAACCACCTCGATGTCCCACTGCGGCAGCAACGCTTTGCCTATCCTTAACCAGGTTTTCCACTTTGTCTGTGGAAGCCTGATCCACTTGTCAGCATCCTCTCCAACACTGCCGGGTGGACAGACTTGTAGTCAGGCAGACCCAAAGGCCATTACATTTGCAATACTGCAGCAGCAACAGAGGGCGGAGGCAAGATTTTTCTCTTCTCCATAATATTAAAAGCAAACAATTAATTATTACTGGTGAGGAATTTGAGTTATATAATACTGGCAGCTATCTGTCCATTTTAGGGCCCTACCGATGTATCAGTTTGCCGATACTAACAGCCGATATTAGCCTATTGCATAAATGTTCTCCCGATAAGCTTATTTTAAAAAAAAAAAAAAAAAAACTGTTTTTTTTTTTGTACCAGACAAAAAGCTTGGAGTCGTGATTTAAAATGATGTAATTACGTAGTTTGTCCAGCAGAGGACGATTATTCGATCAGTAACAAGTAAAGGACTTACTGTTCATTGCACTGATGTTTAGAATAAAGTTTGTTAAAATGTAAGATATCCTGCCTCCATTACATATCTTTGTCACAACTATTTGATAATCACATTCAAACAATAGTTTATACAAAAGCATATAATATCAGCAGATCTATCGGCCCCCGATAGATCTGCTGATATTATTTTTTTTGCTGATAGCCCCCCAAAAATCCCATGTTGGTCGGTGTATTAATAGTTTGTTCAGAAATTGTTTTTAATGTAATTTCAGAAGTAATCAACCCAAGTATAAGTGTAAATTATTGAATATCTCCACAAAACTTGTAAAATTGAGTACTGTACTTTATTATAAACACATAGGATTGCTCTATAAAAGAATTTAAAAGACTTAACTACCTGCTAACTGTTCCCTTTCTTGCGATCAGTTGCGTCTGGAGGCTTTGTGTCAGATGTCATCCTTCCTGTCTAAGATGGAAGAAAAGAGCAGCAGGTTTGCCGTCTCCCCTCAGTTTCCTGCGTTGCTGCAGTCTGTGCAGCTTCAGTTCCTCTCTGGATGCTTCGCTCTGGGAACTCAAATCATCGGCTCTCACGCTGGAACTAATTACGAGATGCAGCATTATATGGTACGTCTAGTAATCATACCATCACAATGTTAGTGCAGCTGCTTATGATTAAGGTATATTTGATTCAAGCTAGATTGAGAGGAAAAAATCTGAATATTATGTAAGTAATGATTGTTTCTTCTGCACTAACATGTTGTATCGATCATTGTCCAATCTCTCTTGATCTCAATCCAGTCGGGTACACATTCAGCTTCTATGGACACGCAGAGAGAGCTACAATCTGCAGCTCACATCTTCTACCAGCAGGTGGTGCGTGTCCTCAAGCAAAGAGTTGTGTTAGAGAAAGAACATCCAGGTTTGCTTGCTGTTTTTTTACCTCATTATGCTTTCATTTGAACAGCCTTGAACTGCAACCTGCTCATTTTTGTTTAAGTTTGAATTTAGTTGAGGTTTTGTGTCCATCACATACAGGTTCCTGCCAACACCTTCTCCTCGCCACAATGTTTGCACTAAATTTCTGCTACCAGCCAGTGGATTTGGTGCTGGTCATCAAATGCGGCATCCTGGAAATCCTTTCCATGCTGACCAACAACAGCTGTGCACTTATGAACCAGGGCTGGTTTGCAGCCTCCACATCTGGATCCATGCTCCTCAGCGGGGCTGTTAAACTGGCCTGCGCTCGTCTGCTCCAGATACTGACTGTGGCTGCAAGGTGAGAATGAAGAGAATGTAAACACCTGCCAAAAAGTGCATGCCTCCTTCTACTGTTTGAGTATTTAAAAAGTGGAAACACACTTTAATGTTTCATTTGCATAACAAACTGTTGTGTGCTTTCAGCTCATGTGAGGATTTGCTGCCTGTGGATATATCCCATGCTCTGATGGAAGTGATGTGTGAGCAGCTCCAAAATGTCCTGTATACTTTCCACCAGCAGCAGACAGCAGAGAGGACGGATCTGGACTCCAGCAGCAAGAGCACAAATCTAATTGGTGTTGCAAATTTAGTTAAATTAAACTTCAAAATAAAATATGTTTTTTTTAAAGAACAGATGTCGTATTTGTTGCAGCCCTTCTGTTGGAAGTAAAATTTATCTTCCGGTTTTTTTTTAGGAGCAGAAAGCAGCAAAGTCATTGAATCTCAGCTCGCAGATTTCTTGGTGTTCCTGAGACGAGTGCTCTCGTTAAGAGTGATGAAAAGACTTTCTACTTTTGTCAAATGGATTGATCCACTCATGGCCATTATTTCACACAAGTGCTCTTTAGGTAAGACAAGTTAAAATAATAATTGAAAACAGCAATGATATAATTTAAAGTGCAAAACAGTTTATTTGGGTTTCTTTCGATCCGTTTGTCACCTCCACCGTTCTCCATCAGGATCTCCATGCTTCCAGAACCTTCGCACAAAGCTTTTGGCCTTCCATGTTTTAGAGAGACTGCTACCTGCTTGTTCTGAGCCTGTTCAAATTCAACAGGTATGATATGTGTGAACGCGACATGCACACGAAGAAGACTTCAATAGATTAAACATGAAAGTAACAGTCTGACAGAAGTTTTTCTGTCTCAAATTATGAATT
>JAPZDX010000011.1:16153363-16166206 GCA_029783625.1 Naso annulatus | reverse complement strand
AAGGTTCTTGTAAAGGTTCCTTCTGGGATGGTTCCTGCGGTAGAAACACGCACAAACGGCCCCGGCCCCGTAAAATTACCCTGAAGTTCCTGCGGTGGAAACGGGCCTACAGTTGCAGTGTTTGAGATTTGAAGTTCAACAGATGCAATCAGTCAGACTACTGCCCTGATGATTCAGCAAAGAATTACTCTAATTATTGGTTGCTTCCCATAACAAGAAAGTGGAATGAATGCCTTCATTATACGAACTGGCGGCATCACTCAAGAGCTCATCTTTGACAGCCTATTTGCTGTCACATGGCATGATAACACAAACACGTCCACAGACTATAAATCACATCTTGCTAGCAGAGAATTGAAAGATATTGACAGCATTCTGTTGACAGATGGACACAGGCTCTAAACAAGAAGATATAGAGAGCAGAGATTCTGGTTTATGGTTAAAAAGGTAGTTAAAGGGATATGACTCCATTTTAATTAACAACCTGGAGTCTCTGAGCTGTAATAAAAACTCCCGCACGGTGGAAAATGATATTTTACCATGCTCAGAGAGAGATAAGTGCTTTTCCAGTCTTTGGCTTGAACAAAAAATAGGTTGTGTGATGGCGCTCCAGTTAATGTTTACCTGGCCCGCAGCCACTGCTTTACTATTCATGGTCTAGACGAAGGCATTTCAACGCAGATGTTTACAGTCTTTGACTTTAGCCCGCTCTTACTCAAGGTAAATGAAAACAGCATAATGGACACCTTCATTTTCAAGTTTTAGAGGTTTTTCCTCGCTTAGTCTTCTTTTTGAGTCCAATCTTTGTTGACATCCCAGAACAGGAGACAAGGATGTGTTAAAGGTACCACGGAGGATTGTCCAAAGTTATGTATTGCCCAAGTGTCGCATTGAAATTCTCCTGCCAGCGTTCTCCTGCCACAGACTGAGGAGGAATGTGATGAATGCCCCTTCATGTCGCAGCATAAGTGCTCCCATAGATTACTGCAACACATCGGACACCACCTGACACAAATGTGTTTCGATGACGGCTCATCTTTCTTCCCACTCATCTCTCCCCTTTTTTCCTTTCCTCAATATGCCAAGGACCTTTGAACAAACAGGTTAAAAATATCATCCAATCACAGTCTTGTTTGGAGAGAGAAGATTGAGTGCGTGAGGCGGGAGAACGGGCTGACTGCTTCAGCGGTAGGTTTTGTAATTTTGAGCTCACTGAAGGACAGCCAGAGTGTAAAGATCCTCCAGGGCACATAAAACACACCCACATCGTATTGACAAAGATGTCCCTCCAGGAATATCTGGCTCACGCGTCGCCCTGCAGCATCAAACGCACCGGCCTGAGTCTCCTTGTCGTCTTCTTGACAGGATTAGGCAATCACAGCTCGTCTTTGCCACATCAAAACAGAGGATGCATGCGGGGAACGTCAGACAGCAGCCGACTGTGTCTTGACTTGTCAGCAGAGATACTCATGAACATTTGTTCACACTCATCAGCTGAAAATAAATAGAACCACTCCTTCTGATCATTTGGAGTGGATGTGTGAAAGTGGCATGATAAGCATCTTGTAGCTCCTTCACTGTCTTCGCTGATGTTTCCTTCATGCTTTCAAACAGTACAACCCGGGGCTGCGTCTTTCTCTGTGCAGCTGGGAGCCATTTAACCGCCATCATAACTGTGATGGAGCAACAACGGTACCTCCACATCATGACATCAACTGACCTCGGATTGCTCTGACCCGCTAAAGACCTGACCACAACTTTTAAACAATAAGAAACTCAAACACAGAGAGCAGAAGCTTTCAATCAATGTCAGGGGGAAACTTTTTTAAAGTCACTTCAGTGTCAGGAACACTTGGGATTACAGTGCAAGTATGAGGGGTGATTGATAAATTTTTGGTTTGAGGTAGAGGCAGATGAGTTACACAGCTCAAACTTTCTGCACAATACTCAAAGTAGTCGAACTGCACATGCATGTAACAAGAGCTTTATAACTCAAATTCTTTAACTAAATGCAGCTAATGTATTGATTAACCCTCTTACTGTGTGATGTGAGATAAAAATAAAATACTTACTGGCTACTATATAATACTACTATATAATACTAATACTTACTTGTAAGAACAGGGATGGAATAAGTAAATGAGGCAGTAAAACCTTTGCATTTCAGAAAAAAAATAAAGATATTGTAAGTGCTTTTCTGATCACCATATACATATTTAAGCAATAATCTCAAAGATTGGAGTTACTAACATCCAGTGACGATAAGCTGTAATTGCAGCCGTTATTTTGGAATTCATCTCACAGAGTTCATGTCAAAAACAAACAGTGTCGACTGTATGTTGTTGGTAGATCACCTGTTAACCTTCAGGTTCTTGAACTTTCTTTTTCTTTGAACTTGTACTTTAATATAAATGATAGCACCTAACCTTATTGCAATATCCTCATGGTTACCTAATTTCCCTCACTGTTCCTGTCCTGTTATCTATTAATTATATAGAGTGGCTACATCCCTTCCTGGTAGTCAATGAAAAGGGACAAATTATTTTTTTTAAGCTCATTTAAATTGCAACGCCAATCTCACAGATGTTGGTCAATTTAAAAGATAATTTTGCAAGTTAAGAAAGTCGCAAATTTCACACAACTGCTGAAGTATAAGACTTTGAAATGCAGTCATCGTGTAAGTGACGTCTAAACGACGATCTCTTGCACAAAATTTTTCCAAAATGAGGTCCCATGGGGTCCACCAGTAGGACAGTGACTTAGCAACTCTATTCCTTTGCTGTACTTGTGCTTAGTGCTAATTAGCAAATGTCTGTATGCTACTACAGTAGATTAGAAGATGATAGCATTAGCTAAAAATTAGCATGTCACAGTGGCATTTCTATTGTAAACATATTATCATGCTGATGTTGGCAATTAATGCCTAACTGCAGCCTCACAGAGCTGTAAATGTGGCTGTGGGCTCTCTGAGCTGTAGCCCATCTAGCTTCAAACACTCTGATTAATGTTCAGATTCATGCTATACCAGTTTGATTCCTCAGCTGTTCTTGTACTTAATGCTAATTAGCAAATGTTAGCATGCTGGCACATTAAACTAACATGGTGTGCATGGTAAACATCAGGCTTGCTAAACAACAGCATGTTAATATATTGATTTTGAGCAAATTAGCATGCCAATGATAGCATTTGTCTTATAGCACTGCTGTATTTCAGTACTGCCTTGCGGAGCTGAAGACTCTATGTGTTCTGTATATTCTTTCATTTTCTGTTACTTTTGTGACATCTTGCATAACTACAGCCTCACAGCCATAACTGATGAAAGCTTTACACTCTCAAGCAAAGCCCTCAAAGTGCATTCCCATTCTCTGGAACACTTAATGTTTCCTACACTCTATCTGTATCGACCTTCTACAACATGTTTGCTCCCCTTGCATTACTGATTCATGTGTGTCGCTCTGCAGGTTCTACTGGGACTTGATAATGCTCATCATGATGATGGGGAATCTAATCATCATTCCTGTGGGAATAACCTTCTTCTCAGAGCAGACTACCACCACCTGGCTGGTCTTCAATGTGGCCTCGGACACCATCTTCCTGGTGGACCTGGTCATGAACTTCAGGACGGGGATCGTCAACGAGGAGAGTTCCGAGATCATCCTCGACCCCAAGGTCATCAAGATGAATTACCTTAAGAGCTGGTTTGTCGTGGACTTCCTCTCCTCCATTCCAGTGGATTATATCTTTTTAATAGTAGAGAAAGGCTTTGACTCGGAGGTATATAAAACAGCCCGCGCCCTGCGAATCGTCCGCTTCACCAAGATCCTCAGTCTTCTGCGTCTGTTGAGACTGTCCCGACTTATCAGATACATACATCAGTGGGAGGAGGTGCGTATGTTTTTCTTCTCTGTGTATCACACTAAACAATAATAAAATACACAAAAAGAATTGGTATAGACACGTAGATTTGGACAATACACAGTGATAGAGTTTTACATGCTCATGTTTTTGTGGTGTACAGTTGTTCTCTGGTTGCTTTTCTCAGCAGCACTATAACAACCTTGAAAGGTTAATACACAGATATAATTGTGCATGTATATTACTAATAGGTGCTGTCAATCACCATTGGTTAGATGGCTTTTCTGTGGAAAACAAATGGTAATGTCAGTTTCAGCTCATTGATGGGTAAAATTAATTCAAAATCAGAAATCAAGTGTAATTGCCTCTATTTTTTCAGAAGAAAGTAATGGGATATATGAATTCTGGCCATAAAATAATGTAAGGGAGCATTAGACTATATCAATATAAAGGTGCTGTATATTAGAGGCTGAATGAGCTCCTTAATGTTCTGCTCGTGTGGTTGCTCTAGTTGCCTCTGGTGGATTTTGTGTGAACGTCCACAAGGTTAAACCTCAATGGACATAATCGAGAGCGATACATTATTACCCTCCATCGAGTCCTTGCACTCCCTGACTCAGACTATTTAACCGAGCTGTAGTCTTCTCCTTCTGCCGGTAACGATTTCATTACACACTGGCTGATCAAAAGATTGAGCTCCTTCATATCGAAACTGGACAGCTGTTGCAGACGGATACATTTTAGACTTTGTGACCAAAGCACCGACTTGAAATGTTGCGTCGATAAAATGTAAATGGTCGACCATAGCGCCACCTCCCTCTCTCTCACCTCGTCCTGAACGTCCTTGCCTCGCAGCTCCCTGATTGTCTCTTTTGTCTGACTACCCCTGTTGTTATTGCTGCTGTCATCCACACTGTGTGTTACACCTGGTGAAACAAATTGTGTAGCACTCAGACCTCAACCTGAGCTTTTACATTTTGGAATTCACATACTTTGTGATTTAAAGAGGCGTTAGTAACAATGGCTTTGCAGAAGTAGATGATTTAATGTTTAAAGATGGATTTTGCTCATTTAAAGGGATAGTTTGCCCAAAAATGAAAGTTCAGTTATTATGTACTCACACTCATGCCGATTGAAGGTTGGGTCAAGTTCTTCAGCCCACTAAACTCTGCTGGAGCTCCACAGGAGGAAGGTGTTGTAGTAACCTCCCAAACAATTGAAGTGAATGGTGACCAGTTTTCAAACTTAAAAATATACATAATTAATCCATAAAATGTCTCCATACTGCCCATCTGAAGTAATTCAAGTGTCCTGAAGGAGGACTAACTCTGGGCAAGTTTGGCAAATCTGGTATTTGCTGCTGGCACCAGACTTCCGAGTAGCATGCAAACGCGGGTCTATGTGTGCCATGTTAGGAGCTGCAGTGAACAGTGAGGCCAAAAGCATGGCGTCTGGGACATTTTTCAAAACAACCTGGCATGTTGAAGCTTTAGGACACTGAATTACTTCAGATGAGCAGCATGGAGCCGTTTTATGGATTTTTAATGTATTCTGTTTCACGTTTGAAACTTGGTCACCATTTACTTCAATTGTTTGAGAGATTACTGTAACGCCTTTTTCCTGTGAAACTCCAGCTGTCTTTTGCGAGCTAAAAAACTTCACCCAACCTTCCATCGGCACGAGGGTGAGCAGGTAATGACTGAATTTTCATTTTATTGGTCCAACTATCCCTTTAAATGTTTATAATCCTGTAAATATAAGCTAAATATATTAGCTACAGTTTTGAACATCAGCCCAGAACGTAAGTGCAAATGGTGCAATTGTGCAGCGTGTCCAATTACCAGCCATGTTATGGATCAGTGAGCATCTATGAAACAGGAAAAGATCATCTCCGTGCTCAAGGACCAAAGAGGCAGCAGACTTTTATAGTGTTTATAGTGGTTTATATTTTTCTGTCAGTGTGTGTTTTTATATTGTGTTTTATTTCCCTTCCTGCATAATGTGACATTTGGAAAACAAAAGCATTATTCACACTTCAGCACAGCATTATTCAGGCTTTCCTAAATGCGGTGTTTACTGCAGGACACACATACACGCTAACATCACCGACCATATTCTGGAAAGTGAGCGCCATATGGATTGCAGTTGCTTGGTGTTATCATCTTGGTATGCACGCTGTGTAGGAAGTCGATTATGCATTTCAGTAGGGCAGAGCTGTATGTTACACTGCTGTTTAGTTTGCAGAGCTGCATGCCGTGGGAGGATGAGATGGTAAGACCAGGTTAGAAGCACAAACAGACGACGCCGCAAGGTTAATGAAAATCTGCAGCGAGCTTACAGGCAGAAAGGCAGCGCAGTTTATGTAGGGATGTGTCATAATGCTTGAACAAAATAGCCTTGCACTCCTAGTTCATCTCTCTCACTCAGTTATTCGTCTTTGTCTCCATTTGTCTTTCTGCTTCTCAAACTCTGTTGCTTCCTCTCTGGTTCTCCCCCTCGCGTGCTCTTCTGACACTCTCTCATTAGCACTCTGTCCTTCCCTAAATGTTGTCAAACATTTTAGGGAAAGACACTAAAATCTAACCTCTGCACCCTTAACAATGCCGTACAGAAATTGTATGAAAACACAGTTATTTAGGTGTGAACACATTAAATGGACACACTGAATAAATAGAACAACAGCGAATCAGTCACATCCACAGGAGGCAAGAGAGGAGAGAAGAGGCATCCAGTGGAAAAATTCCAAGCTGTCGTAACATGTTAGGTGTGGGATGTAGGATTCGCGCTTTAATGGGGGGACAAATGCAGTCGCCTGCCATCATAATGGGTTTCAAACAGTGAACCATCATTACATCAGCCGGGGTGGACTCAGTTAGTTGCTCAGACAGTGAGTTTCGACAATAAATCATCTCCCAGCCCCGCACGTCCGTCAGTCCTTCATCTGTCGTGTGCTCCCTGCCCCCCCTCTTCACTTTGTCACCATCTCTTCCCTCCATCTGCGTTATTTCATCAGCACAGGCTGGACAGTCAGAACTGGGCTAAGTCAGATTTGTTGCATGGCCAAAACACTGTCTATTAGAGCTTTTCCTCTATGTTTTTCCAGAGATCGTAATGTCACTGGTCTGTAAAAAGAAGCTGCCTTTAAATATGTGTCGATATTCTTCTTCTCACATCCATACAAGATTCATTTTTACATCACAGGAGCAGAATTTTCCTAAAAAGTAAGTTCGAATATGAGTAGCATTGATGTCATGTCTTAAGTTTCTAAGGAAATACTTTCCTGTGTTTAAAGGACCATACACAAGTCTATTTTTGACTTCTCACCATTAGCAGAGATTGCCCCGTCTTCTTCCAATGTTCTTAAAATTTGACCATCTGAACACTTAAGAAGATTTCAGAATGTATTTTTAAACCCTATCCTCTGCCATTCATGTTGATACAGGGTATAAAAACACTGTAGGACACATGAAAATAGCTAGGAATAGGTAATTCATCCTTCTGAAGAAAATGTATTTATTTGGTCAAAAATCAATGAGTGGGGGTGGGGGTGGGGGTGGGGGTGGGGAGGGTATGAAAACTCTTACGCCTGGAAAAATAGTTCCTTACAAGTTCTGCCTTCCGTTCCTCCCATTAGCATGAAGACGGATTTTAACACAAATGTTCTTTTGAACTAACGTCACACATTTTCAAGTACGTTCTGTGACATTTTTTTTTAATATGGCCAAAATGAAAAACACGATATCTCATGGATAAAAAGCTATTTTGGGAAAAATGTGTGTGGTATACGTAGCTGATGTGGCTGATGCTGGCAAAGGACAATGACATGCAGTAACGCCGGTGTGGTCCTTTAAGGTGCAGGAACCTCTTATGGACAGAGCTGCTGGGTGTCGCGGTCCGAGTTTAAGAGCTGAGTGGCTGCAGTGTTAGAGCCCACAAAGGAACTAATGCATCTTATTTAAGCGACTCACTCCACTGTCACTCATTAGGGAGGCATAGTAGATGGCTTCATCTGGCTGTGCCAATTAGTCAGGCAAAATAATGACGGCAAGAAAAGGAAATATACATCACATGCAGTTATTTGCATAAACATGAATACTGCCTGTTCTTGAATTTTAAAATCACCAGTATTATTCACTCTCTGACCTGAACTTACTTGGTGCCCCTATGCACGATTCTCCCTCGGTATGTTTGTTCAGTCCTTCATTCATTTGTTTGCGAACATGTTATTATTGCAATGCTGAGTACTTAGGGAAATTGCAATGTACGGTGTGAAGGTCACGCTGAGCGGTAAATACGGCATGTGCGCACACAGACCATAATTTAAACAAGCACCGACCAAATGGAGGCTGAGGCTCTGTTTACACATCTGGAAGGAACTCAGTTTTTCCCATATTCTTCAGCCATGTCAACACTTGTGTTACATATTTTGGTAAATCTTCGCGGCAGCATCATGTTCGCTAGATAATATGTGTAGCTTGAATCAAAGACATGTAGATGCTGCACCCCGAGCATCAAAAAGGGCGTTAAGAAACATCGACTCAGAGCAAATGAGACCAAAACAGAGCTGCAAGGAAAGTATAATATCAGACCTTTATTTATCAGGTGGCCAGAGACATGACTGCAAATAATGTGCATAAATATAGGCATCTCTTTGCATACATTTTCCCTTTAGCCACTTTATGTGTTTGAAAATGTGTTTTTTTTTGTTTTAAGCTTGTTCTGCTGCCCCCTTTTGGTCCAAAAGCCCCCTTAAAGTGGCTCAATATTTCCGTTCCAGAGAGCACTGAAAATAATCCCCTTGTCACAGGTTCCTCCCGCTCACCTATAGTGGCCCACAGGGGAATCATTTTTAATGGCTGGGTTTTTAATAATTCAATAAAATAATGAGAACAGTTATCGGGGCATTTTTTGCCCTTTCGTCTTTAATTTCACAGGCATTTTCAGATCTTTCAAGGGCATTTTTGCCCCCTGCTCCGATTCCTTTCTGACCCTGCTTCCCTTATGTTTCCCTTATTATTTCACAGCCTCTCAGATTCAGAGCTAATTATCCCAATGACCTTACAGTTACGACAACAGTCACTTTTTGTCCAACTTCTGCTGTTACCCTTGTGCTAATGTTGGAGAGATCTTTATTATTTTGGCACTGGGATATAGATACCCTCAAGAACTGAATTTTTGTTTATTACATTTAATATAACATGCAAACGCAGAGGAAGAGGATAACATTTTCAAACTGCTGTGGAGAATCCTCACAGCTCCCAGGGCCACATCTGGCTCATCACAGCCACCAGGCCTCCTGCCAGATCGCAGCCCGGGCTCGAGGGCTCAGGTTGGACTTGTGGCAGCACACCGACCCCGAGGGATGACTGCATCTGTCAGTTACAAACCAGAAATCCTCACCCTTGTAGCATTGCATATTTATTTTATAATTTATGTCTCACTGTAAATAATAGCATATTTCATCTCTATGATGTCTTTTATCAGTAAAGGAACTTTTACTGACCATTTTAAAAATAAGAGATCACATTAAATTTGAGGAAAGTCTCAGTTTCAGGCGAAAGTCTTTTAGGATTGTAATGGTAATATTTAAGACATAAAACTGCCTCTATTACTGTTACTGTTTACTGGCCTGTATAGATCGCAATATCTGGGCTATACTTTTCAATACATTTTAAATTTTCAGAGTTTCAGTTTGTATTTTTAACTGGTAAAAGAAACTTCTGCATCTGTTCTATGTTATTAGGTTATTTCTCTGGGGAAGAGTTTTGTCTTCATTATTTTTTCTCTCGGCTTCTGAAATGATCTTTTAAATGAATATATTATTATGACATTTTCAAAGCCAATCTTAATTGCGTAACTAGAAAAGACTCATAACTAGTCCCATAATCATCTAATGTCAGTCTTAGCTTGCATAATCTCTAATAGTCTGTTGGGGAATATAATTAATTTATGACAACTGATAAACTTAAAATACTGAGGAAGATTTAAGTTTGAAACTGCTCTGCTTGTGTATGCGTTTGTGTGGGTGTGTGTAAAGCAGTACAGACTGCATGGTACTCCTACTATTAAGTTTGATTTTCCTCTCAAGTCAAACTGATATTTTGTTGTGTCACAGTTTCGTGCTGTCTTGTCGTTTTGCAGAAGCAATTGTATTTTGATACCGTGGTGCCACACTGTCACTTGTGGTGAGTTAAACAATGATATCCACACTCTAAAGTCAGTGTTTCACCTCCTGTACTACATGAGCTGCCACCTGGTTCGTATTTTTGTACAAATGCAGAACCTCTACACCGTGCGCTTTTCTTTCTTTCCTTCCCCCTTTCCCAGTTTCCTCGCTGTGCTCATAAATGACTGATGAAACTGTGTCATCGTCTCATTCGTTTTTGAGTCTCTCTCACATAATTCGAACTTTATTTATCCGAAATAGAAACGAACGTGTGTGATGCTCTTAGCAGCTCCACTTCGTCAGCATCCGAATCTTAAAAGTACAACCTGTTTCTGTGAACATCAGCGTGACAGGCTGAGTCACTCCTCAAGATCGGATTGTTCTCTCAGAGGATACTTTACTTTTGGTTTTTATCTTGTCAGTTAATTTCTGTCTTTGTATTCAAATCAATACATTCAAATTGTGTTCAAAGGGTGCATGTGTTGGCATCAAAACACTTATTTCAAGCCCTTTAAAAGCATTTTCCCACGTAACCTCACGGGGTTTCTTAATGGTGATGCTACATTTAAATATTCTAGGTTGAGAGAGGCTAATGTCTGAGTGGGAGTGTCCATTTGAAAAACCCAATGATAAAAAAACAGAAATCATGTCCACTTTTAGTTCACCAGACAACAACATTTGCGTGGAAACTAAACTGGTTGATGTTTTGTGCTTTGAGCTGCCCGTTTTACCAGAGATAGCCCAGGTATTATCTGCCACAGCAGACTGCAGAGCGGGATGCAAGTGATCTGTTTAATTGCAGCGTCTGCAGGGATACCTCATCCTAAGCGAAGGTGCATGGTTGATTCACAGCTCGCTTAGTAAATTGATCTGAAAGGGGGGAAAATGTGAGCCGACTGACCCGGGTATCTAGTTCACTGCGTGGGAGCAGCAGAGGAGACTGTAACTACATCACAGCGGCCAAATTTAGTCTCTGAGAAAACCTGTACGGTTGCGTGACAGTTTGACAGTAGATCTGTTTTTTTAACTCGCTTTTCAACAGGCTGATGGAGGAGGTGTGAATGTTTGTCTGCACCGTTTCACAGTGTCTCTTGCTCTTTCGCCGAATTAGAGACAGGACTGAACTTTTTAGGTATTCTCGATATGCATTGTGATAAAAATAACCTACTTCATCTGCTGCATATACTACCTCTTGTAATGAAGTTACAAAATTAGATGCAGTCACGTGAAGAAATAAGACATTTCAACTCAGGTCGAAGACAAAAGAGGTTAAAAACTGGGCTGCGAGTAAGAATAAACTTTTGTATGCACGGTATTTCTTTGAGTAACACCTATTTTAATTTCCCAGAGCCCAAAGTGACGTCTGTAAGCTAATTTTATGGGCACCAACGCAACACAACCCATGTTTGGGTATAAAAGAGGCATCCTCAGTAGGCTCAGTTGTTCACAAGCAAGGATGGGCTGAAGTTGAACCAATATACAGTCCAGCCACCGGAAATACATGTTGGAATTGTACGTTTCTGCAAGCTGGACGTGTACAATTTGTTCACTTGACGTGAATTCTATCAATGTCCGTACAGTGTGGATCAAAGTGACGTAGTGCAGATTACATTCATATGATGTGACTCATCTCCTCTGGAGGAGGAGGGGTCGGTGTTGGTGTGACAGGTAGACGAGATAGCTGCCGTGCAGCAAACCGGTGTTCGACAACACTCTGATGTTGACAGTTTCATCCGTCTAAGCAGAGTAATTTTAGAAAATGTGAATGTTTTTCAGCCGTGTGTGTGCCAACAAAACTGGGTAATTTTAATGTCTGTTGGAATGTCTTCCAGCTGTGTTTTTGTGGTAAAACCTGGTAATTTTAGTGATTATTAGGACATCTCCCAGCTGTGTTTTGCATTGTACTCATGCACATCATTGATTTGCAGAAACATACCAAAATAGGTTTGAAATGGGTTTGTTGTTAAGCAAGATTGTAGAAAGGATATAACCGGAATTAGGAACACTTCACTTTGGTTGATAAACACTGATCATTTAAAAATTGTTGCATCTTGTTTTGATTCGTGTTTTTCACAGCATCCTAGCATTTTTGGAAGTGTGACAGGGTTTTAAAACCAGCAATTAGACAAACTGGAGACGGGGCAGTTTTAACCTTTTTGCCGAAACAATATAAATGATCTGTAGCTAATGTTTATTTTTCTGCTGATCAATCAGAACTAGCACTATATGCTGACAAAAGGTGCGTGCGTGGTGAGGTTAATGAAAGAGATCGTGATGAGGCCAGTGTGTGCGGCAATTTGCCACCTCAGCAACAGATAGTGTGTTGTCAAAGGAGATTAGTCGGCTTTTGTTTATAGAGTCCTGTTGACTTGATTCACCTGTCTCTGAATAGGTTTTGCCAAGTGCGCGGCGCCTCGAGGCCTCAGGCCCAGTGTCACGCAAGCACACAGGTGCATTAGGACACACACACACGCAGAAGGTGTGCTGAATCATGAAGTGCTGAATCATGTGTGAGGTTGAAAGATAGAGCAGCTAGACAGAAAGACAGATGGAAACAGAGAAAGAGAAGAAGCAAAGCGTGGAGGAGGGCAGTGTGGGTTACATTTTGTCTCTGTGTGTATCATACAGAGGTGATTCCTGTATTATGTTCCCCTGATTGATTTTTTTAGTGTGTCGTTGCTCTTCCTCTCTGTAATTACAGCTTGTAAATGAAGTACGAACAAAGCTTTTTAAATGTGTTTGCATTTCAGTGCATGCAGTCCGCAACTGCACCTACATGCAATTCATCAGAGTGACTGCAGGAAAAAAAAAAAGCAAACGGC
>JAPZDX010000011.1:16045075-16070104 GCA_029783625.1 Naso annulatus | reverse complement strand
ATGTTAAATGAAACAAAGACTCCTTGCATGTGATGAGGAAAAAAAAATCTTAACTTTACTTTACTTCCAAATTTTCTCTCACAGTGGAGAGTGCTCTGAAAATAACATTTCTACAACAAAGTACCCCTGCGTGAAGTCGACTGGAGAAGTTACGACGTGTTACAGGTACAGTGAAGTGAGTCATATGCTCGGATGCTGGTCGAGTTGTGCTTTTATCCGACTTAACAGGGGGGTAATTATCAAGCTGCAGCTTGGTGTGTTCTGTGTATGTGAGAGTAAAGGCAGAATGTAGCCCTACATGTGATGAAATTGGACTTTTACTTAGTCTTACTTAGTGTCTTATGAAGCACTGACATATAAATTTACTGCCTGAAGTTGCTTATAGCTGTGAAATAAAAAAAAACAAAAACAAAAAGGCTACCAAACATCCTTCAGTGTTTCTTTTATCATCCAATTGATTTGATCAGCATTTACAATGAAACTACTGTTAGTAAGATGGTACATGAAATGTCAAAACATGTCTGCTTCTGAAGCTGCAGTCTTCACAGATACATCAAAACATTACAAACAATCTCAGCCAAAATGAAAATCTCTCAAACGTGTTGAAATTAAGGGATTTCTGGGAACAGACTGGCCAAAAATCTTCAAAATCATACTTTGTGACGGTATGATAAGCAGTACACATATAGTTTACAGCATGAAAGTTTGACTTGAAGAAGCATCTACGCACATGCTCCTGTCCAGCACCCCTACACCTTAAGGTGCACCTTTAAGGTTTACTCATTATATAATCTACAGCTGGTAAATGCTCAAACAACACTTTGCAGAAATTGAATGCTCTGTTTGGGCACGTTGTTATTCAGACTGATGAGATAGGTGTACTGTTGTTTTGGAAACAAGATCATGCAAATTATTGTTTTTTATGTTACTGCTCTGTTTGTCTTTATTTGACGATGCAAAACCACTAACAGTTTATGAAAACAGCATACAGTGCATTGCATTTTGGGTTTCTAGCCAAGGCTAATTAGCGACCCCTGTCTCTGGTTAGGTTTTTCTGCTAGGGAAGTAGTTTCTCATTTAGGAACTAATTTCAAACATTTTGTGGGATGATTATCTTGATTCATAGCAAATCTATTTATGTTTGTTCTTTTCTGAGAAGGCACAGAACTTAAGAAATTCCAGATTGTTTGCATGTCCTTCCTGAGAAGACTTCCAAATGTAGGGTTTATAAAGTTTCATCTCGGTATCACTTGACAAACTGCTGGCCACAGTTCAAGCACACAATGACATCCTGTTTGATCTTCAAATCTCAAACACATTCTTAACATAATTATGTTGGTTTATGGTTATTGGCTGCGGTCAATTCCCACAATGTTTATTTAAAGAGGAAAAACTGTTTCAGCTAAGAGCCAAGTTAATGTGTCCTGGGTGCACTTTCTAGCTCACCTGCATGGTGTGAGCTGATGACTATCCATCAGCCCACTAATGGCTCCTAGAGAAATTTCACTGTATTGCCAAATATTCAGATTAATGATCTGAATTTGATAAGGTGAATGTGTTTTTTCAAAACGCAGTCATAGACCAGTGCAGTTGTGCCCTTGCATGAATGAGAAATAGTTCAAAGGGAGCAAAGCAATTCAGTTGCCAAAGGAAAATATATGGCATTCATTAGGAGTATTACTGTGTCTCTGCACATTTCAAGACATATTGTTGCTTTTAAATTAAAGAAATTTGTTTTTTTGCACATTAAACCTATAATAAGGATATTTCCGATCATATACGATGTTCTACAGCATTATTATGACAACCAGTGCAGTCCTGAGAGCAGGAGCTCGTTGCTAACGTCACTGGTAGCTGAAAACAATGGAGGAACGTGCACACAGACAATCTGTCAAAAAATACAGTTTACGCTAGTTTTAAAAGATGTAAAAGTCGCCAAATGTTTAGTGGTGTCCTCTCATGTACCAACACTTAAACATGGATATATAACTCTGAAAACAGCAGTTTTTTTGTTTCGTGAAGCAGCTTTTGGCTTATATATCCGTGTTTAGCTCTGTGTTTTAGCGTCAATGCATGAGTGGACACCACTAAACATTCGGTGAGTTTCACGTCCTTTCAAACGAGTGTTGTATTTTTTGACGGATTGTCTGAGTGCACACGCTCCTCCGTTGCTTTTAGCTAGCAGTGATGTCAGCAACGTTCTCCAGCTCTCAGATCTGTCCCGTCATATTCATATCATATGTTAATGCTGTAGAACATTGTAAAATATCCTTATCGTAAGACTTAATGTGCAAAAAAACAAACTTTTCCCTAAATATTTTTTGATAATGTTCTTATAACAAAAGTGGACAAGCCCCCAATAAGCCAAAGGACCGACATTTTTCTTTGACTTCTTTATGTATCAGTTTAATATTTTTTAAACAATCCGTTGAGAGGATTAGATCAGCATCAGTTTGCAGCCCATTAAAGCTCACAATGCACGTGGCATGAACAGTTTGAGGTGCACACAACTTTTTTAGTCAGAAACTTATTTGAGTATTAAAACGTGTTCTTAGTAAACCCAATTTTCTGCACTGTCCTTCACTTTAGCTTCCTGCATGGCAGATAATGATGCTGCATCTCTCAGTCCTCGCTGATCCTCTAATTAGCCGTCTCCATCCACAGGTCAACAGCCGGCTTAGGGTCAAATGTCTTTGTGGTTATCTTTGACAGGTGAATGTGCATCAGGGAAAGAAATGAGTTTATTGCAGTCAAGACTTCTGTTTGTTTTTATCATCTTGAGATGTGATAACCTCCAACACACGTGCTTCAATCCTCAAAGGCAATGCAAGAGACAACTTATCCATCTTGCTGATGTTAAAATAACAATCTGAATTGCTCATATTTACTCTCTAGACCAAGTTATACACAGAGACACTGCCAGGCATTTTCCTGCTTGGTTTTAAAGCATCCTTTCTCTTTCAGTGTAGTTGCTGTCAAGTTACGTGTTTTTTACGGTGTCCTCCAATCCATCATGCATGTTTGGGATTATGACATGCAAGGAGAAGACATTAAACAGAGCTTGTTGCTAGTTGTCTGTTTAATTTGTTTTGCCATCTAGCAATTTGTAGACTGGACTGGACTGGAGATGTTTCGATACCATTTTTCCTTCCTGATATCGACTCTGATACCCAAACTTTTTTTGTGTCCGATACTGAGCACTGAATTGATAACAGCGCATAAGAAATAACAATTCTTTTAAAACCTAATGTGTAATCATACTTCAATAAAATAAAAGGAACACTATAAAACAGTAGAGCAACTGCAACTTAAAAACGTGTAGACATTTTGCTCGCTCTACTGACTCTCTGTTCTTCTTTGCGACTCTTACGAATAGTTGTTGACAGTGGCATCGAAAGTTCCTATGTACTGTTTTAAGTATCTTCGGATTTGAGAGCTAACTAAACTAACTGGGCATTCAGAGGCAAATAAATCCATTGGTATCATATCAGTGCACAGACTGATGTACTTGCCGATACCAATTCCAAAATTTTCAGCGGTATCGGAGGCATTTTCCGATGCTGGTATCGGTATCGGAACAACTGTACTTCATTAGCTTGTTTGTTGGCAATAGATTGTGTTACATTCAGATACTCGTTGCTCTTTTTGTGTTTTTTAAAGAATGGATGAATGAAAATTCTCAAGTCTGTGTACAACACATGTCTTTGTCTTCTAGATGTTGATAAGAAAGATGTACCTCACTCCAGCTTCAAACCACAGCACATGTTGGAGCCACTTTTCTTTCACTTTCACTTTTATTCACTTTTTGCCAGGAATTGGATGAGAAGATTGATGCAACTCTAACATCTGGATTACAGGAGAAGTTACCTGGCAACTAGCTGAGACACCACTCTTTGCCAAGAAACAGTCATGCACATACCCCAAAATAACACCACAGATTTTTGTTTTAACACTTACGTTTGTCATTGAACAAATGAATAATAACGTGGTAATTACTAGGTTTTAGAGGTGCTGGCTGCTGAATTTGTTACACTTGGACTGAACCTGGCTAGCTGTTTCCAGTCTTCACGCTAAGCTAAGCTGCTAGGTTTAGCTTCATATTCAACAGACAGATGTGCGAGTGGCATCCAAAATTTCATCTGCTTCTTGGCAAGAAAGCAAATGAGCTTGTATCTTAAAATGTCAAACATTTGAGAAAAATCAGAATTGAAGTCCTCTCTGTGGTCTAGTGGGATAGAAGAGGGCCACACAAAGGAATTTTGGAACAGGCCGTCTTCAACCGTGGCATTCCACTGTGCACAGTTTCACACTCATCCTCGTAGCATTTATCAAATTGTGAAACAGCACCGAGGGAGACGCTGAAGACCCTGAGAGCATATGTCACAGTTCAAGAGACATACTGGGGCCTCAGTTGACTCTGACCATATCAGTCTCACTGTCAGTGGAGGCACATTCTTCTCTCGCTGTCTCACAGGGCTGTTTTACATGGAGTTTGTCATATTTGTGTTCTGTTATGTGTGTTTAAGGACTAGTGTCTCAAGATTTCAGGCTTTTGTTTGTTTGTTACAGTCTGTGGGGTTAAGTATGCTTCCATCATAACTGCATGTGAAGGGTTGTGCAGTGTTTTTGTTCCAGAAGTTGCATTTAAATTATGAGTGCCTTTGATTGCAACAGAAATGCTTTACTGAAAACCAAAAGAGGGTTTGATTAAGCCGATAAGGTTTGAGCTGTTTGTGTTAATTTGGCACCACCTTAAATGCTAATCGGTCACTGATGTTGTGTTTGAGCATTACATTTCTCAGTTTGCAATCAGTATTGCCAGTTAGTACAGCTGATCTTTGTTAGGTTTTCAGTGTTTTTTTGTTGATAGGTAACTTTCCGTAGTGATTTTCAGGCATTGTGGTTATCACTAGTCACGCCAACCATCCTTTTTATTGTTTGAGGCATTATTTTCCAAACCACAGTTGCTGCTGCTGAAAATGTAAGCCCGTCAGTTTCTTAGTGCGGGGGATATTTTTCCTGTGACTTGTGCCTTAGCTGGACAAATGCATTGAGCACAACCTAAAAGAAGTTTGCTTTTTTTTATTTGAGTCCATGTGGCAGATTTGCTGACTACCAGGTTTTACTCAGCTTTTATCCAGCTAACTTCATAATCTGCTTTGTGAGACAGACCCCCTGGGGAAAACAGCAAATCTTTGGCTGAACCACGTTTGTCAGTTTACTGTAGAAAGCAAACAAATATTTCTGATAATTTCAAGAGTTATGTTCTAAAGCTATACTATTTTTTTGTTTTAATACCACTCATACATTAAATTTGGTGCCATTTAGACATTTTGTTGATTGTTTCACCCGCTGAGATGTGAGTCAGATCAAAATCTGTTAGCCATCATAGGATGAAGACACATTAACAATCATGTTTGTTTGTTTTCTCCATAGGTGACAAGAGGGTACATTAATCAGCAATTACATTGCCTTGATTTTGTGTTTATACAGTGTCTGCCTTACCTACTCTGTGAAGGAAATGCTGCTCTGGAAAAGAAGCAGAACACAGGCAAAGGGGTTCTTTCACTTTACAGCTGCAACAGTTACACGTAATTGATGTGTGGCATGTGTAATTGTTGCTTTGTTATTTTTCCAAATAATTCTGTTGGTACTAAGCATTTTGTTGTGATCTCTCCACCCCTATTCTCTGTTCTCTCCTCCCCTTCTCTGGAATTCTGATGAAACTCTGTTTATGCAGTAAGGAAACTCAGGACAACATTTCTTCAGCCCTGCTGTGAGACAGGATAGCCATGATACTTCTCATGCACTTTGCTGATCCAAACATCATTGTTTATGTCCTTTGAATGAAATGCATTGGATTTTGTTTTGGAGGCCTGTCTCTGATTTTTACCGACTCCTTTTAGGCTTCGTGTTCTAGTCTATCAGGTGGCCTCCAGATCTGTGAAAACTATTTGGTACAGCTGATTTTCCATTGACTGCAAAATGAGTAATTGATTTGTATTGTGAAGAAGATTTAAACACAGCAGGGATAATGCTAAGTTCCCGAAGATGATCACTTCTGTCTGAATATTCAATTTGGCTCTTTAAGACTCTCTTCTTCTGGTTTTCACATCAACTTTAAATGTGTTCTGCACCTTGGAGTAATCCTGTCAGTTGGACCTCTGTTCGCTTTCCCAATTCAAATAGCTTTCAACACAAAAAATACACTTGGGTGTTCGTTGTTACCGTATTGTCATCCCTTCCAGTGGTCGTAGCTTCATAAAAGACATATTGTGGCACTGCTACAGGACTTAAGATAGCCCCAGTTGATTATTTATTTAATTAGTTTTGTCCTTTTTGGGCTAATCCTAGATGTAGGAATGTAGTCTAGATTTATGGATGTATTAAGCAGCCTCCTTTAGGAATTTCTTGCTGGAAAAACATGTTACTCAGGAAAGCCCCTATGTCATAATCTTACAACAACAACAACAACAACACACACACATTTTAATGTAGTTATGTAATAGGTTGGGATCCTCAAAACACATGTCAAACTTCTTATTTCCAACATTTTTAATTCATACTCATAATGAAGTTGTTGATAAAATTACACATACACTGGTATATACACTGGATATAATTAGTTATCAAGTGTGGGCGATTATTAAATGAAACAATAAAAACTCTCCAACTGAAAATTGATGTCAGCGCATTAGGAAGCTGGGAAATATAAGACAGTAAAATGGTTCCTGTCAGTCTCAGAGCCTCTCTGATTTCAGTAATTTACTGCATCCAACTCATGTATGCTACTGGATATGCATCAGAGAACACTTCAGTAGAATTAAAAAGTATGCTTGTTAAGTCTTGTTGCCTTGTTGGTACAGAAAAAAAGAGCGGCAGCATTGTTCATGTCAAAACATTTTGGAAGAAAGCACTAAAGCAAAAGGGGCAAGTCAAGTCAAAGTTTATTTTTGTAGCACAACTGCAGTTTACAGAAGTGCTGAACAAAGTTAAAGTATGAATCTGTATATATATATAATAGATAAGTAAAACAAGAGAACTAAAACATGATAAAATGAAATTTAAAACCAATAATACACTCGCTATAACTGTTGTTCTGTTGTAAACAATGTTCTAGTGGTTTCCTCTTTAAGGTTTCCAGAAACACAGAGGCGAAGTGCCAAAGCGGGTTTATTTTTGATTTATTGAAACCACATCTGGAATTGCTCACAAAACATTTTTAGGTTTGGTATAAAACACAATCTATTTTTCAGAATGAAAAAAAATTATATATGCTTTTGCAGTTTAGCAATTAAAAAGACAAAAATGCACCATGACAAGTTGACTGAGGAAGAATGGAATACGTCCAAGCAGTTTCTCAACAGCTCTCTGAGTGAAACAGAGTTTACCGGAATTAGCCCCAGTAGATGCAGAATGAGATAACACTGTGAAAATCAGGCCAATCAAAAATGCCTGAAATTATTTACAGTACCTGGCACTATTTTCTAACATATTAATACTGTATACTATATAATAAATGAAAAAGTAAGAGTGAAAGTTGCTTGTTTAATGTGCACCAGTACATTAAACAAACAACTCTGTTATTAGAAAGCAATGAAGTTTTGCTTTTACAAACTGCTAAAAACATGTAAATAACTGACACCACTGTAAGATTGTAGTTGAATATCCCATAGATCATCATGAATAAAAACTTTGAGATGATACATAACATCCTGTCAAAGAAAAGACATCAACATCTGCTTTCAGTCAGTATTAAGAAGGAAGATATGTGGCTTGTTAATTGAAGTCTGATGTATTGGAGACTGTGCTGTGAATTTGAGGGGCTGACATGAACATTTGGACAGCTCCCACACAGTTTTTAAAGGGATCTAAGGCAAGGAGGAGAAGGTCAGCTGTCGGATTTAGCTAATGACGCTAATCTGTCAGATTCTGATATGTCTGTGCCGCTAACAAATCACTGTTGAAAAAGTAAATCTGTTTTAAGATTGAAAGCGTTGTGGTTAAGTTTTTTTTGTTGTTGTTCGGTTCAGGCAGTGATGAGTTAGGGGAGGAGGACGGCCTTTAGTTTAAACCGCTACTTCACTAAGCTTCTGGTACAACCTTTGTAATCATAGTAAGCACTTGTTCAGACATAAAGACCGTTTTGATGATTAAAGGAAACCACCACTTACTGTCAGAGGGAAACGAGAATCAAACTCCTGTCCCCCGTGGCAAAGTCTCGTGTTTTGTTGACCCACTCAGGCAAGAACCATAATTACTATTATGGCCGCCGCAGAGATTTGTCACTTCCACTTAAACATATGTTGGTTTTGGGAAAGTGCCTTTTTCCAGCGTATTATCATCTCAGTAGGTCAGGCAATAATGTAAAAGAATGGATGAATTTCAGGTCTGTTCAACCCATGGTCTATAAATTCAGCTCATTGTATTCCTAAGCCAAATTAAAGCCCTTTAGTTGGTGCCCTTAAGGCAGACGTAACCACCAAGTTCGGTTTTTGTAACATTATCCATCTACATTTGTTGCACCCAGAGTTTTCCGCTTGTACTGTAAGTTGACAGGCTGGTATTTCATGGAAGCAGCTTCTGTGCAATTGGATGTCTTTGAAGTGGCGCCTAAGGCACGCCCTTTATGGTCGACACTAAGGGACCTTAGTACCGAAAAAATACGGTATAACGGTAGACAAAGGTGGAAAAATAAATTATTTTTTGATCCTGTTTGACTTGCGTCCTGAATTACACATATGATATTTGTCAATTTAAATGGTATTTTTTCATGTGAAGAAAGTCTGCTTGTCACCAAACAGTCAATGTATTAGCTTGAGAAAATACGTAATTATAAAGACTACAACACCGGTCATGTAACTGATGTCATAGCATTTTTTTTCTCCTCTGACTCATGGAAGCGACTAACTCCACCTTCTCTCAACATGACTGAATTTTAGATGGTTTTCACTTCTTTTAATACTTAACCCTCCATCCTGTAAAAACGCTGTAACATCTGCCGAGCTGACGACCACGTCTGTGTTGATGGCATATATTGTCCAAGATGAGACGTGTAGTTCACTGAGTGGTCTCACAAAAATTGTTGTTTTACTTTATTGTTTGATGACAAAATTTGGCATTCTTTACATTAAAGGTTATCTTTTGAATTGACAACCATCACATGTGTAATTCAGGGCGTATGCCAAACGGGATAAAAAATAAGTTGTCCCTCTTCGTTGACTACCTTCCATATTTTTTCCAAATTAAGGTCCCATGGCCCGGAAGTAGTGGGTCGTGACTTGGGCACTCTATAACGCAGCATCTTAACATTTGATTAAGAAAGCATGTTGCTTTTACCTCCTCTTCCAAATAAATGTTGCCTTGTTCACCGTAGTTCAATGTTCAAACCGATAAAATTTGCTGCATTTATTGAACTTTACTTGCTAGCTCTACAGCTACTAGTACGTCAGTCAGGGTGGGATGTTTGGCTTTGGTTTACCACCTCTTTATCTGTAGTATAAAGTATAGTATAGTTTTTTTTATGAGCCAATTAAACACATCTTCTTGGAAGCCACTAGTCAGGTTTTCAATGACACCAGCACTTCTGCTCTGTAGAGGAAAGGGCTAGTGCCGTTTGTTGCCTACAGGGGAAATCGTAACAATCAGGTCATTGTGTGCATTACTTGATTGGTTATTTTTGCTTATTCACACTTTTAAAGATTATATACCTTTGTGCTCATATGCATGTCCCACTTTAGTAAATACCTTGCACAGGTGGATTAGTTGTGCCTGCATGTGCAGTTTTGAGCCTGTAGACCTCATTTTAAATACATTAATATCTCCATTTAATAGTCGTTAAATTATAAATCCAGGTTGGCGTAATTTATATTTTGTACTGACATCACGAGGCCCTGGAATTATTGTGTAATCCTGTTGTAAAAGATGTTGTGAAGCACCTCTGAAATACTTTCCAATACAAAGTGAAAATGCATTGTGCTAAAGAATATTAATCCTTCAAAACAAAAGAATGAGATTGTTCCTCACATGCAGAGAAGAGAGTTAGGCTACTTGACAGAGGAGAACGACTGTTTTTACTGTTTTTACGACCACACTTGCTTTTTAAGTGCCTGCACTCAGAAACTTCAATTATTGGCCACTTAAGTTTGTCTCTCTTTTTTTTTTTCTATATAACTATTATTTATGCTAGTATTAAAAAAAATCCCAGCACATACAGTACACCTCTGTGTGTCACTTGAATGATGTAGCACTTTGAATCACATTTTAGATAATATTTTTACATATATGAGTTAAACCACTTGGTGATGAGTAATAAATAGTTCCTGTTATAAAAAGATTAATGTAGTTTTGTTCTCACAGTCACAGTTAAACTTTGTTGAACTGCTTTGTTAGTCACAGGCAAATGTGATTTAAGTTTGTCATTTACTTTTGCTGCAATAAGAAGGGAATATTTAAACAATTTTTATAAAATATCTGAATAATTTTATTTTAATGAGATGTAAAGAAGCTGTTTTGCCACGCTTGTCACCAGTTTAACTGAAGTTGTAATGTGCCCTCTGCAGTAAGAGATGAATCCTTCTTAAAAGCACTGAGAAAAATACATTGGAGTGTAAGTTATCATCATGAGAGCAGGGGAGGACATGTTAGTGTTATGGAGCATTCCTTAGTGACGGACGTAGAGCACAAGCAGCAGCAACATCCGCTCTTCCTTCTTATGTTTTTTGGTGCATCGCATTTTATGAATTAAAGTGGTGTGAGAAACACACATTCAGTAGATTATAATATACTGTCATTGCCTGCTGTTGATTTATCTTTTACCCAAACGTAAAGCACCGGGTTAACAAATTAACAAATGGACCCATATCTCTACATTTTTTAGACAAGAAATAAAGTTTCCTTTTCATTTTTTATTTTCCATTCTTTGAATAATTTGAAAAGTAATTGTTCTCAGATTCTTATCAGATTTAGCATTTAAAGATTTTCACTAGTACTTCATAGAGTTGTCTGTTTCCTAACAGAATGCATTTTGCCATCTGTTTTCAGTTTACGAGAGACTGTAATACAAACAATTTACCGAGAAAGACCATGAATGTCGGAGCTCTTGCTTCATAATGTCTCCTAAAGCCTGGAGTTGTTTTATCAGAATTGGCAGCTGTGTTTAGGATGATTTTGACCTAATGACCAGAGAACACATGCAATCATACTATACAGTAGTTATCAAACAGAATGTTGAGGCTGTAAATAGAAAAGGATGTTCTGCGAGGAGTGGGGCTGATGTGAGTTACCAGCTGAATCATGAATCATGTGTACATGTGTGTTAACATAGATGCTAAACAGTATTAGAGCTTATTTACAAAGATTTATTTTATTGTCTGCTGATCTTTAAGACTTTGTGTGGTCTGTTTCACATTTATTTTAACATTTTCAGATCATAGACATTTTTCTCTCTCCAATTAATGTCTCAACAATTTTTTTCTGATATTTTGATCCCTTAAAATCCCACTCTTGTTATTTTTGGCTGATGCTCATTTACCCATCTGTTTCTCTCTATGGAAAACTGTAGTGTGGTCACGCTTTGGTCGTGAGCTGGTTTTGCTACGGTGAAGAGATGTGCTGATAGGTAATCCACAGACTGTGCTTTTTCTGCCTCTATGCCTGTGCACTGTTGACAGTGCTCTAGTTGAAAAATGGGGCCCCTGGAGAATGCTGTTAACCACACAAGCTGTTAGTGTTGCCCTGGTATGATTGGTACTTGCCATGAAGCTGCTCTGTTCCTGAATTTGAGCCAAAAAGGTTTCACGCTAGCATCAAGCCAGCTGATGCTAACTGACAAAAATGGACATGTTTTGATGAGAAAAAGACCTGATGAGCTTGCCAGCAGCCCAGCTGGTTATGGTTCTGCTCCTTAAAACCTGAAGAACTGCTCACCGTGCTAAGCTCACAAACAGAGCTAGATATTGTAATTTTCAGAAAGAAACTGATTCGGATTCACAAGGTCCCAATTCAGTTAAGTTCTCGATACAGTGACATATATCATAGTTAATAAAGTAATACCAATTTTGCACAAATGTGACAGAGATTCTAAGAGTGCAAAAGCTGTACAGTTGTACACTCTCTCACCTAGTGTATTATTACAAGTATTACTGCTTACATTAAGAATTAAGTTAAATTGTTTCTGAAATATTGTTCAAGTCTTCCTTCATAGTAGTGTTATTTTTACAGACAAGGCTATCGTCAGTGTAAGTTTATCGCAACAGTTCTAGAGGATAGGCATTTCCAATTATAAGTACACAATGTAGAAGCAGGAATACCACACAAATTTCCTAGTCAGATACACAGGACAAAAACAGACATAAATACTACAATTCTGTGCTTTAAGTCCCACAATTCTATGCATGAGGTCCCCTAAACATCAAGGGGCCCTAGTCACCTGTGGTGGCTATATTACACCTCATTTAATGCTTCCTAGCGTAAATGCTCATTAGCATTTTCAATTTCCTCAGTAAACTGACTGTATTGATTTCTCTGTCACAAACTGGCTTGAAGCCCCATGGTCAAGTAACTTGGCTGGATTCCAGATTGACTAATTGATTTATTGGTTGATCGTTTTAGAGGTTTGTTCAGTTATTTACAGCACTTTTGCGGGATGTTTTATAAATTACTCGGTAAACCATCAGGAGGATGTGACACGGTAGACCAACTCCAGCTACTGAAAACCTAAGTCATAAGAGCACTTACTTTTCCCATCTTAATCTTAAATATTGAATGTATATTGTTGCAGTCACCTTACATTTCTACATTGTCATGAAACATTTTCCTTTTGAAGGCAAAAAAATCTGTCATGCATTACTGTTTTTTTTTTTCTTTTCGTTCACCTTTTTCGAAGGCCACTTCTCCAGGGAGCAGTTTTCTTTAAGTCCATTTTTCATCCAAATTTTTTGCACCATTTGGCTAATGTGGCTATTCATCTTGTAGTGTTTATATTGTAGTAAATTTTTCCACTCTGCTACGTATTGAGCTGTTAAATCTGTGACTAATAACAAAGGAATTAGATTACTAACAATCCCTTCAAGAGCATTTCCCTGAAGTGGAAGTTGCACGCTTTCACAGTAACTGCAGTGTTTGAAGGAGACTAGTAATACCTGGCTTGTGTTCAGTAGAATGGTTTTAGTTAGAAACACATGGATGGGCTGAAGGTGGTTTACTGTAACAGGCCACAGACAGGCGTGCTCTATATAATTTCCTGAAGTGTCAGTGTCAGAGACATCACGCACACCGCGGCACTTGTCCTCAGCTTTCTAAGTGAAGGTTTCTGTGAATGAAACTTTGAGTTTTTCATTTCAAAATGTGACATTAGGCAGATCGATTTCATTTTGGATTACCTTGTGTTTTTTAACATGCGGTCAGAGTCAAATCTTGTTTGCTTAAGCCTGGTACACCACTGAGGAAATGTAACAGAGAGAGGCAGATGCCCAGGCTGCCTCTGTTATACCCGAGTGGTAGTGTTTCAGCTCCAGACGTCTGCCAAAGCTGAGCAAAGCTGAGGTGCTTTTAATGCAGTGATTCTCATTGAAAGTTTTGTGGGATTATGTTGCATATGCCAGCACAGTTGGGGTGCTGTACGTGGACAGTGTAGCTGCTAACAGCAGACCTAATATGGAGATTGGTCCTTATTTCAAGTGACCCTTTTCAGCCACTCAAAAAGAAGCTATTATTCAGTTGGCATGTATTGTAACAGTAATTAATTCCATATATGGCTGCATATCAGTCAAGCAGACAGGGACATATGTTTCCTGTTTTTGATTTAGATTCTTAATATGGGCATTCATACTGTTGTGAACATCACACCTAAGCCACAACAGTGCATGCAGTCACTTTTAGAGTCCTTTTGAGGAGAACTCAGGTTAGGATATATTTTTTCCTGAGGCAGGTACAAAGATGTTTTAAAGAAACAGTTCTGGTTTTTAGTTAATGGAAGTTAGATGGGAGGATTGATGCAGTCGTAACGGATGTACAATAAGGAGGCAGTCAGTTCTGCCTAGCATAACATCTGGAAACAGAAAAAAAGGCTCCATCCAAATGTTAGAAAAAGCATAAAAACAAAGTGAAACCTTCTGTTTGTTATTGTGCAGATTAAACAAATGAGATAAAATAGGTTAAAAATGTTTAAGGGTGCTGGTAGACCAGTTTTGACCAACTCTTACACTACATGAAGCTAATTGGCTCCAGGCTGTTACTTCATGTTGAGTACAGATAATGTGGCATCAAGCTTCTCGCTGAACTTTCTCCAATATTGTGAATGGATGTATTTTTCAAAATGTGGAACTACACTCATTACCACAAACTTTTGAATAACTAGCAGCAACGATTCCCTGTAACTCTCAACTTTATAATGTTGCTTCACAATCTGTTTGCATATTTTCCTGTCTTCTTTCTGATAACCAGACCTTCCCTTTACAATTGTGACACAAGAAAGGTAATAAAAAACAATGTGCAAGAATTAAGACAGAGATATGAATTAATGGCAATAAATTGAGTAATGCATTGGCACCATTTTCCAATTTACCCAACAGTTTTTAATGTTGGACCTTACCAAGGGATATTGTACCAAAACTGTATGACTGTCACGGGCTGCAAGCACAGACTTTAAACAGTCATTAACCAATAGGTTAAGTTAATGTACCATGTTAGTGATCAAATGGGGCGCCATTGTTTCTCTGGGCGGCCATTTATGCACTCACACTGGATACAGATAGAAAAAGCTTGTAGACGTGCGAGCCAAAACAGTTTTATAATGTGATGTCAGGGGCTGTGTGTCTGGCAGGTCATCCTGGAGTTTTCTGTTCTTATTGGCCAGAAATGTAATAATGCAGCTTGCAAATATCCAGTTTTTCCAAGTGAATCCTCAAATAGCAACTGGTGGGGAGAAAAAAGAGCATGTGAACTATGTACAGTGTTTCCCCTGGACTGATAGCTCTGAGGCAGAGAATGGGCCACCTCCACATTAAATTCTGTTCTTAAAGTTATCACTTTAAACTTTCTTTGCTTACATGCCAACATAGACATGTGAAAGAATATTCACCAGTTACCATTTTGCAATCCACATGAACCACTTTTCACGTAGATCACTTATTTTAAAAGAAAGCAAGTCACATTTAAAGCTGGTTCACCTGGTACTCACACTGTTTTCTTCTTCCAGAACAGTGGAAGGTTACCACGACTGGTTGCTGATAAGAAATGTAGCTTTAAAAGGTCTATTTTTCACATTTAAACAGTCCTCTGAGAAGAGAGACAGGTAAGGTGCATATTTCTTCCCTGCTTTGAGTGTGTGTGTGTATGTGTGTGCGTGTGTGTGTGGAGGGGCTAAGCCTGTAATGAAAAATGAGTGCAGATAATGTTAATGATTCTGTGAAATTTTTGCGGTAGCGCTTGCACAAAACACGTTCACACCTACCTGATGATTTGTCGTTATTGGTGTGGTTATATTCTATTTTAACAGGTCATTGCAATTGAACTCATTTAGATATTAAAATAAGTAGCTTTGTATTTATACAAATAAAAAAGGTTTTTTTCAATTTAAGCCAACCATTCACCACAGGCAGTACCACTGCCTCTGAGGACTATCAGATTGCAGTTTGAGGCCCAGCAGTCAGTTTTGTTTTTCAGTCTTTAAAGTCCCTAAATATTATATCTGGTTTCATCTTAGCACAACACCAGACACAGTTAAATATTAAGCAAATTTTGTTTGTATTGTAGAGTTTTTGTGCCAGTAACAACTAGTCCATTCCACCCTTCCATTATAAATTTCGGTACTTGCATGAGGCCGAGTTGTTGTTGGACCCACCAGTCTGTGAGATGTCTCTTTGGTCCTCATGCTGAGTTATACTGCTTCGTGCTTTGTGGTTATAATGTTACAACTGTTGTCCTCAGTGTCTTCAATATCCTTCCTCCAACAGACAGATGTAAGCTTATGGAAAAGCTATTTCTCCAACATCATTTACCTTTCATGGCATCCACATGCATTAGAATCGTGACTAACAGTCTGCAAATGTTGAGAAAATTATGTTCTGCAACAATGCCTGATGTCTGTTTCTTTCCTTCTCTGAGTGTTGTATTTTTAGCTGAATAAATGACCTTTCCAAGAGTGTGGTGGAAGTTTTTTTGTTTTTTTTTCTGTCTGGAGGTTTGGAAAACACAAAGGTATCCAGGCATTTTTAAGATGAAGTCTCTGTGCTTTTTTTTTGTTTTTTTTTTATGTGTTCCTATAAACCTGTTCTCCTTCAGGGTTGTTTTTTGGGAAATGTCACTGGCAGAGGTAATGTACTGTAGGTTTGTCTAGATCTGAAAGCTAATGTGCTGTTTAAGTTTATCTGCTGTTTGTCTTGACGACCATTGTGTGCTTACAGAACAAGGACACGTTTTGACATGCAAGATTTATTTCTAAATGACATAACATGAATCTCCACAACAAGAGTCCGAGCCAAGAGGCCTCACAAACTGCAGAGCGAACTTTTGCTAATTTGTTTATAATTCACTGTGGCGACCCTCAAGCTGCAGAGAGCGAGTTTGACGTTTTACCTGTGTGTGTGTGTGTGTGTCTGTGTGTGTGTGTGTGTGTGTGTGTGTGTGTGCGCGTGCGGTATGTGTGTTAGCATGCCTGTTTGTCAGCATGTGTTTCTAAGCATAACTGAGAGAGGTTTATAGAGATTTATCTGACAACATGAGCATTTAAGTTGCCTTAAATATGTCTTTATTAATAAGACCTATTATTAAATGTTCTGTTGAAGACTTTCTTATTTATTGCACTTTGGTGCAACACATTCAAGTCATGTAATGAGGAGTCTATGATGACTAAAGGAGAAGGACCTTGATCACTTTGTTTGAGAATTTGTTTTATTTTTCATTTGTCATAAAATACTAGAAAATAATGTGAAACGCTGAGCACAACTTCCCAGAGCTTAAAGTAACATCTTTGAATGTCACATTTAGTCCAACCTACTGTACGAAGGATTTAGGGAATATACACAGTCAGAATGTTTTGCTTATAAAAGGCTTAAAAACAGTCAGTAATTATTATTGTCACAGATCAGTTTAATCAATGAATAGTTTCAGCGCTAATCCCATCACACATCAATTGCTAAAGATTACATGTATGTGCAACAGCATCAGACGCCTCTAAACTGTAACTTTTCCATAAAAATGGAATTCACCAAGTCTAATCTTCCAACATGAGAGCTCAGGTGTTGACTCATATTTGGCTTAAAGATTGTGCTTTAGAATAAAGAGATTCCGGTAAACTCAGCTGTTCTCTCCTCTTGTTCACCTTCCTTAAAGGACCAGTATTTATTCATATTCAGTGAACAGCCAGTAACCTTCAAAAATCAACTCTTTCGTTGGGCGTATGTCATGGTTTGTGTCAAGTCCTTGTCATTGTATTCAGTTTTCCCAGTGTTTTGCTCCTGTGTTGTCTAGCCTGCCCCATGCCCCACACCTGCTCTTGATTGTTGATTGTAGCACTGCTGTGTCTTGTCATGTAATTGGCCCTCAGCCCTCTTGTACTTCAGTCTCGTCTCTCCCTGTCAGTCTTGTTGGATCATTGTTTGCTGTCAGACATTTCATGTCTCTGTACCACGTTCGCCTGAAGCTGAGTAAAAGCCTTTTTGTTATTCTGAATCAAGTTTCCAGCCTTATGTGTCCTGCATTTGGGTCCACACCTTGCTACGCCGTGACAGCTTATGACAGCAAAAGGCAACATGGCAGTGCTTAAAAAAAGCAAACACAACGACAGTTTTTATTTTTGGTGTGTGCAAAGAAAAATATTTAAGTCCAAATTACATTTCATGATGCTTTTCTTTGATCAACAAACAGCAAAGCACATACTGTATGTCTCCTATGCCTGACATTTATATTCAAATTACTTGTGATTATCCTTTGAAGAGTGGTTTCCTAAAAACTGGCTCACATATTGCTTTTTTCATGACAAAGGAGGAGATCACTATCTCAGATCTGGATTCTGTCAAGATAAGGATTAAAGAAGAGCTGCTACTGACAGCTGAAAAATAGCAAGTGAGTGAAGCTGTGTCATTTAGGGATTTTTGACAGAAGAGTTGTGATATATGTAAGGTGACATTTGAGGGCAGAGCTTGAAAATTGGACACAGTAGAGATAACGAGTGATCCTGCTGTGTGGAACTGAGAGTAAATGGAGCCTTGACCCTGCTGGAGGACAGTGCGGAAGTCTGCTGTTTATCCTCAGAAAACATGAAACGATGAACAGTTGTTTTGTGAATTATTGTGTAGTCTGGAATGCCAGTGCCAAGGTTTTGGATTTGAAATAAGCAGTTAGAGAGAGAGAATTCAGTTGGGAAACTACATCTGGATGAGCTGGAGACTGGAGGGAAGTGCTGCGCTCAAGACACGAGACTGAAGGTTGAGAAAGTATGCGGGGACAGTTATTGTGGATGAGGAACCATCCCATGAACAGATGGTTTTGTGCAAACATACTGACCGGGTTGTGCCTTTCTTACAGGTTTCACGAAAGAGTTACCTTACTACCTCTCAGAAACAAAAATGGTCGTTCATTCTTCATTCCAGGATCAAGCACAAGATTGCTGCCAGATATTAATGACATTATTGCAAGATGAGAGTGGGATGGACAAATGATTAGCATGAGTGATCACAGCAATCATTGAAGAAAGTTTGTGGAATGTGATAGCAGGGCCAAACAGAGATGTTACAGGAGAGAATAAGGAGCAAAGTCTGAGCTGAAGAGGACTCTTGAGGATAGACTGATGAATAAAGTTTAAAGCAAATAATCAGAGCCCGTCGACACTGATTATCGGATGGAGTCAGATCTTTGCTGGAATTTTAGGGTGGTTAGAATAATGAGCAGCAGTCCAATTGCACTTGGACAGCAACTCGTGATCATTTCAGTATTTTTGAGTGTCTTTTTGTTTCCCGTACGGCCTACTTTTGTTTTTTAAAAGGGAAATACTGTAGGGGCAGCTGTACAGACATAGAGATAGTGAGGGCCGTCTACTTAAACGAGAGTCGGTGATTCCATCTGTGGTTCAACAAGTTTTGCTTAATACATAAGTCATTTAATCTATAAAATGAACAAAAAATAGGGAAAACTGCCAATCACAACCTTAAATAACATGATCCACTTGTCTGACAAAACGTAACGAAACAGAAAAGTATAAAGCCTCCCATTTAAGAATCTGAAACCAGCCAAAATAGATATGTTGTGTTTGGAAAATAATGATTGTTATACAGTCTTACTTATCAAATTATTGCTGATTACTGTGTCTTTTAATGTCACTCTGGATCGCACCATTCAGCATGTGCAGGCTAATTAGCGTTAGCGTGGAGTTTGTATCCTCTACACTTCAACAAACATCTCCTGAGTGGAATGCAGACTTGTTTTTGTTTATCACTGGCATCACTGCAAGAAAAATAAATCCATATTTAGAAGACTTCACATTTCATCACACAGCTGTGTGTGTTTATGTGGGATACCCTTTAGTTTGGTAGCTGTTGTCCCTGCTTGAGAAAAAAGCATGCTAGGATGTGACGAAGATGGCCCATCATATGAACGTGCATGCACCCTAAGCGTCTTCATCCTTGTGCACTTTTTGCTTGTGACTGACTCATAATGTTGTTGCTTGCACTTGTGTGCTGGTGTAAGTTTAATGTGTTTCATTACAAGACATAACCAGACAGGCTGGTCCACCATGTTTGATCAGGGGAGGTCTTCTGTTTATAAGGTAATCAGAGTGCGTATAGTTCACGCCGGGTAACTGAGGTCAGACTAATCTATGTCTAGATTTCAGGGGCGCCCCTGTAAAATGATATGGATCCCTGGCAAAATGAAATAACCTTTTGGTGAAAAAAGGCACAGGTGGCAAAACAATCTGTGATTTCTGGCTCATTCTGAACAAGTGCAGGGCTGGCAGTAGAGTTCAACTCAAAGTTAAATGTCAGTCACCGTTACGTGTCTGTGTGGACGTGTGACTGCAGACTCCGCTCATTAATATTCAAGCAGAAAAATGTCTTGAATACTTTTTGGACACTTGTCCTGTCGTTCTTTCACTTGTGAATGTGAATGAAACCCACATCTGTTTTGAATTTGTTTGCCGATTTACATCGAGGACATGAGAAACTAACAAGCTTGCACAGGATTGTACTCATAGCTGTTATTAAAAGGTGCTAAGGGCCTTGCGCGTCATCCCTTAAGCATGGTCTTGTTTTGTGTATTGAGTGTTAAGAGCTCAAACTCTGATTACCCGTGCTCAATTTTTTGATTAGTGGTTATTCTATTAAATGTTTCAACAAAAAAGAAACAATAATATCGTGCTGTTTGACAGTCCCCCTGTATGTCACTGTGGAAATAGATTAATGGTCTGATTTTTTTTTTCTGCTGTTCAAATATTGTGAGTTGAGCTGAGATGGACTGTTAATGGCTTTTTCAGAAGCAATGCCAGGTATTGACTAAGGCAGTTGTTAAAGTATAGACAAAGCTGTTTGGAAAGAATGATTTCCTTTAGGATTTAAGTGTTGGTGCGATCGAGCAGACGTTGCACTTCAGTCATACTAAACATACACACTGCATTTACAAAAAGAGGGACTTCTTATAGAGTTAAGTTGGCTCTCACCATAGGAAAACATTACAATTTTCCCCAAGTGATTTAAACACTTAGCATTCTGGAAAGGTGTGTTTGGACTGCAAGCACTAATTACAGTTTTAAACATTGCCACAACATGTCATTTGACAAAAATCCCCTTATAAGTAGGATAGAGTGTACATTACTGCGGCGCATTAGTTTAAGCTAAATGTTCCTTTACCTGACAATAAAATTTTATACCAGGTAGTTAAAAACGAATGTCACATATGTTCTACAGACCTACATTTTGATCTACTGAAAACTAAAGCGCACAGTTACACAGAGCTATACATCTTTTATGTGATGAGAAACCAGTTTTGCTACATCAGCAGTTTAGCTCTTGAGACCGTCTATATCAAAGGTCTGACAGATTTTCACCCATGGACTATAAATAATGTCGTTTGTTCGAGGTTATTTCATTGCTTTAATGCATTGACCTTCACCTTAGTATCCGTTGCCCAGAGTCTTTATGAGCATGTTGTTTTAACTTGTAGACAGGTCATATCATTACCATCTCAATTCTGGGTGTCTGCTTTCCCGGTCTGCCTGTCCCTGTGTGTCAAAATAAAAAAGGTTATCACAGAGAAAACATACGAAATCAACATTATTAAATCAAATCTTTTTTTTTTAAAATGGAAAAAAAGGCACATGATGCTTGAATTGTGTTTTGAAAGTGCTTTAATCTGCAAAGTAATCAAACATAACGTAGATTTCAGACATGTTTATTTAATGATATAATGTTCAAGTACAATATTATACGGCTAATAAGCATTTCTCTAAACAATTTAATAAAGATAAAATCGATTAGAAATGAACTTGAACAACATAGCGATTGGTCCATTTTCCGTGAGATGTTGTCATCCCTTTCCTGGTCTTCTAGAGACGGACACAGATATTTGTTTTCACATGAATGTTCAGCTGACTGTGGTTATTTTGCTAAGCTGGTTATTTGCTATAAGTGCCTTCTGTGCTCAGGGGGATGTTATTGTGACATGAAATATGGGGTCACACAGGAAACCATCCTCAGATCCGCTCTCTCAGGGCGTCCAAGTCATGGCCTCTCCCACCCACAAACACTACGGTATATGCTGAAATGTGATTAACTCACACAAACTGAAAGACAGACATGAAACAACTTTCCAAAGTTTGACCTGCACTCGTAAATTTTACAGAACAACTATCTATCTTAAAGAAAAAAAAACATGCCGTACTCTTGATATCCCACATTTATAAAACAGTGAAGAGTGTTTCATGAACTAGCGATAGCATACCACCATAGAGAACATGGATAATAAACATACTAAACAGCTTGTTAACAAGCCTATGGGCCTTGTCTTACGCCTGGCGCAAAGCCAGCGCGCTGCTGGTGCAAGTGCTTTTGCTGTCTTAGCCCCTGCACAGGTGTCATTTTTGCCATGTGTGTAAGATAGCAAATGTACCTGCGCCACCTCTGTGTGCCAGCGGGCGGAAGGTCTGAGAGTAAAGGGAGAATGAAGGAGTGTCTCTGCGCATTCGCTATCTTGACAGCTGGAAACTTGTGTCGTTATTGGATCCATAAAAACAAGTATTTAACAGTTAAGATTCCATCTTGAAGAGACGGCCACAGCACAGGAAGAAAAACTATTTCTACTTCTGTCAGAGCCTGATGGACCATGCCTAATGTTATGCATGGCTTATCCAACTTTAGAGAGACTTTTTTCATTGTATTTTTTTGTGCTTTGTGCAGCTGTCCCGGTGATGCCAGAATACGAGGTAGCAGTCACTGCTATTTCAGACCACTTTCCCTTTTTTTTTCACCACTTTGAAGGCGCCCCACCGTCTCATCGCGCATTCTCGCGCTTTGATCAAGCCAGCAGATCTGTCTCGTGACTTGAAAATCTTTCCCCTTTGTTTGCACCTGCTAATCCTGCCAGCGTTGGCGCACCTGATCATAAAGGTAATGAGAGCAGACTTTCTGATTGGTTATTGCATCTCTGGGCCAAACACACACCCCGTGGATTGATGAAGTGATTGTGAACAGCTGATAGGAGTATTCTCTGTGCGCCAGGAGCTCAAAGGGCGGGCCACAGTTTCCTCTCCTGGCAGAGGACGGCGAAGGTGGGGTTTACACGGCTTGAATGAATTAAAACCTTGGCGCTTGGCGATGGTGCCTTGCGCCACAGATGAGCATCAGATACGACCATATGAATTCAAAACCATCTAAGTGACTATGCCAACCTGCCTGCAATGAAAATGCTTACATGCTGGTGTTTAGTAGGTATAAATTATATATTAACCCTCCCCATTGAGCTGTCAGTACATCACTTACTGTGCAAATCAGAATTCATCATCAATTCAGAGCCAATACCTGAAAGCCTTTTAGCAGCACACAATGCAAGCGTACAATAGACACATCATAAATAAACTTGTACGGCACTACAAATCAAACACATTATTTTAAAATACATACTCAAAAATTCATGAACACTACACTTGGCCCGCCTTCGCCCCATACATGACCTCTTGAGAGCTGCTTGTTCCTCATCTACATTAACCACACCTGCATGAGCAGCAGCACTGGGTGTCACTAAGACTTGGAAAGAGAATTCTGCAGGTTAATATTTTCTTGTGGGAGCCTCAAGAGCAGTGAGAGGGGCTCTTATGGCTGCTCTTTAGGTAGTTAATATATTTAGCTGTGTAAGTGAATAAGTACTTGACTGCTCTATATACCCATGTAAACTGTAGATGATATCCACTGCAGTGATTAAAGGTCAGTGATTAAGTTTGTTTTACCATGACGTTATTTCTGTGAATATGTTATTACAGACAGCATGACCCCTGAAAGATGGGTCATTGGTTCATTAATATAAATGGGAGTATCAAGTCTCTTAATCTTTGGTTTTAAAATCTATTGCAGTATTGTGATACACCTTCATTCTGTTCCAGGTCTCTGGTGGACTTTTTAAGAGCAAGATCTCCCAAATCAATCTGAAATCTGTCAGCTTAGCTGTGTTCAAATAACATAACGTGTTTTTCTTACCCTTCCACAACATTCCATCACATTATTTCCTCATGAAGGCTGCCATGTGCGTGTCGTTCTTTCTACTTTGGTGTAGCGTTTTAAAAGCTGGAATTCAGACAGCTGTGAGAATGGCTGTAGGGGTGGCAATGTTGGTCTGTTATCAGTCCACCGCTTTGGTTCGGGCTCATATCTCGGCAACAATCGGATTGCTTTGGACGAAATTTTGCGGAAACATATATGGTCCCCAGAGGGATGAATGCTACTGACCTTATTCTGTCTTTTCACCACCATTAGAGTCGTGTGTGCGTTTGAGTGAAATTTATTGAAAACCACAGGATGGATTTCCATGAGAATTTCAACACAGATTTGTGTTCCCCTTAGGATGAATCATGAACTTTGGTGAACTCAAAATGTTTTGTCTAGTCCAATATTTTGGCTCACGACTAAACACCTGCAAAGCTGATGATATTACTAGCAGCCTCATGGTGTGAAAAGCAAATATTAGATTGCTAAAACACTAAACCAATTCATTTAACATTACACCTGCTAAAAGCTTGATTTGCACATTTGGTGATAGTATTTAGCCACACAAAGACTGCACGGCAAAGACTGTAGACTCTTGCTATTGTTTTTCTGTGGGTAACCTGGTTGAGCGCAGATAAATTACACTCAATTATGGACAATAAATAAAAAAAATTAAATTGCATATATTATATTTGAATGCTAGAAAACAAAGCAGGGAGAGCTCTGACATTATCAGATAGGCTTAGAGGAATGCCTCCCTTTTCATAACTTCTGAATAAAAGCTGTAAATCATAACAGAGACACCATTTCAGTACCAGTATCAAAATGAGTGTGTGTGTCTGTATTGTGTTGCCATGACTTCATTGTTTTTTAGTTAGATTTTTTTATCACCTCCTGTTTGAAAGTCACACCTGGTAACACTTCTTCGCAGTGCTGAGTGCCAGCAAGAGATACATTTAACCTTGTGATAATGTGACTTGTGCGGATTAAAAAAAATATTGCATCAACATGTTATCATGGAGAAGGTATGAGTAAAACACAGATGAGGGAAGAACTGATGCAACAGAGAAGATGTTGACAATAAAAAGCTCATGAGTTCTTTGCTTCCCGTTGTCTCGTCAAGTTTCTTTCTCACCTACGAACAACAGAGCAGGAAAGAAACAGAAGTGAGAGAAACATGATAATTGAAGTTCAGAATTGGTCAACGATGAGGGATTCAAAAGTGGAGTTTTTAAGGTGTAAGAAGAAACACCACACAGTCAGAATAGTCACTGCAGTGGAGGATTTTAATCACAATTCTTTAGGAGTTTCTTTAGACATTAACAAGCACCAACAGCAGGCC